>JBAMAX010003267.1:0-37005 GCA_037043745.1 Chymomyza amoena
TTTTTCATGGTAGTCAAATCTCACTCTGATTTAGGTTCAGCCATATTAAGCCACTTTCTATGGAAAACTTCAGAAAGAGCCTCCGCTTATGAATTGTGCAAGAAGACTTCTAATTAGAGTAAATGTTGAATTGAGTGTCCATTAGTTAGGATTACTTTCAGCACGAATCAAATTTGTATAATAACGTTTAATTAACATTTTAAGGCAAGTCTTAATAAATATTTGCAGGAAATTCAGGGTATCACTAGTCGACGATGAAAAATCTCCAGAGATTTATATTTTATGTTAGGGCAATAATTCAGAATTCAAAATCCGTTTTTTTTTTTTTTTAATCCTCTCATAGCTTGTTGTTTTCTAGGAATATTTAAATTAAAAAGACATTTTCAAAAAACTGTTGCACATATGATGTCATAAAATCGGTACTTATTCGAAAACTTTCAACATTATTTTTTCGTTAAAAGTACAATAGAGTACTTTTCCACAATGAACCCAATCATAAAAATCGACAGCCTGAAGAAAAAACGATATCCGAAACTGAGTGCCCGATAGCCTAAAAAACACAACATTTTGGTGACTTTTTCTACAAATATCACTATTTCTTTCGGAAAAAGTCTTTGAGACCTAAAAAGTTAGTTACTTTTAATTATTGGGCATTTTTTTTTAATTTTTTTATTTATAGTAGAACAAGTTATTGGAACTTTGCCAATACTCCAGTGACAATTTACCTTTTTAAGCTTTCTGTTTCTTGATGCTCTTTCTAAGTTTCTAAGAAAACTGCTCTTTGTACTTATACATTTTTTATATGTTCCGCCCAATGCTTTAATTCTTAAAATAAATCAATTTTTACAATTATTTGGGCCGCTAAGTTATATATTCCATAGCAGGTCGTTACTCGATAGATATATTTTAATAAAAGCTATAATATCCCTGGTTTGGGTTAGGGTTTGGGTTAGGGTTTGGGTTAGGGTTGAACACAACACCACCTAAAGCTTGACCAGCTTGTTGTGCAAAACCACCTACCACTTCCGTAACTGCTGTGTTCCAAATACTTCCTGCTGGTATCCTTATTGGTGGTTTCTTTCCAACCAATAGTGCACCTCCATAACCGCCACCGTATTGGGCACTGCTGCTTGAAATTAGGCAACTAAATGCCACAAGGACACAGCTGCAAGGATTTAAATATATTAGGGTACTTATAATCAATTGTCTCTTAAGACTTACCTTAAAACAATTAAGGAGCGCATTTTAAAAATTCGTTTGTCTTGAGACGTGCAAAACTTAAGAATGATTGGGCTGATGGAATTTGGCTGATATTTATATTAACAAGTGATCTTTCACGGTTCCGTAATTAACATTCTACTTGGTTTGTTATGCTTTCGGGCAGAGAGTTTCGCCTATTATTAAATATTCTAATAGTTAGTTCCACTTAAGTAAATTTATTTTAAAATAATGTTGCATAAACAATGTACACTTTCAAGGGTTGTATTAATATATCAACTTAAAATGCTTATTGTAAAGTACATATTATCACCATATCTACAACAATGAGATTCCAAATATTGGACATCTGCGTCAATATATTTAATCAAAGTTGGACTAATGTATCGATAATTTTATTTAAGCCATCGTGTGACTAACTAAATACTGAAAGCCTGTTGAATTCTTATATAACAAAATTTTGTATTTTGGCTTTCTGTGCTACTGCTCCATATATCAATTCTATTTTAAATTGTAGGAAAAGAATTTTACCACAGAGATTGCCATAAGATATGTCATCCAAAAAACCAAATCCTCACGAAGGTTAAGTTCGTTCGGTACTTTAAATATCTTAGCCCGTTGCGCAGTATAGAAATTTCAAACCTTACACTGCATTTATAATAAAAATTATACCAAAGGGTCTAGCTGGATAAGGTACTGGAAACTGTCCCTAGCGATTTTTGAAAAGTAATGATGCAATTCGATGCAGAACGGAAAAAAAAAATTGAGACCAAATTTCAGTTTTTATACACTGTACCGTATGGTACAAAGGGTATATTAAGTTTGTGCAAGCCGAAAAAGACCCCAAAGTTACCTAAAATATGATCAGGGTGAATAGAAAGTCGATATACCCCTGTCCGTCTGTCCGTCGGTCCGTTTAAACGCCTAGATCTCAGAGATGGTAAGTACTAGAGTAACCAAACTTTCACATTAGATCCCATATTATTCCATAGAAGACAAGTTTCTTTTATTTTTTTGATATCGGCCATAAATTATATATTTAGCTCCCATATGGGTGTTTGAGACGACCTCGTCAAAAACAAAAGGTTTTATATGTATAATTCGTTTGTTCATGAAGATATCGTAACCAAATTTGGTATTTAAAAGTTTTTTATGGTTCCCAAGTAATGTACCAAAATTCATCAAAATCGGTTGACTATATCTCCCATAGGACCGATCGGCCAAAATAACTTTTATAAATCAAAAATCGCTCTATTTTTTTTTTTAATAAAGATATCGTAACTAGATTTGGCGTTTGGAAATTTTTTAGAGCACCTAAGCAATGTGCCAAATTTGAACAAAATCGGTTGACTATATCATATAGCTCCCATAAGGCCGATCTTTCAAAAAATCGATTTTTTAACTAAATTTGTTGTGTTTCGTTTGTTTGTTAAGATATTGGACCAAATTTGATATTCGTGAGTATTTTATAGTTCCTAAGCACTGTACTAAATTTAATCCAAATCGGTTGACTATATCATATAGCTCCATAGGACGTTTTTTATACAAAATTCGATGTGTTTCGTTTGTTTGTAAAGATATTTGAACTAAATTTGGCATTCAGATCTTTTTTGAGGTATTTAAGCACTGTGTCCAATTTTATTAAAATCGCTCGACTATATCATATAGTCCCCATAGGAACTATCGGTCAAAAAAAAAATTTTTGCTTTAAAAATTCTTCTGTTTTTGGTGTTTTGTGAAGGAACCGGACTTTATTGCAAGCTAGTGGTACAGGGTATCCCAAAGTCGTCCGCGACCGACTTTACGTACGCCATTTTTTTTTTATTAGCGAGGTAATTTTATTGAGCAAAATTTGAATGCTTTTGTTTATTTGCCACATCATCTATTCGCCTCGAACCCTTACCAACATTGACGTAAAGTGGTTTCCTCTTTTTCCATTAATCCCCAAAAATATCTCATGTGCCAAGCTCCAAGTTGTAAGTTTATTTAAACCTGAATTTATTGCAGAATTAGCCCGCTAGTTAAGAATTGGAACCGAAAATGTGAAAATTTTTCTGAAACCCTTAACTACCTTGAGCCGTTTCGTTCAATTATATTTCGAATTATGCAAAATCATTCCATAATGCGTCATTCCTAGACCATAATAAAAATCCCAGCTTAAAGTTTTCTATAGTTTGGTTATGGTTTAGTTTGTGTTTTTTTCATTTTGAGAACTAAAAAGCTCGAAAGTAGAATAGCGTCTGGGTTGAGTTGACGGTTCAAACTCAATGCTGCAAAAGTCCTCAACTCAACAGCAAGCGTGAATACCCTAAGTTGAAAATCGTATTTCTTTTATGATTTTCAAAAAGTTTAAGTTTAAGAAGGTTTCTTTTGCGAAAAATATTCTAAAATTTTCAAATTTGTCAAATTCGCTAAGAGGATTTTGAGTTTATAACGCCGCAACTTCAAATAATAAAATATCAATTTTATTCTTGTACTCTAACCAAATGGTACAATGAAATTATTTTACATATGTATGCATGCCATTGGTGTCATAGGACGTTTTGCTTTAAAAATATCCAATTAAGTTTACGAATCGAAGTTTATATTTCAGACATTCTATTCTTAAACAAATATATTTTTGGGTTCAAGTGTATGTATAAGCATTATACGTTTTTTAAAGACAATTTTTAATATAGTTAGTCAGCTATTGTCTAAGCCATTTATCCCTGGTTGTTCTGATCCTGATTGCCGCGGAACACAGCTTCACCTGCGGCTTGGCCAGCTTGGTTTCCAAAACCTTCTACCATCCCCTGAAGTCCTTTGTACAGAAATGTTCCTGCTGGTTTCAATGCCTTGCCAACCCAAGTGCCAACACCTTGTGCCTGAGCGGGATTTTCTGGGTTGTAATTATAGTCCCGATATCCGTCTTGACCACCGTAGCTACCGCCGTTGTAATAAGGATCGTAGTATTGAGCACAGCTGCTCAATGTTTGGCAACCGAGTACCATAAGGACACAGCTGATCAGAAATTTGAATTTATATAAGGATATTTGGGTTGATGAAATCTTTTAAGGACTTGCCTAACAGCAATTATAGAACGCATTGTAGTTATTTGTTAGCTTGAGAGACTTCTTCACGGAGACTTCAAAACTGAATAATGATGAAGCTGATTATGGCTGGGATTTATACTCTGGTATATATTATAATCATATATACGACAAAATTTTTTATATTCTTTGTGAGCCGAATTTATTCCAACAACACCAATGCTGCCATTAAATGTTCTTTGGTTTTGAATATGAGTTGGGTTTTTTTTTTAATTATAAAAATTAATTAAATGTTCAATTCGTGTTGATGGCCTGCGAAAACTTTTTTTCCTCTATAATGCTCAATAAAATATAAAATGTTTACCATATATTATGACGTCACATATTTTAAGCTATCCGATGACAAATGCGTTAGAGCTTTATAACAATCATAGTACTTATCCCAAACCCTAAATTGTGATAAATTTCACACTTAAACATGCAGATAGTATTTTATAATTGAAATAACCTGAATGAAATTGATAATATATAAATAAAGCTTTATTCTACAATAGAGTTAATCAATTGAACTTTAATAATGAGGTCTTATAATGTCCCAGCGTTATCAATATTATGAATAATTCTGAGAATCTTAACTTTTATTGTGGGGCTTTCCTATGTTTTCGGAACAGACTGCGTTGATAAGATTGCTCCCATGGGAGCTAGAATAAATGAGCACTGATAACAGTTCACCTTTTATAGAAGTCAATATATTCTATAATTAGACAAACAGCAATTAATTCCGCTAATTAATTAATTTTAATGACTTATACTAGATGATTGAATTTAACCGATTGAACATTTTAAATGAATTTAACCAACTTATAATAATAATAAATTTAAGATCTATAATCAATTTCCGCGCAGTAAAACTCTTGATTTGTTTTCGAGTTAATATACAATAAAAATGGCGGATCGTAAAGTCGGGCGCGGACGACTTTAGAACACCCTGTACTTCTCATCGCTATCAAATCTGGTATATTGCTTAAAATATTTGTTACGATATTCTTCACAACCAAATACGAGGGCGGATTATAAGTTTCCGGCCTGACCAAGAAAAACAAACGTTTTTAAGCAATAATTTTTTTTATTTCTCAACATAATCTCCTCCATGGCTGATACATTTCTCATAGCGGTGATCTAGTCTAGTAATGCCGATTTCTATAGACTGATTCGTCACAGCTGCTCAAAATACCCATTTACAGCTTCGATTACTTCTTCATTGTCCGCAAGTCTCTTACCGCCAAGCCATTTTTTGAGGTTAGGAAACAGATAATAGTCACTCGGGGCTAGGTCTGGAGAGTAGGGAGGGTGCGGCATCAGATTCAAACTTCAGATCGTTGATTTTAGCCATCGCAACGATTGACTTGTGCGCTGGTGCGTTATCGTGATGAAACAAGATTCTTTTCTTCGCCAGATGAGGTCATTTGAATTTCCACCTCGTGGCTCAAACGTTGCAATAAGTCTGCGTAGTATTGACCAGTGATAGTTTTACCCTTTTCAAGGTAATCAATGTAATATATAATACCTCTTGCATCCCAAAAAACAGTAGCCATAGCCTTGTTCGCTGAAAAAATTGTTTTTGCCTTCTTTGGAGTTGGTTCTTCTGGTCCAATCCACTGTTTAAACTGTTCTTTGGTTTCAGGAGTGTAGTGGCGGACCCAAGTTTCGTCAACGGTTATGAATCGACGCAAAAATTCGCTTGGATTACGCTTATACAACGTCAAATTGGCGGTAGAAATGTTTTTTCGAATCAATTTTTGGTCGACTGTTAGCAAACGCTGCACTCATCTTGCGCAGAGCTTTTCCATATGCAAATGTTGATGCAAAATATTTTGCACACGTTCATATGACATCTTACAGGTCTCAGCTATCTCACGCACTTTTAATCTGCGGTCTTCCAGCACTATTTGATGGATTTTTTCGATCATATCTGGAGTTGTGACCTCAACAGGGCGTCCTGAGCGAGGCTCATCAGAGGTGCTCACACGACCTTTTTTAAATTTGGAAACCCACTGCTTAATGGTTGAATATGATGGGGAGGATGTCCCCAGTGTTCAGTCCATCTCTTTTTTAATTTCCTTCGGCTTTAAACCCTTCAAATAGAAGTATTTGATGACAGCACGATTTTCAAGCTTTTCCATTTTCAAGAAAAACACAGAGGCGTCTTGTTCAGTGTGCTCTCAAATCTAAACTAACATGGCGATCGGGCTGAAACTATAGCTACAAGCCATCTAAGGATGGTACTATAGAACGCCACCTCAAGGTAGGCCTAGTAGCGCCATCTCTTGGTCAGGCCTGAAACTTATCAATCCACCCTCGTATAAACAATAGACAGCAATTTTGTACCAAATAAGTTTTAATGATCGATCGGCCCATTGGGGTTATAGGTATGACATGGTCAAGCGATATTCATTAAATTTTGTAACTTGGGCGTGAACTCAAAAAACTGCTGAATACCAAATTTGGCTACGATATTTTTTTAAAGAAACAAATTTTCAATCTAAACTTTTTGAGATTTTTGAGTTCCTCTAAAACACTTCATGGGTGTACCATGAGGTACAGAATAAGCAGATTAGAGTCTTTCAATGATCTTCAAATTTCAATTATCTACAGCAACTCTGATTTCAAAGACCATAGAAAGTGTCTTCTTCAAAAAAACCACATAGATGATGATTTGATAAAACTTTAATTTCAACTTTTATGACTTATTTTGGATTTGTGCAACAAAACTAGAGTTTAAAGCCCATCTACGAGGTCGTACCATTGACAGTTTTTCCAAATATTTTATGAAATCCTTTTGAAGTTATGTTATGAGACAGCCGTGTAATTATATAATAAAATTATTTTACAGGCTTTCATTCAAATCAAAGCCATTTCCGCATCCGAAATTTAACAAACTTGAGTATCCAGATCCATACAATTGTTGATTAATTGAAGACTCCAAAAAATTATTACCAAAGATTTTGCTATGAAAACTGTGTATGCCAAGATTATGCGCTGTTGGTGAAGAAGTTTAAGGCCAAGTGCAGGGTTGCCATGCTTCCTTCTGTAACCTTGCACAAAGCGGGACCTGAAGACGAACCGGCTCAGCCACGTAAAAGAATTCCTTGGGATATCCATTGCATTTCAGTTTTCTTTTTTTGAAGTGAGTTCAGGAAGGCAGAGCACAAGGGTACTGAGGACTTGTAATAGTTTAAATAGTAAAATTTTAGTTATTTACTAGTTTTTGATTTTGTAGGACTATTTAGAAATGTTCCAGCATCTATCTAGCAACTAAAAAAAATCGAAAAGAACTATGTGAATCGAGCTAACAGTCTATACTAAAAAATAAAATATAATAATCATCATTTATTCAATAAAAAGTCTACGACCTATGAAATTGTCCTTGTTTTTATATTTTTTTGAGTGTATAGTTTCCATAAACCGCTTTATCGGAAAAAAATACCAGAAGAGCCTTTTCGTAAGTGATTAGTTCGAATAAAAATCATATCACCAGTCAGGTTGGTTTTTCTGTATACCATCATTAAACATCCGTTATTATAAATATCAAATTCAATTTAAGGAAACAAAACATATATTTCAGTCATAGACGTGCATTTGTTGATTTTAATTCTTATCCTCGATAGTTCAGGTCCTGATTGTTTCAGATTATATGTCCTCCTAATGCATGGCCAGCTTCGCTTGCTTAAGCTTCTATTACTTCTGGTCTCCTTTTTCTCAGCATTTTGCAAAAGCCGATATCAAGGCGCTTGCTTCTTCAGAAGATTCACCACAAGAATCTTGACCGTCGTAGCCATCTCCGTGGTCATAGTCCTCAGGACTGCTTGAAACTAGGCAAACTAGTACCAAAAGGATGCAGCTGTTGAAAGTTGAATTTATTTTAGGATATTCCGTTAAGGTTAGCTTTTAGTAATTCGTGTACCTTAACTTGTGACGAACTAAAGAATGATTCAAGTTCTGACTGATGGGCGTATTTTTATTACAGGCTGAAATATTCAAGTTATACTATAGTTTTAATCTCTTGCGTTTTAGATTTCTAGAAAGTTACCGCAATCAGAGTAGGTTTTATAATTCTTTATCAAAGTTCTGCGTAAAATGCTAATTTTGCGTGAAAAAAAAAACTATAAACTAATTCTACTTGGTGGATGGGTTTATATTTAGTTATTAATAAATATCAATGATGACATAGAAGGCACTGATACACTGTATATGAAAATTAGAGACTATGCGAATAGAAGTCTGTAGAAGTAATTGGAGGTCTTAGCACAAATATTGTGAATTCTTTTTAAACTGCTTTTTGTAGGTAGTCCAAAAATGTTGTCAATAAGTTTGTCTAACTGGAAAATGTATGTAATATTGAATAGGTGGCATCAGAGACCCATCCCTAAAAACTACCCGTCTTGCCCAAAACCCTATTTTTATTACAAACTAAAAAAAAACTTCACTGGTGACGTCATAAGTTTTGCTCTTTTATCAAAGCATGTCTTCTCAATGCAAAAATAACTTTAATAAAATTTTTAAAAATTATAAAATTTTCTGGCAGACCCCAATAGCTGAAGCATACGCACACACACACATATCACAAGGAAAAATATGCCCAAATTATGGCAACACATTTTGTGGGTTTTGGTAGGAGTTTTGACCCATATAAGGCAGAGAGGGTCCTGGGTCAAAGCAGCTGTTGTTGCTGTTGGATGGTATGGTGTATGGTATGCTCATGAGTGCGATTTCCTTTAATTTATTTTTATATCCACTTTTTATGGCGTCACAAACATTTGCGTTAATTTCACGCACACACATTCACATACACACACAGATATGCTTATGTACAAGCACATAATCATTGCACGTACCACTCAAACACAACAAACACAACTAACACACTCATTCATACACAAACTCATTCACATTCACTCACAAACACAGCCTCATTCAAACACACGCACTCACACACACACACACACACACGCACACACGCACGCAAGTGCGCCATATTTATTTTTATATGCCAAAGGTCCGTATCATTCATTATACAAAGCAAACGGTATTTACTATTTACCGTTAGTTTTAAACGTGCGCAACGAACATGCCAAAAAATATCCTGAGAAAATAGTTTATATATATGTGTGTGTCAGTGTGTATGTGTATCTAGAACATCATAAAATAAAAGTTTGGCAACAAAAATGTAAAAAAGAAACTCCATAAATACAAGTAGTATATAATATACTACAAGTTTGCCGCTACTCTTTTTTTTCTCCACTGACTCCACAGGTGGACTAGGAGTCGCTGGCTACGAACACGCACGGAAAGTACCAAAAGATTATACAATGAGGTCTCTAGGCAACTCAAATATCTTCTCGCGGATCTACAAAATGAACGCATCAGCGATGCCTTAAAACAAGCTGACTCACCAGCCTGTGTTAAATTCAGACTTTGGAGATTCACACGAAAACTTAAGAGGCAACCTTTGTGTCAACATCCCATCCGCAGCTCATCTGGCGCATGGCTCATGGGAGATGAAGCGCAGGCTGAAGCTTTGCCAGATCACCTCCAGGAACAATTCAGTCCACTGTTGACAGCCGAATCGCTAAACATCGAGGAAATTGAAGAAAACGAGATCACGATCAGAGCATGCACCAAGGATGAGGTCCTGGAATTAATTAAAAATATAACAGCTAAATAAGCCCCGGGACACGACAAAATAGATGGTACAATCCTCAGAGCACTGCCAGAATCCACCATCGAACATTTTGTAGTTCTGTGCAATGCCATTCTTTGCATCCAACACTTCCCAGCCTGCTGGAAACGTGCTATGGTTGTGATGATTCCAAAGCCAGGCAAACCCGCTAGAGAAATTGCCTCGTACAGACCAATTAGCTTGTTATCAGTACTATCCAAGGTATTTGAAAGAATACTTGGACAGCTGAATCTAAGAGGGTCAATACCAGACCACCAATTTGGATTTAGGAGTCAGCATGGAACCCCGGAACAAATACACAGAGTTGCCCATCACGTATTGGGTTCTTTTGAAAAAAGGAAATACTGTTCAGCAGTCTTTCTAGATGTCAAACAGGCCTTTGATCGCGTCTGGCATGTGGGACTCCTGAACAACATAAGAGCTGCTTTCCCACAATACTACAAGCTGCTAGCCTCTTACCTGAAAGGAAGAAGCTTTGAAGTCGCAAAAAGACAAGCTATATCAACGATTCGGCAAGAAAAAGCAGGTGTTCCTCAAGAAAGTGTTCTCGGCCCCACACTATATACCTTGTACACGGCAGACATGCCGCTGCCCTCACCTAACACTGGATTGCTAATAGCAACATACGCAGACGATACGGCAATACTGAGCAGCAGTCCATCTGAGCTTGAAGCATCAGAACTACTACAGGCATATTTAGACGAGTTCAAGAGCTGGACGGAACGCTGGTGTATAAACATTAATACAGTAAAATCAGTGCACATCACATTTGCCACCAGAAGAGGGGACTGCCCTGAGGTCACACTGGGATCTCCGATACCAAGAGCCACCAAAAAAAAATATCTGGGATTCACATTTGACAGACGACTGACATACGGCCCACACATCACTCAGACAGTCTGGACTGCTTGTGATGTAGTTGTTATTTGCTACGTATTAGAAGTTGCATTGTCTAATTAAATTAATTTAATTTAATATTTTTGTAGCTATTCCATAATCAGGGGCGTGACGGTCCATTTGTTCTACAGCATTAATTCTGCATATAAGTAAAAATGATTGCGCGCGATATGTTTAGACTGGCTATTATCAACGATCACATTCTAGTGCCGAGCACAATCGGCTGCCCGAACAGATACAGCCGAACGCTAGCCGAAGTAGCGGCCTGAGGCATGCTGAGAGAGAAAAAATAAGAGCAGTCGTCAGCACGCATTCATCGAAGAATGTTCACGATGCATATTTTGCAACCGATAACCAAAACACTAATAAAGTGAAAAGTGAACTCTCTCGCTGATGAACTTTGATCTAGTTCTTTAAATCCAATAAATATACAATTGGGAATCCAAGCATGGGCGCTCGTAGGGAGGGGCCAGTAGGGGCATTGGCCCATAGTGGGATTTTTATCAAGAACCTAAAATTCTTAAATAACCAAACTTTTGATATTTTGGCATCTGTTTTTCAGAATCGCATCTTCAAATATATTAATAATGTGCTTGACTTGCCCTTAGTGGCGAAAAATTCTGCTGGCGCCCTTGAATCCATGACAGTCAAAGTTATTCCCAACTTGGGTGAATTTCTCCATTACCAAGAGACTGTCCATAATATTTCCAAAAAATACAGGGTGTGGGAGGAAACAAGGGAAATCAATTGCGGGGGTCCACATCGATAAAATTTGGATGTGGATTTGTTCATTAGAGCCACATGAACCAGCTTGCCAAAAATTGTGATTGAAGATCACCTGTAACCATAATTAGGTAGAGTCAAATATTGACGCAGATTGTATATTTTTGATTATAGCTTTTGCTATATTTGTCCGATTTTGTTCACTTTTACCACACACATGCGTGGATCCATATATGGCAACACTCTGTTAAATTTCAGATGCAAATATTAAACGGTGTGCTACAAAACCGCGTAAATCTACTGCAGGAAAATAAGGAAATATTGACATGAATCAACTAACTTCATCTTTTGTGGGAATATGCGCACCAGCTGGTAAAGTTTGGTGTTTCTAGCTCTTCTAGTCTCCGAGATCTAGGCGTTCATTCGGACGGGCGGATGGACAGACGGACATGGCTCAATCGCTGCCAGAGGTTATGTAAGCATTTTGGTATAAAGTATATATACTTTGGGTCTGCCGCGCCTCCTTCTGTCCGTTACATACATTGCAAAAATCTAGTATACCCTTTGTACTTTTAAGTGCAGGGTATAAAAAGTTTAAAGGTCTCATATATCAGGCACTTATTGGTTCGATATCGACATATGCGACAATCGACATATCCAATAAGGTTCAATATTTCTCCCTATTAATGGACAAAATATGGGTTTTTAAAAGAAAATATCGTAGAGCACTTTCCTGTTTCGGCCTCCTCAGAGAAGTACAAAAAATTGTACTCCAATAAAAAGCTCTACAATTCCGAAAATACAAACAGAATTTTTTTTTTATTATAATCATATAGTTAAGTTAATAATAATTATATTAAGAAAAGTAAATGCTCCTTATTACGAAAATGAGTATTATATAAAGTGTAGCATTACAAAGTGAATTTGTAACCTGCTGAAACCTTTTTCTTCTAAGACAAGAGTGGCTAGTTCAAAACAAATTGGGTATCCCGATATTATACCACTCATTTAGAAGATCTAATGTAAAAGCTATAAATAAAATTGATCTTATTATTATAGTATATTAGTCTCAAATTAGATTCGATCAGTCGTTATCTCTAAGGAACATTAAGCTCTATAAAAAATGTGCTTGTGAACACTGGTGGCATAATAATAATGATCAATAAGAAGAACTTTATAATGGCAGAGTTTGTTTCTTCCGCCCGTTTCATACATTTTCCCCAACTTATTTTTCTTTGGTACAAATCTACCTATTTTTTCGGATCTATGGGTTGCCACAAAATTCTAATTTTTAGTAATTTGTGTATTAATTTCTATTATGCATTTCAACTTTATATAAAATGGCAACTGTAAATTTGGCAGACTCTATCAAGGCAAATCAATGCAAAGAATCCATCTCTCTATTTGTCCAACTGCACTTTAAAGGATACCTCCAGTCATTTGGTTACTTCTTTGATGCACCTGTCTTGACACGTGAACAAATACGAGTCACTTTTTTGAATGAATGACTGAATGAATGAATAAATGAACTGCTTGCTTTCATTGTTTGTCAACCCTTTGACGATTTTTTTTTTTTTGTTTTGTGCTTTGTTTTGGTAGAGTGTTTACATGTGACGAGAGAGAGAGGAGAGAGAGAATTGAGAAAAAAAAAACAAGCTCGCATTGTAAATGCTGCTCAGTTTTTGCTTACTCGCTTTGCGGTTGCGTTTATTGTTGTCCTTTTTGTTTTTTTGTTGGCTTTGTCATAACAAACGAAAGCTGCTTACTGCGAAACAAAAGGCTAAAGGCACTTAGTCGAGTATGTGTGTGTGAGGGTGTACATGCATGTGTGCTTGCGTATGTGTGTTTTGGGGTGTGTGTGTGTCTGTATCGCGTTTATTTTGATTTGTCTGTGGGCTTTACCCGAACAAAAAGCCTCAGAAATTATAATGAATAATTTATATTCACTAAAATAAGACCTGACCGACTTCGATATACTCGATACTTTTCGGAGCTTTTTAGCCGATCGTTTCTATGGTAAATACACTGTGAAAAAATTCGCGATTTGTCCTAAAAATAGGAATAATGCTTGGTTCAAAAGAGCATTAAACATATTTGTTTTCGTTTCTCGTTTCTTTCAACTTCTCATTTTAAGGTTAGTTAGTGCTAGAAAAAATACTAAGTATATTGTCAGGACTGAATTTCATAAATTTAGAATTTGTATTACTATTTTAAGAGAAAAGGTTCGCACTGATGGAATAAAGGATTATAAGAAAAATACTTAGATATTATGTCAGGACCGATTAATCTCATAAATTGAGAATTTTTATTACCATTTAAAGAGAAAAGGCTCGCGTTTATGGAATCAAGGATTATTAAGAACTTTTCGTTTAGTCGCTGAGTATTGGAGTATTTTATGCTGAATTTAAGAGCATGGAAAAGTCTAATCAGTTTAAGATTGAAACAATAGTGATTTGATAAAATTTTAACTAAAAATTATGCCATTCTTATATTTCAATATCACTCTTATTCACATCAGTAATTTTTACAAATTCTGTTTAGCTCATTAATGTCAATTACGATAAAAGAAGAGAGAGCTGCAACGGGAATTTCTACCCAAAATATGTATATATTTTTATGATCGAAATATTGTATTTGATGAAATCATAATAAAAATTGATTAGAATTCAGTAACTTTAAGATACTGGAAGTAATCTATTTTCTTAATATTATTAGCCAGTTTCGGTTTTCACAAAACAATTTTGAACATCTTTTTTACACTTAAATTAAATAAAGTTTTTCTTTTACAGGTGCAAGACACGCGCAAAACCTTTTCATATATTTTATAGCCGAATTATATATTTTTTATAATATCCTTATTTCATATGACACAGAAAACAAAATATTTGTAGCCTTTTTTAGGCTGCTCATATCTCTTATTGAGAATTAATTATTGAAGAAAGTTTCTAGAAATCTAAATAGAGGTGGAGAACTATCGATAGTACTATCGGCACTATCGATGGTTGAGCACTATCGAGCTACCATCGATAGCAGCCAGACATTATACGATAGTGCTATCGATAGTTCTCCGATAGTTTTCACATCACCAAAAAGTACAATTTGCGCGTTTATTTGTGGCTTCTGCTAAAAAATATTTGTGAAAAAATTTATAAAAACAGTGATACCTCAATAAAAAGAAATGGATCGCTTTCTTCAAAGAGGTATAATGCTTACTTTTAAAGTACAGTATGAACTCGGTAACCGCAACTAATAGAAATCTAGGTAATTTCTCTTATTGAGGAGGTTGCAACAACCGAGGAAAAATATATAACTCGTCTCACGAAGCTCTTTCAGAAATAGGAAAAAAGGTTACAATGCTATATTTCTTAGTGTTGCAAAAATCGAGGAATTGCGTGTATCGAAGGTTGCGATTACCGAGTTCATACTGACGTATTTTGACTATGTGTCGAATTTAAGGTAAACGTGGGACTCCCTCACACTCAGTGTGTCGAGGGCTGAAAGGCAGGCATGCGATTGCAGCAGCACGGACTCGGAGAAAGGTTTGGCGACCGAGAGGCAAACACAAATAATAAAAATGAAATCTCACAAGTATGGAAATACTATAAAACGTCAGATGACAAAAAATTGGCAAAGTGCGTTAACTGCGGAAAGGAGTACAAAACCAGCGGAAATACTTCAAATTTGCACGATCATCTGAAAAGATTCCACCCTGGCTTGGAAAATCATGTCCCAGATTGCAGCCTCCAGCTGCAGGTATTTCGGCGGATACTGACAATATCGCATCGACAAGCGGCAGTTGTAGATCGTCGATGCATTCTGTAGCTTCGCCTAATTGTTTCGGAGAGGCGAACCAGGCTCAAGGAAGAAAATGTGAACATTCTTTAATTCTTGAACCAAAACTTTTGGATCAAAAAACATTAATATCGTATATGAATTTTCTTGTTTAAAAATTAAACAAACTTTAAATTTAAAACCAAATATGTATATTATTGTGGACGGGACTATCGTCGACTATCGATAGTACTATCGTCGACTATCGATGGTTGTGAAATTACTATCGTCGACTATCAGATGTTGCAGACTATCGATAGTTCTCCACCTCTAAATCTTAATCTTAACTAATTTCTGGCAATTCACTAAAATTCTGTGAATTCGATCATAAAAAGTGAAAAAAGGAACAACTCTTATTTTTGCTGAATTAAAAGAAAATGAATATCGTTCCTATATTAAGTTAACCAAATTCATTGAGCTTTCAGTAAAATCAGTCAAACAGTTGGCAATAGAAAAACCAACTAGTTGGCCTTAGAAATTCTAGAGTTTTGCTTTTTCACCCTTACAACATTGATTCTGTGGAAAATAAAAACATTTAACTTTTGGAGCTCTTTACATCGCATTTGTGAAAATTTTCAAAAATTCTGTGAATTTAGATATGTTTAAACCAAATCAATTAGCCCTTGAACTCCACTTAGTATTATATTTATATAAAAAGTTCCAGTCAATTTTCACCAATGTTGTCCTTGTTCATTAGTACTCTGAAAAAAACCCCAAGTATCAGTTACTTAGTTAATTTCCGTTAACACAAATTGCCGCTATGAACAATTTGGAAGCCATTTTGTTAGCCTTCAATTTCAGAAAAAAAAACATTGCAACAAAAACTCCTGCGCGTCTATCTGGCTGCCATCTTCATAAAAACTTTTCAGAATGGGAATAAAAAAAAACCAACTATGCCCCACAGAGTTGCCATTGTTTTACTAGAACGTGATTTTTTTTTGTTTTTGCCTCTTTTTTTGTCGCTGGCAACTCTCCAAGTTGCAGCAACATGGCTGCCAACTGCTTTGTTACCAAATTAAGTAGTTTTCCAGCTTTCCACGCTTGATTAGATTAAACGCTGACAAAAACAAATCGAGAAATGAGAGTTTTTCTTTTTCAAAAGTAAAAAATGTCATTTCAATTGCGGCCGTTTGTTTTTGACAGTCGATTTGTTCAAAGAATTAAATTGGTTCGAGTGACAGGATACAAAAAAAAAAACCAAACAGCAAATGAAAAACGAATCTGTTTTTATAGGAAGGAGACTGCAAAAAAAGGACCTCAAAAAGAGTATAGCAAATAAAACCAAAAAAAAGAGAGAAGCCGTAACGTAAATAAATTGAACATAAAATTATGTAAATGTAAGTTGAGATTTTTCAAAGCACAAACATCTCGAACAGCAGGGCTCATAAATAGTGCATAGAGATAAAAATATTTGGAATTGTTTGGGAAAATATAAATTTAAAGATATGCGAAAAAATCACTTAAATAAGTTGAAAATTTATGACTTGTCTACATGCGAAAAAGTTTTTACAGCCTAATAAGCTCAGTTTTTGTCTTTTATATGATCTGATAATGGTAGCAAATTTTTGCCGAGTTTATAAAAACCATAAAGATGCAATCTACATAAAATTGCATCTTGACTTTGCGTGTTTCAATTTTCATGGGAAATTAAAAAAAAATATCAAAACTGAAAGAGAAAGCATTGAAAAATTGATTTCTCCTGAAATAAACTTAGATTGGATGATTAAAAAAAAATTTTTTTGCTTAATGCTTTTTATTTCTCCATAACCCCAAACTACAATCCTTTTCAGTCGCAATTCATCCGCGCCCGATTTTTAAAAGACTTTTTATTCCGTATTACTTGGAAAATAAATCAAAAGTGTTACCACGCAGCATTTGATAAAACAGGGTGGTCTATCTAATGTTTGGAATTTGAACTACCGATTATTTGACTATTAAGACGTCAAATACCATTCATATATTGGTAACTCTTTAGCAAAAACATTGACATTTACGAAATGGGACGCTATACGTTTGAAGAAAGTTGGGAAATATTAAAAACTTATTTCCAAAGTGTTGAGTCTTGAGTTTGGCCGAAGACGAATTTTATCGAAAAATCATTTTTTCGGCAAAGCTCATTTCCACCTCGGTGGTTATGTTAATAAGCAAAATTGTCGCATCTGGAGCAAGCGTTTCACGAGAAATCAATGCACCCATAAAGAGTGACTGTTTGGTGCGGAATTGGGTCTGGCGGCATCATCGGCCAATTTTTCTTCGAAAATGAAGAAGGAGCCGCTTGGTTCTTCGAACACATGGATGAATGAATGAAGCTTTGGACGATATTTGGATGCAACAAGACGGCGCCCCGTGCCTCACAGCGAACGTCACAATCGCTCTTCTGCGCACAATCTACAGAAATCGCATAATCAACCGAAATGGCGTTGTGAATTGGCAACCAAGAAGCTTCGATTTGACGCGTTTGGATTATTATCTTTGGGGTGCGGTGAAAGATGTATGCTATGCCAACAATCCGCAAACAATAGATGAACTGAAGGACGAGATTGGAGCCGCTATTGCCAGGATAAGGCCCGAAACAATCGAAAATGTGCTCAAAAATTGGACCGATCGAGTGGCATACTGCCAAGCCAGCCGTGGTGGTCATTTGACCAAAATTATTTTTGATAAATAAATGATGAACCAACCTTTCAAATAAAACTTTGAACATTGAAAAATATTCAGCCGTTTTGTTTTTATAGCAAAATTAAATTCCAATTTTTACATGGACCACCCTGTACATCCTAAATTTATTAATATTATTAGAAGTTGATTCAGGTAATTTAAAATGTTCAATCTTATAAGTCACCTTACCACAAATATTAAGATGGCTATAACTCAAGGTTGTCAGACCCATACTAACGTGTGGAACTATAGCCTGGGGTAGCAGAGCGTGGCTTAGCAGGACCAGAGAAAAAATGCAGAAACTGCAAAAAATGGAGCAATGCGCACCTGTCCTACTGCTGCCTTAGAAATATTAATAGAGATCACACCGCTATACATCCTTGTCGATATGCGGCAGAAAGCCACATTAATAGGAATTCGGAGGGTAGGGCACGACTTTAGCCTCACCAAGAAAGATGCTGCAGATCTATCAAAAAATATGCCTATGATTCTACATCCAAGGGATGAAATGACCCTGGACCAAAAATTACGAACCTCTCATCAAACACATCAGCATTTTCCAAGCTGAAGTCTGTGCTATTGGAAGATGTGCAGAATTCAATCTGCAAAAGAACTTCCAAGAAAAGGATATTTCCAACCTGTCTGATAGCCAAGCAGCAATAAAGGCATTAAGTAAAGCCAAGATTACATCAAGACTGATCAAAAAAGTGAGAACGTCACTGCATAGTTTAGGATCCAGGAATAAGCTGACGATTATCTAATCGTGAAGCCATTTGGGTTCCAGGGCATAACAACATTCCTGAAAATGAGCTGGCCGACAAACTTGTAAGAACCGGTGCAGCAACACCGCTAATCGGTCCCGAACCACACTGTGGGATTGTTAACCACGTGGTACGGGACCTACTAAGAATAGAGGAGAACTTAAAACGGCTGCTTCACTGGGCGCAGATGCCAGGGCTTAGACAGTCGAAAACCCTCCTCTCCAACTACAACCGTAAGAGATTTAAGGTCATGGTAACTCACGGGAAGAACACCGTGAGAATCCTGACGGGTCTTCTGAAGGGACATTGTACCCTCCGCAGCGACTTAAATAAAATTGGTATAGTGGATAGTGGACTATGTCGCTTCTGTAGCATGGAGGAAGAAACTTCTTCGCATATATTATATGAATGTATGGCACTCGCCGGTAAAGGAAACAAGCTCCTGGGTATGTATGTTCTCGCACCGGAGATCGTTACTACTATAAGTTCAAACAAAATACTGCAATACATTCTGGACTTAGGACTTTTGGGAGAGCTCTAAGCCATAAAGGGGGTACAATAGATCCACCTGAGTCGCACATTTATGCACCCAATAATAATCGTTGAAGTCTTAATCATTAACATTAATTGATTAACGGAATTAATTTTTTTATTGTCTAATTATAGAATATATAGTCTACTATAAAAAGCGAACTGTTATCAGTGCTTACTTATTTAAGCTCCCCTGGCAGCGATCTTATCAACGCGTTCTGTTGCGAAAACATAGGAAAGCCCCACCATAAAAGTTGAGATTCTCAGAATTATTCATAATATTGATAACGCTGGGACATTATAAGACCTCATTATTAAAGTTCAATTGATTAACTCTATTGTAGAATAAAGTGTAATTTAAATATTGTCAATTTTATTCAGGTAATTTCAATAAAAACCTAGATTATTTTTACAAATATATTTTAAAGCTTTGTGATATGAAATTGCTTGATCTGTATCATCTTGGAATGCATCTATATTTCAATGAAATCTCAAGTACTGGGCCTGTTGGTATATATGCATGTATCCCTAAAGAAAAAGCTGCATACATCTTGAAACTCATCAACATTTTAAAAAAATGGCGGACGTAAAGTCGGGCGCGGACGACTTTAGGATACCCTGTACCACTAACTTGTAATAAAGTCCGATTTCTTCACAAAAAACCAAATACAGAAGAATTTTTAAGCAAACATTTTTTTTTGACCGATCGTTCCTATGGGAGCTATATGATATAGTCAGCCGATTTCAATCAAATTTGACACAGTGCTTAAATACCTTAAAACAGATATGAATGCCAAATTTATTTCAAATATCTTTACAAACAAACAAAACACATCGAATTTTGTATAAAAAACGTGTTTTTGGACCGATTGGTCCTATGGGAGCTATATGATCTAGTCAAACGATTTGGATTAAATTTGGTACAGTGCTTAGGAACTATAAAACACTCACGAATGTCAAATTTGGTCCCAATATCTTAACAAACAAACGAAACACAGCAAATTTTGTTAAAAAATCGATTTTTTGGAAGATCGGACCTATGGGAGCTATATGATATAGTCAACCGATTTTGTTCAAATCTGGCACATTGCTTAAATGGTCTAAAAAATTTCCAAACGCCAAATCTGGTTAGGATATCTTTATTAAACAACGAAATATAGCGAATTTTTCTTTAAAAAAGTTATTTTGGCCGATCGGTCCTATGGGAGCTATATGATATAGTCAACCGATTTTGATCAAATTTGGTACAGTGATTGGGAACTATAAAAAACTTTCGATTGCCAAATTTCGTTACGATATCTTCATAAACAAACGAATTATTCATCTAAAACCCTTTTTTTTTTCGAGGTCGTCTCAAACACCCCCATGGGAGCTATATAATTTATACCCGATATCAAAAAAATAAAATAAACTTGCCTCCTATGGAATAATATGGGATCTAATGTGAAAGTTTGGTAACTCTAGCTCTTACCATCTCTGAGATCTAGGCGTTCACACGGACGGACAGACGGACAGACGGACAGACGGACAGACGGACAGACGGACATGGGTATATCGACTTCTCTATTCACCCTGATCATATATTAGGTAACTTTGGGGTGTCTCCGACGTCTCCTTCTATATGTTACATACATTTTCGGCTTGCACAAACTTAATATACCCTTAGTACCATACGGTACAGGGTATAATTATAAAAAAAGTATTATCAAAGCCAAAGAACATTTTATGACGGCATTGAAATTTTCCAAATATTTCTGGTACGCAAAGTTCATCATAAATTGTGTCATATGTGCAATTATAATCAGAAGCAGGGTATACAAACCCGCCATATGCCATCAGCTGCATCATAACTCAGTTTGAGACAATTCAAGTCACACAATTTACAAAGATGCGTTCCATAATTGCTATTAGGTAAGTCCTTACATATTTTTCAATAAAAAATCCTTATATAAATAAATTTATTTTATTAGCTGCGTCCTTATGGTACTCAGTTGCCTAATTTGGAGCAACAATGCTCATTACTACGAAGAAGATGGCTTTGGTGGCTATGAACGAGACGGAGGATACAATGCTCAGGCTTTCGGTGGCAAATGGCTTGGTAGAGCAGGAACATTTGTATCTAAGGGACTTCAGGGTGTGGTAGAAGGTCTTGGAAACCAAGCTGGCCAAGCTGCGGGTGAAGCTTTATTCCGTGGCAATCAGGATCAGAACAACCAGGGATAAATGGCTTAGACAAAAGCTAACTAACCATATTAAAAATTTTTTTAAAAATACGTATTATCCTTTTTTTATTATTCATACAATTGAACCCATCTAAATTTTCTTAAGTACTAAAATAATTTGAAATATAAATTTTGAATTGTAAAATGAGCTTGACAATTTTTAAGCAAACATTCTACGCCTTTAATGGCATACATAAATATAGAAAAATTTCACTGTATCATTTGGAAAGAATACGGTAATAATTTGAATTGGGCTTTAACCGAAAAAAAAAATTGACCCGTTTGGCAAAATTATAATCTTCAAAGAAAGATGATTTTTTAAGTAAGGTTATTCACTCTTGATGTTCTTAATGTGGAGTTGAGGACGCTGGGCAAAACTATATTCATGCCTACAAGTTCTGCAAATTTGTACCGATTTTGATGAGAACCGAGAGCTACGCAAAAACAACACAGGTCTACAAACACAGAGGTCATGTCAAGTTGTTGGAAAGCTAAGGGTTATTTTCGAAGTAAGTTGGTGCGTAGAATCCGAATCCGGTGTCAGAAGCATTTGCATTTGCAATAAGCAATAAGATAATAATTTTGTACTGTGTAATTTCTCTTGAAAATTTTGACTTGAGGGCTTTTTGCGCCCTGTACATAACCTCAAATGTAGGAAAAAGCTCAATTTTTTGGGTACATAACCTCAAATATCTCAAAATCCTGACGTGATGGGCCAGTTCTGACGCCGGATTCGGATTCTACGCACCGAGAGTTACTTCGGAAATGACTCTTAGCTTTCCAACAACTGAACCATGTTGACCTGTGCAATCAATCAAGCTGATGTGTTGAGGGGTGTAGGAGAAAGCACGGCTAAGTCGATTGCGGGGTGGGAGGTCTCTATAGATAAAATTTGGATGTGGATTTGTTCATAAGAGCCACATGAATCGGCTTACCTAAAATTGAAATTTAGGTGTTCATGCAGACCCACGGACGGACGGACAGACGTGACATGGCTCAATCACTAACCAGAGCTTATGATAAGCCATTTTGGTATAAAGGACTTGGGTTCTGCCACGCCTTCTTTTGTTCGTTGCATACATTGCGCATAGTCTAGTATACCCTTTGTACTTTTTAGTACAGGGTATAAAAAGCATAAACTGAAGCATTCATAAACTAACTAAAATGGATTCACGATCGAGGCAGAGCTCACATATATTTTAAGAAGAGTTCGATATTATAGCCTAGGAATAGTGCATTAGGGAATAGTTTCGCATAATTCCGGCTACAATTGGACGAAGCTACATGGTTGTTGAGATTACAGGAAAAAATTTCACAATTTCGCTTCCAGCTCTCAAGACGGGCCAATTCTAAAAAAAATTATTTTTTTATTAACTTAACTTACAACTTTTAATGTAAGATGTTTTTGGTGATTGACGAAGACACCACTACAACAAAAAAAATAAATATGCGCCGAATCCTTTAAGGATATGATAATCTGGCATTGAACCAAAATCAATAAAGCTTTGGTCAATAATCACCTAGCAAATGTCAAATCTGAAAAATATGCTACCAAAATATAAGGGGTCAGTTCAAAGGCTTATTTTTTTTTTTTATATAAGTATTGCTTTATCAAGAGGGATTCTTGCGTTCCCAGGATCAATAGTGTTAAAGCAAACAGAAATTTCGGTTGTTACTAACCAGCTTCGATATGGTTATTTAGCTATACCAGGTCATTCCCAAATTAAAAATAAAGTGCAAATATTTGTAATCACAAAACGCACATATCAAGATTTGCTTAAAGATCACTTTTGAAATTGAAATTAATGTGTTCTAAACGTTAATGTTTGCATAGTATTAAAAACCAGTAACAATAATCGCAACGGTGCCGACTGTGGGATACCCTGCAGCTACTACTCCAAAAAAAATTATCAGCTGCAAAAAATCATAAATTCATTGGGGATTGCTTGTCAATCTAGATATAGGGTGAAGTTTTATGTCCACGTTCCCATATTTATTAGGCTTACATGTAGACTTTTCTAAAGAAATTGATGCAGTAGGAAAAATAATCTTATCTACAATGTATGTAACTCTACCAAATTTGGGATAATTTTTATTATAAATAGAAAGTAAGGTTTGAAATGGAGCGAGCTAAGATTTTTAAAATACCTAACATAACCTTCGCGAGGACTTGGATTTTTGGATGGCATATCGTAGGGCAATCCATGTCATAAAAATTTATACAATTTAAAAAATATATTTAAATATATAAATTGAATACAGAAACCTAAATGCAAAAAAATTTTATTTTATTATTCAACTGGCTAACAATATTTAGTCAAACGATGGCTTAAATAAAATTATCGAGAAATTAGTCCGAACTTTGATCAAATATATTGACGCAGATGTCCAATATTTGGAATCTCATTGTTGTAGATATGGTGATAATACGAGGGTAGATTGATAAGTTTCCGGCCTGACCAAGAGATGGCGCCACTAGGCCTACCTTGAGGTTGCGTTCTATAGTACCATCCTTAGATAGCTTGTAGCTATAGTTTCAGCCCGATCTCCATGTTAATTTACATTTGAGAGCACACTGAACAAGACGCCTCTGTGTTTTTCTTGAAAATGGAAAAGCTTGAAAATCGTGCTGTCATCAAATACTTCTATTTGAAGGGTTTAAAGCCGAAGGAAATTAAAAAAGAGATGGTCTCAACACTGGGGACATCCTCCCCATCATATTCAACCATTAAGCAGTGGGTTTCCGAATTTAAAAAAGGTCGTGTGAGCACCTCTGATGAGCCTCGCTCAAGACGCCCTGTTGAGGTCACAACTCCAGATATGATCGAAAAAATCCATCAAATAGTGCTGGAAGACCGTAGATTAAAAGTGCGTGAGATAGCTGAGACCTGTAAGATGTCATATGAACGTGTGCAAAATATTTTGCACCAACATTTGCATATGGAAAAAGCTCTGCGCAAGATGGGTGCCGCGTTTGCTAACAGTCGACCAAAAATTGATTCGAAGAAACATTTCTACCGCCAATTTGGCGTTGTATAAGCGTAATCCAAGCGAATTTTTGCGTCGATTCATAACCGTTGAGGAAACTTGGGTCCATCACTACACTCCTGAAACCAAAAAACAGTCTAAACAGTGGATTGGACCAGGGGAACCAACTCCAAAGAAGGCAAAAACATTTTTTTCAGCGAACAAGGTTATGGCTACTGTTTTTTGGGATGCAAGATGAATTATATACATTGATTATCTTGAAAAGGGTAAAACAATCACTGCTCAGTACTACGCAGACTTATTGCAACGTTTGAGCCACGAGGTGAAAATTAAACGACCTCATCTGGCGAAAAAAAGAATCTTGTTTCATAACGATAACGCACCAGCGCACAAGTCAATCGTTGCGATGGCTAAAATCAACGATCTGAAGTTTGAATTGATGCCGCACCCTCCCAACTCTCCAGACCTAGCCTTGAGTGACTATTATCTGTTTCCTAACCTCAAAAAATGGCTTGGCGGTAAGAGATTTGCGGACAATGAAGAAGTAATCGAAGCTGTAAATGGGTATTTTGAGGAGCTTGACGAATCAGTCTATAGAGATGGCATTACTAAACTAGAACACCGCTATGAGAAATGTATCAGCCTTGGAGGAGATTATGTTGAGAAATAAAAAAAAATCTTAAAAACGTTGTTTTTCTTGGTCAGGCCGGAAACTTATCAATCCACCCTCGTACTTACTACACAATAAACATTTTAAGTTGATGCATTAAAACAACCTTTGAAAATGTATATTATTAATGCAACATTATTTTAAAATAATTTTATTTAAGTGGAACTATTAGAATATTTAAGAATAGACGAAAATCTCTGCTCGAAAGCATAACAACCCAAGTAGAAATGTATTTTAATTGCGGAACCATGAAAGATCACTAGGTTGCAAATAAGAATCAGAATCATAAAAAATGGCATTATCAAGTTCATAGCTCAATTCAATAAAATGTTTGGCATAATCATAAAAAAATTTTGTTTGACGCTAAATCCCTATCATTCAGAAAAACCCAAAAAATAATGAGATAAGAAGCATTGCAATTGTGCGTATGTCCCAGATGTTAATATAAATATCAGCCATATACCATCAGCCCAATCATTATTAAGTTTAACACATCACAAGACAAACGAATTTCTAAAATGCGCTCCTTAATTGTTTTAAGGTAAGTCTTCAGTCTTAAGAGACAATTTATTATGAATACTCTAACCTATTTTTAAATCCTTGTAGCTGTGTCCTTGTGGCATTCAGTTGCCTAATTTCAGGCAGCAAAGCCCAATACGGAGGTGACTATGGAGGTGGCTATGGTGGCGGCTATGGAGGTGACTACGGTGGTGGATATGGTGGTGGCAACGATGGTGGCTATGGAGGTGGTTACGAAGGTGGCTACGATGCTGGCTACGGAGGTCAAGGCGGATATCAGGACTATAATTACGATCCGGGACAACCCGCCCATGCGCAAGGTGTTGGCACATGGGTTGGCAAAGCTTTGAGACCAGCAGGAACATTTTTATACAAAGGGCTCCAGGGTATGGTAGAAGGTTTTGGAAATCAAGCTGGTCAAGCTGCAGGTGAAGCTGTGTTTCATAATAACCAGAACCCAAACCAAGGATAATCAGCAATGTCACCCAATATTTGAATTTTGTACATATAAAAATTACTCAAACAATTGTATGAATTTATTTTTTAAGCCGAGTTATCCCAATTTTTTAACACATTAATAAATTTAATATTAAAATACATTTAACTAGGGAGCGTCTTTGGATTATATAATTTGGCTGATGAATTCACTTAAGTGATGGTATTTTTAGGAAGTCACGGATCTAATACAAAATTGGTGAGGACAAAGAGCAGATTTTTTAAAGATTGGAGCACCACGAAACAGAACCTTACTTTAATGAACCCTTTCCTCGCACTTAATCATTGCCGGGCTGCTGTAATTAAAAAATTTTCCAAAGTTTTGTAATATATTCGGAAAGTGATTGATTTTGTGTGCTCAAAGTGATCCTATGAAATACACACAACACTTAAAATGACAATTACCCGATTAAATAATATAAATTCAAATTAATCACTTTAAATTAATATTTATCTACCCGCAGATAAAAAAGTTGTTTTACACAACTGATAAATGATTCAGAATATATTATAAGAATAAACGCCAGGGATTACATCCAACATTTACAAATTATGTAACGCATATATCTCATCATTTATATTCTACAAAAAATCTGAATATTCTATCTGTGCAGTGATTAATATTTTTACAAGTTAATAAATTCGCTCTTTTCATATATAAATCATATAAAAAGATTTCTCTGTAATGATATCATTTTGATTGAATTGACAATATTTCAATACAAATTAATTTTTGTAATTGTTTCCAGAAAAAGTTGCAGGCTTAAAAAAGCGTAACAATTTGATTAATTGCATAAAAAAAATAAAAATTTGCAAGTATTAACTCAGGGGCGGATTTAATGGGCGCTAAAGGAGATATGGTCAGCTGGGACCATTACTCAAATATTGTTAAATATTTTGACGTGAATTTTTGCACAGATATGAAGAACAGCTCAAAAAACAAAAAAGGATCGAATGTAAAAATGCTGGAAATCTATATACCATATAAAACAAACTTATATTTAACGTGTTACAGATGTTCTCATGAACGCGTCAATGAATTTTAAATCTGATTTTTGCATGTGTTAGAAGTTGTCAATACGGAGGTTTTAAGCCTATTTCCGTGTCTTTGTGTATATTGGTTCGTAAGTTATACGCAATTTTTGTAAATATCGGTTTCTGTGTGTATATTGCTATATAAACAAAACTGGTATTGCGTGTGTAAGAGGTTGTCAATACGGAGGTTTTAAGTCTATTGCGATCTTGAACGCAACTAAGTCACTCGCGCTGAACTTTAAAATTCTTTTAAAAATTCGATTTTTTGCGTGTTACGGATGTTCTCATGAACGCGTCAATGAATTTCAAATCTGATTTTTTCGTTTATTGGAGGTTGTCAATATAAAGGTTTTAAATTTACTGCGATGCGTTTGTGTGTATTGGTTCGTGAGATATACGATATACGATGAATATCGATTTTTGTGTGTATTATATTGCCATATATACAAAAACTAGTATGGTTGTTAATCTATGTTCGAGGTCCAACATCGTTTCAATCATTGAGAACAGAAAATGACGTATTGTGAGCAACGTATCGAGAGGCATGTGAAAAATTGCATTAGTTGGTAAATGATATGCACTGGGATCAAACAAAAGCAGATGCTGCTATTACGGCTCATCCATATCAAATAAATGTATATGTATACATTTGGTAACATATTTTCTATCAAATCCACCTGAAACGTGGCTAAAATATCAAGATTATTTATCAGAAGATATTTTGTTTCGAGTAAGTCAAGCAAAACGTAATCCAGTGATGGAATTTACGACGGTAGTTTACAATGAAGGTTTAATTCATATTGAAGATCTATGCATGGCGATGGTTAATAAAGCATTAGGACATTGAGAATGCCGTCTCCTAATCGGTCAAAATGCATCATATTTCTATTGGAAGAAATACAAGGAATGAAATTAATTATCAATATAATCGTAATGTCCAGGAACATGAAGATCGCAATGAACGTAGAAGAATTCGGTTGAGACAGACCCGTGAAGTTGGTGCAAGTTTGAATCGAGCTGCAAACCAATCTAAAAATCTTATATTTTCCAGATAAGCTAACTAGACAAACTTACGATGTTTATTTACTTTAAAAGTATTCAAAAAGTTTGGGCAGGACAACATCTGCCGGGCTAGGTTGAACTAAACATTCACCTTACAACTTGAAAGTTACCATCTTAATTATATTCGTTTTATTTGTTAAACCTTTTTTGTAAAATATATTGCTTTAAAAAAAGTTTTATGGTAGTATTAATGATAACAAAATATTTTTTTCCTCAAATTTTCTTCAAAGCGAATATTCAAATAGTTTTCGTGCTGAAAACGCAACATGAAAGGCTGCGCAATAAAGTAAAAATTTCAAAGGATTTTTATTGTTGTGTAGAGAGACTCCTTCTAAAATTTGTACGCTTTATGCACTCAACAAAATCATTCTGATTGCACGCAAAACATCCTTGCAACTTACCGCACCAACCCCTCCCCCACTACCACCATTTTCCCATGCAAATGTTACGGCTTTATTGTGTGCCACAAAGCGGAAATGCCTTTGTGGTCGCTCTCATAATGAGTACATTTCCGTTTGCACTCAAATGCTTCGCTTTTGTAGCATTCAGCTTTTTGGACGTCTTTCCGTAACCGCACATTTCTTTTAGCCCCCCTAATAAGCCATTCTGTACTATTTATTCTGCGTTCAGTTAACAAAGTTGTTTTGCTTTTGGTTCCACTTCAAACAAGCCAAGTGACAAATTCGCTTGTCACACATTACAATTGTTTACACAAATTATGGCCAAAAGAAGAAGCTTTTAGCCAATCTTACTAGCCGAACTTGTCACGCAAGTGAATAATGGCTTGATGGCCACAAATGTGTCTAATAACAGTGACAACACTATTAGTTACAAATTGAACAAACCAAGTAGCTAGCCGAACTCTTAACAGCTGCTTCTAAAAACTTGCTGACACGCGAGGGCGTCATTATCAGCGCGCCCCCATTTGGGCGCCACTTGCGATTTATGGATAATTTCCATGGGCTTATAGCTTCCGCCAGGGCTACGCAAGCGTCAACCAATTAATTTCCGCAAATCAAGCGATTTTAATTAATCCTTAGCTTGAAGGGTTACTTGCTAATAGCTGCATCATTATATTCGGTGTACCCCTATTTGGGATGGTGTACAGTTTGTTTTTTTTTATTTTGAATATTGATTTTCTTCAAATGACCAAATAAATTGCGGGTTTATGCTAAATGAAACAATTTGAGGTTACTTAACCGCAAAAGCATATTCCAAGCAAATCCTTGGGTTAAGAAAGCAATTTATTTTGCAGGCTGCAGCTGTGGGTGAATCGACATATTTAGCTGGACTTTAGGTTTTTGTTAAAATAATGTAGCAAGAACAAGATTCTACGTTAAACCCTAGAAATTATATTTAAATAACAAAAAAAAATTTTAAAATATACCGATTTGTCAGAATAAGCGTCTTTTGCTTCAATTCTTTATCTGCATTCATTTTCCTTCTAATAGAAAAAGTTAACTTTAATGGATTAAAATTTTAGGAAGATAAACGTAATGAAGCACTATTCAATGAAGCACTAAAAATCAGCTATTTGTAAATCGTACTTTAGTATATATTAAAACGGTCTACCAAGCTGTCCCGGATCAGCTCCTCACTATTACACACACTTGGGACCTTTCAAGTGATCACCTTGGGCTGATCATCACCATTCACACAACACCTACGCTCCTCCAAGGTGTGCAACGACTCATCAGGCAGAAGACCGACCTAGAAGTCTTCCAAAGCGCATTGGAAAACGCGGTCCACTTAGAGATGGAAATATGCTCTGATCGAGATGTAGAACGCGCGGTTGACCTAATTACGGCAAAAATCCAATCTGCGGCAGCTCCAGCCAATCCTAAACCAGTAGTTGTCAGACAGGATGAAGTAGGTAGCCGACTATTCTTCTCTTCTCGACTTCTCTCTAAGAAGCAACGATCTTCAGTAGGACATTTCTGCCCACCCTTCACCTAGCAGATAAGGCTGTCTGGAAAAAGGCTGAAAGGGAACTTAAAGTGGCACTTCAGACACTCAGACAGAACTCATTCGACAGAAGAATAGAGGCTCTGGACTATAAACTTGATACTGGGTATAACCTATGGAAAGCGACCAAAAACATAAAGAGAAACCCTATCGAATTGTTTCTCTAAGGCGTCATGATGGTACTTACTGCTCATATACAGAGAAACAAGCAAATACATTTGCTCAGCACTTCGGAGAGCGATTTACGCCTTTGAAACTGGCCACGAATGAAGAAGTGAGACAAACTCTCAGAATCATTGGCACACCACTCCAAATGACGTTGCCTGTTCGTCCCATCCGATAAGATGAGATTGAAAAAAATAACAAACAAAACTTTCTAAGTCAAAGGCCCTAGGACAGAATATGTCATGCTACCTTACGAGCCTTGTCAAGGAAAAGGAAAGCTCTCATTACTATAATCAGGAAACCTGGAAAAGATGAGTAGGACTCAGAATCACTCCTTTAAAAAGTATTCGATTTTTTGCCACTTGCCCTATGATACTTAATTAAAGGATGCACGCTTTTTTGTGTGCCAATTTCACTTTGGTCGATTGTACTGCCGATAGTATCGATGTTTTCCATCTATCGAAAGTGTAAACTATCGATTGGTGGCATTATAGATAATATCCCACATCTACCCTGCTAGATCCCACATTTTCGTCAGGCCAATCCATTTACAGTGTTAAAAAGGAGCTCCTTCGGTATCATCTTCTTTCCCCACGCTGACTTGTCCTGACCTGCAGCTCCTTTCTGAAAACTATTTATTCCCATTTAGGTTGGGGTTAAGAACGAATACAGATTATTCGTGCTTACGAGTTAGTTTAATGAGAAGAAATAGACGTTAAAAAATTTTAAGAATTTTTATATGTTTAATTTCTTTTAACTTTTCGAAAATCCCAAGCTTATCAGGGGTGCCACAGAAAACCAATTCGATTTCAATTCCAATTCTTGGTGCCACAGACATGGCTAACAAGGGTCTTAAAAAAACCAATTCGATTCAATTTAGATACAATTCCAATTCTTGGTGCCACATACATGACTATGAGCGGTTTTGAAACCGTTGTTAGCCATGTCTGTGGCACCAAAATTCATTGCATCGAAATTGAATCGAATTGGTTTTCTGTGGCACCCCTGTATACCTTTAAAAAATAAACGTTTCTGAGTGTTATAAATATTTCTTGCCACTAATAAGCAGAAGATTTTCATCAGTAACTTCTGCAGTAACACTGCTCTGCAATTAATAGTATTAAAGAGTCTAGCTCCGGAGATCTCTTTATATTGAATGCCTAAAGTTAACCAAACAATGCGATTTAATTTTGTCTAGCAATTGGTAATATGGGACAGTATCAAATTTATCTCTTTAAGCCGCCCTAAAGTTTGTAAGGGTCGGTTATGGCTGCAGTTCTGAAGAAGATGGTAAAGTTTTTTTTTTTTTCCTAAAAGGGTACCTTACAGAGAGGTGTGGCACTGCGATCAAAAGGTCTTTTGTACCATAAACGTGGTAAAGTTTTGAATTGGAAGAATTCCGAAGCTCTCTAAGCATACCGGTAGATTTGAAAAAATCGTTTATTTTTCCAAAATTTTTTTTTAACATTTTAGAAGTCATCAGAAATACGAATAGCTCAATACCTTTGGATGTTTAAAACCATCGATACGCTGCTCATTATTTTTATCTTACCACTCGTCAGTGTTAATGGTGCCATTGTGCAAAATGATGACAGTTTTTATAATAATCTTACTCACTGATCAAGGAAGTGGCCTGGGGGTAGTAGCCCAAGTCTGTGCTATGAAAAGGATATTTCCATCCTGTCTGATAGTCAAGCAGCAATAAAGGCATTAAGTAAAGCCAAGATTTTATCAAGGCTGGTTAAAGAAGTGAGAACGACACTGGATAGCTTAGGATCCAGGAATAAGCTCATGATTAGATGGGTTCCAGGACACAATAAATGGAAATGAGTTGGTAAATAAACTTGCAAGAGCCGGTGAAGCAACAACGCTAATCGGTCCTGAACCACACTGTGGGATTGGTTGGTAACCAAGTAATAAGGGACCTTCTGAATATAGAGGAGAATAAAAAATGACTGTTTCACTGAGCGCAGATACCAGGGCTTAAACTGTCGAAAGCCCTCCTCTCCAGCTACAACCGTAAGAGAATCATGAGAGGCCTTCTGGGGGCACATTGTAGTGTCCGCAGCTAGTATAAACAAAATTGGCATAGTGGATAGTGGACTATGCCGCTTATATAGCATATAAGAAGAAACTTTTTCGCATGTATTATGTGAATGTATGGCACTCGCCGGTTAAAGAAACAAGCTCCAGGGCATGTACGTTCTCCCACCGGAGTTCGTTATTACTATAAGTCCAAACAAAATACTGAAATACATGCAGGTCATAAGACTTTTGGTAGAGCTCTGAGCCATGAAGGTGGTACAATAGATCCTTTTGGGTCGCAGTGCATTTTTCACCCAATAATAATATTAAATACATCTCGCTTGTAAGAACATTAAAATCTCTACAATTTATCAGTCATATCATTTACCACTCAAGTTACATCGAGCATCAAGATAATCTGCATTATGTAGGCAGTGTAGTAAAGGTGATCCTATAATTCGCGAGAACGCTTAAAGAGCTACTCGATATCTCGGAGCAATAATTTAAATCCCAAATTACAGAAGCATTTTAGGTATAAAGAGATGGCAAGTGTATAGTATATCTGGTACAAGGAATTCTACAGACAACCATTACAAATTTTATATATCTCTGAAAGTTATTAGCTTTCCGAATAGAGAGATTGTCCGGTTCCGGGGGGTAAATGTACCGATCTCTCTATTATCTAACTTCGGGCCCGGGGAATCCGCCTCTTTCCACTCCCTTCTCGACGGGTCTGGGTATTACAATTGACTAATTATGACCAAGGTAAGTGTTTGACCACGGATATGGCGCTGCCGTTTCTTATAATTCGAAATATTGCGTTAACTTTGAAATAACCTTGAAGCTTCTAGATAATATGCACTTGAGAGACCATACCTACCTATAAGTAGATACTTAATTCCATATCGAATTGATTGATCGTGCTTGAAGTGTGCATCAAATTGTTAATCATTAAAAATAGATTTGTGCTCTCTGATCATGTTGGTCATCGTTTGCAAAAACGTTTTTGTGACATAACTTTTTGGCCAACAAAGATATACATATTTACCAAATTTGATAACCCTCTAATTTTAGAGTATCTTTCTGTATACATAATTGAATCAAAATTAGCTAGTTAGTCTTCTAGTTGGAGCAAAGTGCCTCAATTGGATTGAAATCGAATCAATATTTTTTTTGTGCAGCAGATTTTAAGACTAGGGTAGGCTGTCAATAAATATACTACATATATACCAGCGTTGTCAAATGAAGCATACAATCTGCAAAATGCTTATTCCTCATCATCTATATAATGAAGAAGCCTCTAAAACGTCCATTTCGCAATCCTTTTTGGGCCAGAAAGTTTGACGACAAATTCATCCTTGAAAAAAACGTCAGATTAAAAAACAAAGTAGCAAAAAAATCACCCTTTCTATAATAATAATATCCATGGGCATTTAGCTTTGCTGTAACTAATTGTAATTTAAAGGTTGGTAAACTATATAAAACGTCCAACGTCTACTTTAAAGTTATTACTCTACAAAAAATGAATCTAAAATATTTAATTGTGTTAGTTGTTGTTGCTTTAGCAGCTGTTGCAGATGCAAAACGTAAGTATCATAAGCCAATTAAATAATAAAAATAATATTTAATATATTAATATTATCTGTATTTACAGCTCTTCAGTGCGATTACTGGATATATACCAATAATTGCTAATTGGATCTAAGTGAAGTTTTTTCGATGGATTGATCCAATAAGCTTGATATTAGTGTACTAAATCTTAGTATCTTACTACGCAATAAAAAAATAGAGGTCAATGATGATTTTATTTATTTGGTGTAGAGAAGAAATTTTCATGGGATTCTATATCTTTAGGTATAGATGGTTTTACCTGGCCGAAGATAAGCTGTAAGATGACGTCAAAAAATTTTCGAGACTTAATTCTAAGACAAACCTATTAACAAAGGTCAAGGAAGTGGCTTGGAGGTAGTAGGACCCAGAACCAAATATTACGAAGCTGTAGGCAGACACTCCAGCATTTTCCAAGTTGAAGTCTGTGCTATTGGAAGATGTGCAGAATTCAATCTGCAAAAGAACTGCCATGGCAAGGATATTTCCATCATGTCTGATAGTCAAGCAGCAATAAAGCCATTAAGCAAAGCCAAGATCACATCAAGCCTGGTCAAAGAAGTGCGAGAGTCACTGGACAATTTAGGATCCTTGATTAAGCCCACGATTAGATGGACATAATAACATTCCTGGAAATGAGCTAGCAGTTAAACTTGCAAGGACCGGTGCAGCAACACCGGTAATCAGTCTTGAACCACACTGTGGGATTGGTAACCACGTGGTAAGAGACCTACTGAAAATAGAGGAGAATAACAAACGACTGCTGCACTGGGCATAAATACCATGGATTTAAATAGTCAAAAACCCTCGTCTCCAACTGCAACCTTAAGAGGTTCAAAGTCATGGTAACGCAAGGGAAGAAGACCGTGAGAATCCTGACGGGTACTTTGACGAGACATTGTAGACTCCGCCGCCATTTAAACAAATGGCATAATGGATAGTGGACTGTCCCTTCTGTAGCATGGAGGAAGAAAACTTCTTCGCATATATTATGTGAATGTATGGCACTCTCTGCTAAAAGAAACAAGCTCTTGGGCATGTACGTTCTCCCACCGGAGATCGTTGTTACCGTAAGACCAAACAAAATACTGAAATACATGCAGGCCATAAGACTTTTGGTTGAGCTCCAAGCCATGAAGGGGATACTAGATCCACCTGGGTCGCCGTACATTTATACACCCAATAATAATAAATAAATAAATAATAATCGTACTTGCAAGAAGTCCTTTTTTTCTTCAGTTAGAAAATTTAGGCCTTAACATTTTCGTGTCGTGACCTTATTAGGCGTTTCATTTGATTTTAAGTGATCAGGCATCACGTAAAGCCACTGAAATGCTTTGATTCATGGCGATTATCACACAACGACAAATTTCGTGAAAAATCGAATTCAAAACCGATCCCAATCGGAGGAACGTTAAGGCAAGATGGTCAGCTAAAAAATTGCGTTATGGAGACATCCCTAGACATTAGTTCCGAAAGCGATCGTTCAAAGAACATTTGGTTCTCAAAAATGTTCAATCATGTGAATATTCGGTCTTTATTCACTTTGTTCAATAGACCGGATGACTTTTTTAATTTTTTAAGAAAATATAAAGTAATAAAATATTTAATTAATTCGAATAACGATAAATGCATTTGGGACTACTTGATAGTCGCCTTTGAATGGCTGTAGCCAAACCCGTCGAGGGGTGCGTGGAAATAGTGGGTATTCCAACCGGTCCCGGTGTAATTATTGTCGTACTGTCGTCATTCATTCAAAGGTGCAGTTATTACTTTTGTGGTCCACCCCAATTTCAGTTTCCACACAGCAAACCATAAATAAAGCCAACATGCCTCAATGACATTCATAAACACAATTGGAATCGTTTTAACTCAAATATTGAAAGCAGAACCGGCTATAAATCATTAACAGGTGGCCAAGTTAATACTATATTTTAGTAACGTGTTAATTGGTTCTATGTGAGGTGCTTAAGTTCAAATTAAAAGTGTTTTAGCAGCTAATAAAAGCCAAGATCTTTGTTTATATTAATGTTAGGTCATAAATTCAACTACTTAAATAATCAAAAGTCGTTGAAATAAATTAAATTCAACACTGCCAGTCGTCTAAATGGCCAAGTCAATAAAGGTACAAACAATAAACAAGCCAAAGTTTCTATTTAATGAGCCACAAAATAGAAAAACTGACAAAATAAATGCAGAAAAAATCTAGAAAAACCCAACCAAATGCACTCCTAGTACACTTCTAGGAGTGGTCCAAGTGCTGCTAGTTCTTGCGACCTTCTGTAATTACCCATCTAATGGATAGCCTGATATCAAGGTGTGTCGAAGGCAATTAATTCAAGTGCAAATAAACAAGGCACAATAAAAGAAATAGGCGCCCCCCTCAATTGTTATTCCAAGTATTTCTCGTCCTGTCTATCGGTTTGGCTATATATTGATGGACACTCAATTGTTCATGATGTCAAACACACCGAGATATCAGAGTTTCAGTATTTAAATAATGAAATTGCCACGTGCTTTTAGCTTTATTGTCCTGGCCTTTTGTTGTTCCTTTGATAGCCTTCAAGTGGGCAGCATAAAAATCACAAAGCTCCGGGATAAGATGACAAAACACACACACACATAGACCCACCCTATAGCACTGATATGGGTGTTCATGCGGCAGGACTTTGGTGTCTTCTCTACCTGTCCCTCAATTGTAACGCTTCAATTCTTCAGTTCTTTGTCAATAGCTTCATTTGTGTGAAAAAGAAAAAAAAATGTCCGCATGTGTGCTCCTGAGTGTCCGTCATTTGTGACAATTTATTTTTCAATTTGAAGGACTAAAAACTCAACACTCACATAATAAAACAATGCAAAAAAA
>JBAMAX010003268.1:0-17655 GCA_037043745.1 Chymomyza amoena
GCGAGTCTAAGGTCCAAAATATGACAGCAAGTCGGAAGCCTGACATAACCTTGAAAGTATCGCATTTTATAGGTTGTTTGAGGTAACGTTAGAACGCTGTTGAGGATGAATTTTGTCTTAAAGAGTTTTTAAAAATAAAAGAATCCGAAATTTTCAGCTTTTTATTGGACCTGTCGGATTTGCTTAGTAAACCTATCCTACTATCACCTTAAGGCTTATCACGTTCGTAAGTGGGGAACTACTTAATTCCTTCGTAATTCCTTCACACAACATTTTTCCGCAAACCTCGTAAGCACCTCTTATGCCCGTTGAGTGCAGGGTATAACAACTACATGGTCGATCTACGTCAGCACAAAGCAGACAAAGATAAAGCAGCGTAAAAAATAAAGAACACTTGAGGTCCACGGTAATTGCTGCTGACAAACTCACCGTGTTCAAACAAAATGCGTGTGACTTCAATGCGTGCCAATGCCAGACTCAAGGACCCCCGGTGGCAGGACTCTTACTCTCTCCGAGAGCAGGAACTTAACATATCCACAACGTGGCGGCATGTCACCGCAATCAACCAAACACTGGACAAATGACCGCCTACGGCGAAGGCGTGCCGCCGTGTCGATTTATATGTTCGCTCTTAAGTGTTATTGCGGCATTTTAGGCATTCTCGCGGCACCGGAAACAGCATGGACCCGGACTCAGTTGCAACATTAAAGCCATTTAAAATTGAAAATGTGTTGCAAAGTGGAGCGTGGGAAACTGCTGATTTATTTCGAGTTCATGGACACAAATCCAGAGCTCTTGTTGCACATTTCAATTATTTAAAGCGCCGTAAATATTTGCATGGAACGTGCATGAACTAACCGGATAGTAAATAACTTGGCTAGTTTTTATAAGCTGGTAGAGAGCAGGCATAGCTTAGGGCAGTGACAATTCGACATAGTACTACTGGTAACATATAATATATTGATATGACTTGAGTAGAAAATTTATGTTGCAGCTTAAGGAGTTCCCCTAATTCTTGGCATTTGTGCTGGCCAAATAATCAATAGCCATTAAGATTGTCGCCAGGGTCAAGTTAGTCATTGGTTGGTAATATATATTTGACCTAGGAAAAAAAAAATAATGCACTACCAGGGAATACATCAATGGGCAACAAAACGTGCCAATTGCAACATGGCGTCCATAAAGTACAAAATTTACGGCCATTTCTCTATTAGCCCAAACAAAAAGGTTCAAAATGGCGACCACTGCTTATACGTGTTGCCCGCATGAAGAATTTTTGGGCTAATGCCTTTGACTGCTCCATTGACTAAGTTAAAGCTGGTTAAGCTTAGATGTTGTTGTTTTAAGGTATTAAACGCAATTTGTCTGAAACGCTAAGACGCAGGGTCAAGGACTTTACTTTGCGCCAGCACAAACTAAACCAAAAACAAAAATAAAAATTAAATACTTTCAAGGACGCAATTTAAGCGGCTTTAAAGTTCTAAGCGTTGAGCTAAAAGCGCGCAGTGGGAACATTCAATACATAAATACAACTGTGTGCATGTGTATCGACTAAAGGATATTGAAAACGGCTCTGATCAGCACGCCATATTGAAAATTGTAGCTGCGCATAGCCGTAAATAGCGGAAGTTACTTACACTAAGCTCCATTTAAATTTATTACTTTTTACATGAAATTCTTAAAGTGTTCAATATATTTCCAAAAGGTGTAACAAGCACACAAGCTCTTGGAAAATAAAACAAGTTGGCTTTGCCAACCACAGAGCAATACTAAATTTTCCAATTTCACTCGGATAGGAATTTTAAATGTCTACAAGAGAAATTGAACATATGTACAAGTACAAATATTTAGTCTTTAAAGGGAAGTTACTTTGATGCAACCTTTAAAAAAAAAATATGAATTACTTTAATCAATTTGGTGTCTTAGAATGAAATATAAATGTTTTCCATTCAAAATGCGCTTTTGGTGAATTATTTTGAGTAGTCCTTATTAGAAACAAAATTCCTTTAGGTTGAAATATAGATGTACGCTTTGGTGATATGGAAAGGAAAGGCAGTTGGTAGATTGTTTTGGCAGCTAGGCTTCTTAACTGATCCTAAATAAGATTGTAGATTCTATCTGAATTGGGTACAATATCGTCCACAAAATTAGTCTTAGACTTGGGTGGTCGAGATTTAGTAAATTTTTAAACCGAGTGACGTCAATTGATAAAAAGTTTCCTTTTTACCTGCATATATCTACAACTACAAAATTTAAAGACGAAAATATTTGATGGGCTCGAAAAAAGGTCATATTTATCGGCCGGGTGCATCTTATGAAATAAATCGTGAAAATCCCATGCCTGCAAGGAGCCAAGACTAATAGCTGGAGAAACTTTACATGATTACCAAAAATTCGGTAAAATTGGGCACGCATAGCTCTCAAGATTTTTGAGATCTTACTACTCGTGCGTAAACGGCTGTTTCATTACCTACGTCAACTTCCATAGTTTACTGTATGTTACCCAAATATTATAAAATATTTAGCAGTGGTCCGGAAATCGAAATATCGAAACCGTACAATTTTATTCGGATTCGTTCTCATGTGTTGCGGAAAACGAATATTTTTGTCGAAAACATCACTTCATTTTCAATAAACTCGTTTCTTCATTTTGGTTACAAGGGAAATATTTTTTGAGTCTGAAAAAAAATAATTAAAAATAATTGTCATTAAATATCTACTTTAAAGTTGGCATAAATGGAATCTAAGAATATTTAAAAACTTTTTCAGTATAAAATTTGTTCTTTCTAAAACCTCAATTTTTTTGAAAAATTCGCTTACATGGAATTAGGTATACTAGCTCAAAAACTTCAAAACGAATCCCAATAAATTTGGATTCGGATTTGTTATTACCTCTGTTATGTATTATTATTATGCTTTTTCTACTATTTTAGATTAAAAAGTCTTAATGGAAGCAATTTGAGGTGTATTCGCACACTTTTTTGTTTTTTTTAAAGCCCAACTTAATTGAAATCGGTTGGGAACTTCGCGAGCTATGGCAAAAAGGAAGAAGAGCCAGTTAAAAGAACATATAGGTCAATATGTTTGCGTGTTAGCTAAAGTATTCTAAATTGCTTATAGGCTCACAAATAATAATAATATAATAAATCGCTATTATCTTTTGGGGATATAGTAATTACCTATTTGACCCCTTGGAGGGTCATGGGCATCTCTATTAACAACTGTTTGAACAGAAGAGGGATCTACAGCTTAAATCCGATTCCAAACGGGGGTGTCTTTAATAAATAGAGACTTTCTCCCCTTTTGGGGATGCCATCACCCAATCTCCCACAACTGTTTCTCAGTGTTTTCGCCAAGCCTGTTTCTGTATAAAGTTCAATTTCGACACGGAGCTACTATTCTACATAACACATCCAACAAAGAAAGTTTTGATCAAAAAATAATGTTCGTAGCCCTTTTGTCTAGAAGAATTTACAACAATTTAGGCTTATGTGATTTAGATAGTTAATAAAAATGTGGTACAGTCGAGGCGGTGCCCGACAGTGGAATACCCTGTACCTTTTCTCTCGAAAATCATTTTTAACCATATTTCTACTAAGAGCATTCCAATTGGTATTAATTTTTTTTTTGTGAAATTCGATATTAATATTTATAAGCTCCGTAAATTTTTACCGATTATGATGAATCTCAAAAGTTACGTCAAAGAAGATGATTAAAGTACATATGGGGTGTGGGAGAAAATGCGGATAATCGATTGCGGGGGGTGGGAGATCAGCATCGATAAAATTTGGATGTGGATTTGTTCTTTAGAGCCACACGAATCAGCTTACTAAAAATTGTGATTCGAGGTCACTTGTAACCATAATTAGGTAGAGTCAAATATTGACGTAGTTTGTATATCTATGACTTTATGTTAGCTTTTGCGGTATTTATCCGATTTGGTTCACTTTTGGCACATTGATGCGCGAAACCGTAACGCATCATCCTGTTAAATTTCAGATGAAAAAAAAAGCGAAAATTTACTGCGGGGGAATGGGTGAAGATATTGGCATGATTCAACAAACTTCATCTTCTCTCATCTGTTTCTAGCTCTTCTAGTCTACGAAATCTAGACGTTCATTCGGACGGCCCGACGGACGGGCATTGCTCAATCGCTACCCGAGGTTATGATAAGTAGTTTGGTATAAAGGACTTGGGGTCTGCCGCGCCTCCTTCTGTTCGTTACATACATTGCACAAATTACACAGGGTATAAAAAGTCAACCCTCTTTTGTTGATTATTCTCACATAAGTATTAAATTTGTTTCTAACTTGTTTAGTAGAGACCAAGTATGAAATTGTGACAGTTTTAAGAGTAGGAGGCTGACTATTAGTTAAAGAAACCGCCGTTCGGATTCGGCTGCAAAGTGCAGGTTCCTGTTCTCTTTGAAAATTGTTTGCTTCACCAAGGGACGACTGATCAAAACGTCACTCAGGGAATCATTATTATTATTTAATTTAGAGAAGAAAAAAGTCAAGAACTTTATAATTTTTCTGTTTCTTTTAAAGTGTTTATTTAATCTTACGAACCTTTTTACGAATACTATTTTTAGCTATAAGATCTAAACTGTGACATATTTTGGAAAACCGACGAAACCAAAAATCACAATTATTCGTTGTGCCCAAGTAGGGGGCATGAGAATAGATACCGGAGACGCCTCAAAAATTACTTTTCAGAAAATCAAATAAATAATGGGTCAGGATAAAGAATTTTCAGATTTTGACTTCTTATTCATGCAAGCAAAACTAAGCGGTAATTTCTATTTTTTTTTTTTAATATCTATACAAAACATGTTTCTAATATCTTGTTTTAAGAAAATTGATTTTACCCTTCTTAAAATTTCGTTATTGGCTGATTTTAAATAAAATTTGTAGAGATCGCCTGAAACTTCAAATCAACTAGGAGGTCTACGGCTTTTTGTTAATTTAATTGCAATTACAATACTTGGAACCTTTTTTTACTAGTGCTCCTTGAGTGCTCTAAAACACTTTTGGCAAAATTTTAGATTTTCAGCAATATTGTAAATTATCTGGACAAACACTAAATCATTTACACTCATGCACTTCTTTTTCCAACTACTGGGACCCTTATGTACATATTTAAATATTTCATATTTTCATTGTTTCCCATACACACTGACACTTACACATATGTAACATATATGCATTTACACTTTCGCTGTATTTGCCTTTTTACATATGTAAATATATATCCATGTAGTAGTTGCAACATTTTCTTTGCCAGACTCATTTGCAAGCACAACCCACGCTCCAAAAAGAACGCCATGGAATTTATGGTTTTAATCTCTTGGCTTCAAAGTTTTTTCGTTGCCAACAAATGCCCAGAACAGAGCTCAGCTCCGAGAAGTACAGTCCAAATGGAGAGCAGCAGGACAGCCTTCTGCATATAACGACGAACTACGCCAATTTTATTGCTCAAGGACGCGGCGCATACTTCAAGGAAATGAGTATCGCTGTGTATATTTGGATCTGAGTAGCAGTTGTAGCCAGCAACTATATATAGTTCGTGGGTCAAGTGGAGCTTGCTCCCGGAATACCCTGCACCCGCTGTGCTGTCAAAATGAAGGCGTTAACACACTGTCAGTACAGGCTCAGGCCCTGCTTGGCCCCGACCTCATCAGCCAGTGAGGCACAGAGCAGAGCCAAAGCGAAAATAAAATGCGTAAAATCCAAAACACAAAAGTTACGCCGGAGACCAGCAAATAAATCAAATTAAATGAAATGAAATAGTTGCGGATTTTTGCGCTGACAATGGAATGCCGCCGCCATATTTAAGCTGCCATTTTTTTTGCTGCTTCTTGTTCTACACAAAGGCCGCTGCTTATAAGTACTACGGTGGTGAGGGGGCAGACTATTGGACAGCTGAAAGTGAAAGCAGCAAGGACAACAAGAACAACAAGAACAACAAAAACGGCAAACACGCACAGCCCAAAACTGTCCTTACTAGACATTGTTGTCATCTTGTCTGCTTGCTACGAGCACCCCGTGGTCCCGCCCCGAAAGGATAGACTTCAGCATTGACGGTTTGTGGGTCATTTGAAGCATCCTTTGCCAAATCAAGCGTGCTTATGCTCGACCTTCACTTCCACTTTACCTCGATCCTTGTGGCTGAAAACAAGAAATAAACGCGTGAATAAGACACATAAAATAAGTAATGGTTGCCAAGGGGAGTTCGGAGCATAACTACCTAGCAACTGCTCCGCACACTTATTGGTTCCTCGTTGGTATAATATTGTCAGCAGGATTGCTGACAGCAACAACAGCCCACAACAAGTATATGAATATTAAGCTCTATCTATGTATGTGTGGGAAATGTTTATATTCAATACCAGTAACGACTTTATGTATTAATTTCGGAACTGGGAACGCTATAAACCCTTGAGTGGATTAAAGCCTTGTTGTGGCTTTGGTTTTTTTCTTTTTCATGGTTGGGTAATGGATTTTTGAAGGTCACGTTTAAGGATAACTATTGTAGTGGTAGGACCAACTATATCGTTCGCCAAAATTAAAGTGATTGGAAATGTAGTTAGCACTTGCAGTATACGAGGGCTGTTCCCAAATTAGCTGGCTCAAAGTATAAGATTTAGTAAATGTTCAAAAATAAAGTTGAAAATCGCATTTTGAAAGCTTGAGTTGCAAGTTTGGTGTTAATATTATTTATAATTAAAGACATATTCATAATTAAAACAAATTATAAACGTAATCATTCACATAAGTTATTAATTAACATAGGATTTCCAATGATCTCTGCATCGCGCCATTGCTCGTTGCTGGATAATAGATTTCCCGCTCTTACGGTTGAGCGTTCTGCACCAGGTCATTTTAGGTCTGCCTCTGGATCTGGATCTGCCTTGTGGGTTCCATTCCAGAACTACATGCGGTATCTCATCATAATCTGACGCTTGCGAATTTCAATTTCGATTGATTTTTGTTCGCAAAGTTCCCAAAGGCGCACATGGCTAATGGTTCGGGGCTACCATATACGTAAAAAGCTTCTAATACATCGGTTGACAAATGTTTTGGGCTTCTTGACAATAATACTGGTAATGAACCATGTCTCTCAACCATACAATAGCACCGACTTTTTGAATGCGTTGAAGATTCATATTTTGGGTTTTCGCCGGATACTCGGCTCTGGCCAGAATCTATTTAGTTGTCTAAAGGCAGCTCAGGCTATACGTATTGTGCAGTCTACATCGTTCAATGCTCCTCCGGATGATGTAACTTGGCTTCCAAGCTACTCGAATTTGTCTATCTAATTAGGTTTGCAGGTCCGAATGACGGGAAGAAAATATAATAACATCATCCGCATAATCTAGATCTCCTAGTTTACGGTTAAATTTCCAGTTGATTCCAAAACTATTTAATTCAGCTATTTCAAGTACCAAATCAAGAACAGTGATAAAGAGCATGGGCGACAGTGTGTTTCACACCGCTATTGCATTTAAAAGGATCGCTTAGTTGTCCGCCGTGCAAAACTCGGCTTGAGATCCCAGTATTCGACGCTTTTATGATATTGATAATTTTGTCTGGAATCCCTCTAGCTCGAAGTGCTACCCAAATTGCTTCCCTATCAAAGGTGTCAAACGCTTTCAGAAAATCTATGAAAGCTAAATATAACGTAGAGTTGAATTCCTCGGATTGCTCTACGATAATAGTACAGTGTTTATTAGATTTACACAAGATCTCTGAGGGCGAAAGCCTGCTTGATTTCTACGTACAACGTTGTTAAGTGGCTCGGAAATGCGGCTTAGTATAATCTCGTTAAGGATTTTCATGATGGTTGGCAGGAGAGAGATACCCCTCCAGTTAGAGCATATTTGTCGGTTTCCCTACTTCGGAATCTTGATATTTACCGATTCCTTCCAAGATTTAGGTACATTTTCAGAGGTCCAAACAGCTTCCAAGATCGGAGTTAACTTTTGTGCCATCATGTAAGCATTCGCTTGGAAGCATTTAACGGCGATTTTATCTTCTCCGAGCTTTGCCTTTTTTCAAGGTGTTAATTGCACTCTCAATTTTCTCTGGTGTGGGAGGGCTAGTTTATATTTGCCTGTTTACAATATATCTCATTCGGATTGGAAGATTCTAGAAGCTAATTGTCTAGATTTTACGTTAATCCTTTCTAGTATAAGCTTCCTGCTCTCATCTGTCATCCATTCTTTTTTCGACCTAGTTATCTTGCCGAGCTCTGTTCCACATATGTTTTGCATAGCTTCGCTAAGATGTTTCCAGGCCTTCTCTGGATAATTTTCAGTGACGTTTAAATTAGAAGTTTTAGATACGAATTCGTCTTTCGAAACGAGACATACAGGTGTGATCTATTTGCGTCACAAAATCTCCTCTTGGCGACCTCCATGTTACCTTATTATTTCTTTTATGGGGAAACATTGATCCCCTATTTAAAGGTCGTAGTTGTTGGAAAGTTAGATCAACATTTCACCGTTTTCATTGTTATCGCCTATAGCGTATGCTCCCAATATTGCTTCGTAACCTTCATTGTTTGAGCCGACTTGAGCGTTAGAGTCCCCCATAAGTATAATAATATAGGTGTGAGGTACCTCTTCAATTGGAAATTCTGTAAAATTGTCTTTATCAATAAGGCATGCCCGAATACAGAAAAAGGTCACCTTGATTATTGATTATTTCGCCAGTTCCATTACCTCTGGCGGCTTCACTTACGTCCAAAATGTCCATATTAAGTCTAGCGCATTCGGCAGACATTATTGCGAATTTTCCTGCTTGATAAAGCGTCCTTACATTCCATTGTTCTACTCTTAACCTTTTTCGTTTGTCATAAGTCGTCCACGTTGAAGAATTGTTATCCGAGGCAAGTCTTCTTGCGAATACACGAATCAATAAAGTTCAGACGCATTGATTGATTGGACCAAGGCTTCCTAGTCTGGCGGCAGGTGTGCTACCTTTTTAACAGTGTTTACTACGATTAGGCTTCCAGACTGGCGTAAGCCGTGAGGCGAGCAATTAGGATTTCCCCCAGAATGCTGATGTTGTGCAGTTATCCCGCTGTATGCTCGGTCGCCATTTCCTCATTGGTGAAAAACAGAGGGCACCACGAGAAGGTTGAGTATAACATTTGTACAGAGAGGCTACTAGAGACGCATCATGCACCTTACCCCCCATGTTAATACATTGTATAATTTGATTTAAGAATTTATTATATTTAATTTAAAAATTCTTAAGAGTATCTTCTGTTTAAAATAAGAAATTCTTATTTTGCTATCTTTAGGCAGCTTAGAGGACTTCGTTTACAAGAAACAAAACAAGCTTAACCCCCATGAAAACAATTTCCGCTGCCATCAATATCTTGAACCTTTTATTCAATATTAATATTCTGCTATTAATATTGCTGCTTAAAAAATATTTCGCATTACTTGAACTTAAAGGATGCAGCTCCCGCTGTGCAATATTTTTATGTAATAAACTTTCTTTTTTCCAAACTTATTTACAAGAGGCCCAAATAGTGTTGCTTAAGTTCTTGCCAACCCAAAAAGGTGTATTCTGAATTGAGGGCAACTTGAGCATCCAGCCGGGGCCCAAAGTTTTTGCGCGCACTTCACAAACTTGCCAGCTACTCGGCTGGGGCAACATATTCAATGGTTTCCTTATAGAAACTGCGATACTTCATCAGCCTTATTTTGGGTAAAGTCAATGGTATCAATGCACATCTCCCAGCTCCCGCCACACATGCTCCCTGCCACAGCAGACAGGACAGACATATATTACATGCTGTTTAATAGCATTACGCATACGCCATGGTGAGCCACATATACAATGTGTGCTTATATGAGACCATTTAAGCAGCAGCCTGCAATCTTTTGAAAGGTTTTTGGTTAAAATATTTTGCATATTTTTAACGCATACTTTCTCGAGCCGCCCCGAAACATATCTGACTAAATGGGCCGTACTGTTTGTGTGTGGAGGGCTGTGGTTTAAATGTGAGTGTGCAGTGGTGTAGGCAGATTTTTGGAAGGGGGTCAATTAAAGTTTCCGAACTATTCAAATTTGTTTTCCAGCATTAAACTATCAAATCATATAGTGGGACTATATTCAAGGTTAAGGAGTTTTCGTTTGGAAGCGAATAAGAGAGAGCTCCTTATATAATTCCAATGAGCTCAGGACTCCCAAGAGCTTTTCCTCTTTGCCTATGCCACTGTTCGAGTGTGTATGTGGGCATATGGGCGTAGTGTGTGGGTTGGTGTGTTTTGATACGAGTGTCTAGAACTTATGCATATAAGCGCGATAGTTGATAATTTCATTATATTTTACTTTAGTTTATTGATTTTAGTAAGACAAAATTAACATAAAAGAGATTTATACAGTTGTGTGGGGGCGTCAAAGGATTTATAAATTATTAAAAACTATTGCCTGCCGGCTTAGAAGCAAAAATTTGTAACCGATATATGCTTGAAAGGGTTTATAAATATTCAATTTGTGGCTAACGTAGTGAGCCTTTTTATAAATGTTAAAATAGTTTCAAAAACTACACAACACTCACACACATGAAATCATTCTAACTAGAGTTATTCGTTAAAAAATCAAAATGCCTAATCCAATACTTAAACGGCTTAGACACCATTCCCAAGTAATAGCTGTGCCGCAAATAGAGGAGGGCCCGAAATTCTCAGATTTCACAAGGCGCGCTGCTGAGGATCAAAGACAAAAAAGAAAATTGGACGTCGCTGGTGAAAATGAGCTGCGGGAGCAAGAGGTATTCAAAAAACTACCTTTAAACAAAGATGAAAACGATGTGCTAGACAAGGATCCGTCCTATACAGAGTTTAAGGTGCCACTGTTAGTGCTAACCAAGCCTTATATCATTTAAGTTTTTAGTAATAAGTTGATTTCAGCAATATGATATGCAAGGATCGTATTAGAAATACTACGAAGCTGTACAATGATCAGTTTGTAAAGGAAATACAAAATCTTATAGATTATCAACCTACGGCTCATGATGCGGCCTCTTTTGTGCGGTGAGTAGGAGTCTAGGTATTATAAAGTAGTTTTCATTGAAAATAACTCTATATAATATCTTTTGTACAGTGTTATGGCGTATACAACGCTTTGGCCACCTTATCACAGTGAACAGGAAATCGAAAATACAAGTCGTACCTTTTTTTCATTGCCGACAAAGAAGGAAAAAGAGCGTTTGAGGTATCTGCTGTCAAATAAGATTTCATAAATTACGAGTGATGCATAACTATCCCTAAACAAAGGCCAAAATTAAGCCGTATTAAATTAAAAAATCCTGTCATTCATTTTAATTTTGGAAATAAGCGGAAGTTAGAGTCGAAACTTAGAATTATTTTACACAGCATTACTTGTTGTGCACAACTTTTCGTATCGAAATCATAAATATGTAAGGATGAGGACAACAAATTTTTGTGCAAAATAATTTTAGTTTTCCTGCTTAAAAGAGTAAAATTATTTGTAAGAAATTATCGCATTAACTTAATTTATTTTTTAATATGAATAAAACATCCCGATAGTCGAAGTTCTACGCAAATATTGTTTTTTGCACTCTTATATGATTATGTTGGAGGTGTAAGGATGCTTTGCTCTTTAGGAATAATATTTGCTTGAATAAGCTAAAGAGTATTTCTTGTTAGGGCCCACATCAATTCTAAGATACAACTCTTTTTTGCGACAGGAAATACGATAACTCTCTATCAAAGATGCCCTGACAATGTATAATATATGACATTTGTTATAACTATGCATCGTAAATAAAAATAGTGAAATGTGAACGTATACGTGTTCCAAATATAATCAATGGGTAATTCGATTATCTACAGTTGAGAAAAAAAACCATTGAAATCTGTTTAGTACAACTAGAGATATTTTCTGTTAAGCAATTTTTTTTAATTTCGAAAAAAAATTACTGAAACATGTTAAGGTTGACAATCGTGCTGAAAGTACCATCGATGTTATATCGATGCATCGATATTTTTTTCCTACTACAGAACATTTTTTGGTATAAAAAAAAGTGGTGTCTTTACATGTGAAAGAGGAAACCCTTGTAGACCTTGGTCAGCTGAATCAGATCCAATAGTTCTTTAATAATATCCAAATTATCTCGTTTTATGGAATTTTTTGCTGGTTATCCATAACCCATATGTGAAGGAGTGTTTTGCACTTGGGATTCGGCTGCCAAAAATCCATAAGGGATGTCTGTCCTTTTGGACTGTTATTTATTATTTTTATGCTTATTTTCCTATAAAAATATAAATTACAGTTATTTTTTGGTTTGTTTGTTAATTTAATTTTATTATTTGAATATACCTATATCGTGTTTTTCAATAGGGACGCTACAAAAGTAGACCGATAGGGACAGCAAACGACGCCATATTTTTTTCCGCTCTCTTGACATTTCGCTTTAGTAAGGTTTGCCATTTCATCATGGAAAGATAAACGATCCAATAACGATTTGAAATTATTAAAATTTACCACCGAAATTCGGAGTCAGTGGGCCCAATTTTAAGAGCGCTACGATCAACAATTGAACGTCTAGTGGAAAAAATTGAATCCACAGGCACAGTACAAAATGTTCCCGTGGCAGTGAGACAAACAGTGTCCGTAGTGTCGAGAATATTGCTGCCACTAGCTCATCAATCGAGGAAGACCCAAATCAGTCTCTCACACGTCGTTCTCAAGCGTGGGGCATCTCTGTGACGTCGTTGTGGCGAATTTTGCGAAAAGATCTTGGCCTACATCCTTACAAGATCAAATTGACGCAAAAACTGAAGCCGCTTGACCACCAAAAGCGTCGTATGTTCGTGAATTGGGCTGAGCAACAACTTGAAAATGATCCGGATTTTCATCGAAAAATCATCTTCAGCGACGAGGCTCATTTCTGACTGAATGGCCTCGTCAATAAGCAAAATATGTGTTATTGGTCAGGCAGCAATCCACACGTACTCCATAAGTCACCATTACATTCCCGAAAAAATTACGGTTTGGTAGGAGTTTATGGGCCGGCGGCGTCATTGGGCCGTGCTTCTTCCGTGATGATCAAGACCGGCACGTTATTGTGAACTGGAATCCCGAATTGGATGATCTGGACTAATAATTTGATTCGTTGCATTTCTTCTAATTGAAATATATCATGCATTGATCGATTAGGGGACAGCATTTCCAGTTGTCCTTATGCTTTATTAGCCATCGCCAAGCGTAGATCTTCAATATGAATTACTCGAAACAAAATATATTCTGATAAATAATCTTAATATTTTATCCACAATCCAGGTGGATTTGATGGAAAACATGTTGCCAAAATAATCGCAAATAGAACACATATTTGATATGGATGAGCAGTAATAGCAGCATATGCTAAAGTTTGATTCTAGTGCAAATCATTTTCTAACAAATTCAATTTTAGACAGTTTTTAATGGATATTTTGACATTGCACAAAATACGCCATTCACTGTTCTCAATGATTGATACGATGTTGAACCTCAAACATTGATTAACAACAATACAAGTTTTTGTATATATGCAATATATACACAAAAACCGATATTTACAAAAATGCGTATACACAGAACCAGTACACATACACATTCACAATAGGCTCAAAACCTCTGTATTGACAACCTCCAATCCATGTAAAAATTTGATTTGAAATTCATCGACGTATTCTGAGAACATCCGTAACACGTAAATACATGTTTAAGCAATTTCGCAAGTATTTTCGATTATCGATTTTTTATTTTATTATATTAGTATACTCTTCCGAATATCTGCAAATTTCAAGTAAATGAATTTTTCACATAACTTTTACGCCTCTCGCAACCAAATAAATGCCATTCGCTGAGATATTAGTACAGATGTACTAACGAGAATACAATGCACGCGAAATTGCTTAAGTAGTCTACTTTTGAATACACCTCGTATGTGCATTATAAAAGTCGTCATAATTTCATTGACCATAAATATCAGAGATATTAGTAACATAATAGAAAGTAGTTGTAGATCAAAATAATAGTAGTGACTGATGTGTAACGTTAGAGTGAAGAAACGATAAATCGATTAACGATTGCGCCTCCACCCGAGTGAGCAGCTGGTAGTAGATACTGAATAAATTATTTGAGACATTGAAGATAAAGTTAACTCATGTTAATTACGGAAAATTTAAAATTTCACGGGTTGTCCACAAACTAACTATTTTGTGGATTTTTGCACGATTTCTTGAGTAGTCACCACCAAAAGTTTAATTCAGCGATTTTGATGCAATCCAATATTTTACTGCTTTAAAAAAAATGAATAAAATGTCCAGATCGTCTTAAATTTCGACTGTACTAAGACCATCCGAATGACAGTTCTGTTTTACATATCGAGGAAAAATTTGGTTTTCTCTGATGGCAAGTTCGCCAAAAGCGATCTTTGGTAATAGTGGCCAGTGGATAATATACCAGTTAAACCTCAGACAACCTCGTCAAATTCTTCATTAATAAACCATTAACAAGCTATATTGCAAAATTTGGTAAGCAATCTTTTTTAAACTATTGTTTTCGTTAATATATATAAGTTTACGGAAAATAATTTATATCGCAGTAGTCAAAGACATCTTTCATTTAGTTGCCTAGAAAGTAAGCTACTCATTATCGCCATTTATTTCTAAACTTCTCTCGAACAACACGAAATTGTGCTCCATAAAATACAACAAAATATAAAATAGAATTTAATTTCTAATAATTATTGAATATATTTTTTCTACAATGCCACATATTCAAAACGGAACAAAAGATGTTGGTGAGCAGCTTTTCGCTACTAAAGAGCAGCAGCTCTTTTACACAGATACGTCACATGACTAAGCGTGCAACTGGAAAACCAATAGAATGGGGTAAAATGACGAAGGACCAGATGGCCAGGGAGCTAAAAAAGGCTGAGGACTTTAAACTTAACAAAGTTCGTCCGATGTATGAAATACGCTATGGTAATAAAAAAGAACAGATGGTTCCTAAACGATATGACGAGATTCATTACGAACACAAAAATATATTGGATCGTCATTATACCCGTACATGGAATAGTTTTCCGGAGGGCGAAATGCAGCCAGCTGGTCGTCGTTCTCGGAGCAAGTAGCCAACTAAATACGTTTTAAGAAGCTCGTCGCCATTTCCAAAAAATATACATGAGGTGCCACAGTAACAAAACATACTATATCACATATAGAGGAACTTATATAAGAGGACCTCTCGAAAATTTGTAGTGCATTCAATTGCCAAGCCGAAATTATTCCTGCTTGTAGCAGAGACAAGCCATGAGAGCTTGAATGTATTTAAAATGTTTATTGTTCTTAAAAATAATATAAACGAGGGCGACGAGCTACGCCATTATTTTTATTTAATTTTCTGAGAAATATGTATCATATCGCGAAATTTACGCGCATTGCTGACATCGGCATTAGTAGATCATTTGGTTTTGGTTCCAGATTCTTTCCTTATAGTGACTCTTATAACTCATCAATTTATGGACGAATTGGCGAATATATTGCCAGCCTGATGGTAAAGGCCAGGAGCAAATATTACGAACCTCTAGGCAGACACACCAGGGTTTTCTTAAGCTGAAGTCTGTGCTATAGGAAGATGTACAGAATTCAATCTGCAAAAGATCTACCATAAAAAGGATATTTCCATGCTGTCTGATAGTCAAGCAGCAATAAAGGCATTAAGTAAAGCCAAGATCACATCAAGGCTTATTAATGAAGTGACGTCACTAAATATTTTAGGATCCAGGAATAAGCTCACGATTAATGGGTTCCAGAACACAACATTATTCCTGGAAATGAGCTGGAACATCAACTTGCAAAAACCGGTGCCGAACCACATGGAATTGGTAACCATGTGGTACGGGACCTACTGGGACTACTGAGAATAGAGGAGACTAAAAAACGACTGCTTATGCAATCCATGCGGAGGTATTTGCCATATAGAAGGCGGCAGGACTAGCGCTCACCCTATTTTTGTTGTTTATTTTTGTTTAAAGTTTTTCAAACTATTGTTTAAGTTTCTAATAAATATTACAATATTCCTAAAATATAAAATAAAATCAATATTATTGTATTTAGCAATTAATGTATTATTTAATTTAATATTATATTTATACACCATTTTAATTTAACATTTTGCATCTAATTTATAATTAATTAATAATTGGTTGAATAAACTTTTCTACTTAAATAATAAATAAAACTTGCACTTTTTATTTTTTCCTTTAAAAAAATAATAGCCAAAAAGAACTTTTGGATTAAAAAATCTTATGAATTGGTAAAAAATATAATTTAAATTAAAAAAATAATAAATAAACTAGGCAACTTTAATACAGTCGGCACGGACCTATCGATTAGGCCTATAATTCACACGTACTACAGCGTCACAGAATACAAATTCAATACAAATGCAAAAAATGCATATGTATAGTTTGCCAACCACCGAAAAAAACTAATGAAAAAAAAATTTTTTGTAACAAATTTTTCCATACAAAATGGTCTCAGAAGCCAGCTGAACTACCAGGCGAACAGAAATGGCCAAAAATTAGTAGGCTAAGTAAATGAGCAACTAAAAGTATGCTACAAATTTTTTACATTTTCAAATTTTTCCGTTGTAAAATTTTTTGGCTAAAAAGTGTGGCATACTTTTAGTGACACTTTTAGAAAAATTTTCATTCTGCAGCCGCTTGCTTATGATTTCTGTTCGCCTGGTAGCTAAATCCGTTCAAGTCGAAATTTAGTAAAAATTTGCGCAAATTTTTTATTTTTTTTCGTCAAAGGCTCCTCAGTAAATTTCGAAATTTGAATTTGAGTAACGGTTTTAGATTGTTCAACAGGTTTTAAGCAACAAAATGTTTCTTCCATATGAAAGAATATATGAAGATGCTTTATGCAAAATATTTGATGTATTTTGAGAGCCCAGTAACTGTAACCAAATATCCTTTTATAAAAATAAAAAAACATGATTTTTTAAGTTATTTCAGTTTATTTTTATTAAAAAAATAATAATAGAATTTATCAAAATTAGAATAAAATAATGCAACTTACAATTTTAGCTTGTTAGTTAATTTAACAATGTGTGTTAATTTTATAATAATAATATAATAAATAATAAAATATAATTTTATAATAATAATATCAATAACAAAAATTATAATTAAATATAGTAACTTACAACTTAACTTGTTTATTTTTATTATTATATTTGAAAATTTTAGTTTGTTTAACAATATGTAAACGTTAGTTATATATAGAAAGTAAGCATTAAAATTAAAAGGATTGTAATAGCTATATAATTTTATTTGAATAAATAAATAATTGAAACGAAAACTACATCTTTCTTTTATAATTCAAAGTTTTCAGATGGGTTGGGGAAATTGCAGGATCTAAAAGATTGCTAAATCGAATGACCTTGAAATTTGTCAGACCTTGAAACAGCAGTACAAACAAATCCAATAAAAATTTTGATTTTGAAAAAAAAATATAGCCCAACAAAGTAACATTCTAAACTAAAGCATTACAGCGGCACAGAATGTTCAATACAAACGCAAAAACCGTAAAAAAAAAATTATTTTAATAAATTTTTC
>JBAMAX010003270.1:0-77209 GCA_037043745.1 Chymomyza amoena
ATTTAGAAGGAAAAAACCTGGTTTGGTCGCTATTTATGTATTACCAAAAAATATTGTCGTAATTTTTGGGAAAAATTTTATTTCAAAGGTAAATTAAAAATTTTTTATTAATACGATTAATACTTTCATACAGATTTTTGTATTACTCTTAGAGTCCGATTAAAAAAACTTGCGATTGTTCATCAAAGTCGTGGGAAAAAAAATTTAGAAATATCAGGAATTTTTTAGGAAGTACAAAGACTAAATTTTTCTGTGCTTCATGAGAAGTTCCATTTTTATACCCTATAACTTATGGTTCTATAAAAAGGATATATTAGGTTTTTGCGAAAACTTCTATTATATACTAAAGGAGATGGAGATCCGGTGTACGATTTTTAAGGCGAAAAATACTAAAACATATGCAGAATACCAAAATTTGTATAATTTATAAAGTATTGTGTTATTGCAGCGCTTTAGAATTTGCAAAGATTTAACATATAGATATTGATAAAATATGACGGGTTTAAGATCCACGTTACTAATAATCTATAACCTTAGAATAAACTTTTTCTTTAAGTTTATCATATATACAATCGTCTAATTGTTTTTTTATTGAATAAGAAAATTATTAAAAACATTTTTTTTAAATATTTCTTATTGTATTTTTTACAGGGGCAAATCCTAATCTAAATTCGTATCTTTAGTAGCCTTTTGTTGATATAAAATAAAATAAAATAAAATAAAATAAAATAAAATAAAATAAAATAAAATTAAATAAAAAAAAATAAAATAAAATAAAATGATATAAAATAAAATAAAATAAAATAAAATTAAATTAAATTAGATTAAATAAATTAAAATAAAAAAATAAAATAAAATGAAATAAAACAAAATAATATATAATATAGTAAATAGTAAAATAAATATAAAATAAAATAAATACATTTTTTTTGTGCCCCTAAGGAAACTGAGTAAGAAGTTAAAATAACTCACATTAAAATTTCAAAGTTTCGATTTTTTTTAAGTTTTAATTTAGAATTCTACCACTCCCTTTAAACACTTTTATTTTCCACAGTAGTATGAAAAAGTTAAGAAACCCAATACCGTTGGGACTAATTCAATCGGCGCTTGACTTCACCATTTTTTGGAATTCTTCCGATATCTTAGTAACTAGTAAAAATTCCATAAAATCCATATCAAAATTGTCATATTCAGAAGAATTTCGTGATTTCATATTAATCGTAAAAATATGCCATTTGATCTATAAAACTAATCATCAGATCTTCAGATTCAGCTCAAACCCACTTTCCCTGAGATCGAAAAATAAACTACTATAACCAGCTCAACTATTTCTCTCTGTGTAAAATTGGCTGACAATGTCTGCATCGTCTACCGACTGTCATTATAATTTATTTGTGATTTTGGGTTTTCGCCATGCGTGGCTGAGCATTAGCACTTGCACATTTTGCCATCACATAAATTAACATAAAGAGCCGGCACACAGAGAGTTAAGAGAGGCGTGTTTCGGGCGGGAAGGCGGGGCTAACCCTACGGTACGGTTTTGGTATTATATAAGTTGGTCTATTGCAGACATTGAATGCCCGCTGGGAGACCCTTTGCTGCAGTGATTACGTGACATTGAAGCTGGGGCCTAAGTAGCTCTACAGTTTTCAATCACAGACAGACGTCGGCAGAGACTCTCAAATTTATTGCAATTTAAAGTTTAATTCGAAATCAGTTTGGTATTTACTTATTTTGGAATAGGTATGAGAGATTACGGGACATGAGATATGAGTGAGATATGCCAGCAATTTTATTCGTGACAATTGACAATTGTATTTTGCCAGTTGAAATAATGACACTACGATGATGATGACGATGGCGATGATAATGATGAGGATGTCTGTAATGGCTAATGGCTCAAATTGCCTTGCAATTTCAATTTCCATTGTTTTGTTGAGTACTTTTGTGTACTTTACAACACTAAATACACATTAATACTATATTATGATGATTTAACGAATTGAAAGTTAATTGAAGCAGAAGCGATTTTGTGAAATGAGAGCTTGCTAGTTGTAGCTCTGAGTTAAGGAAAGGCTATTATAGAATTAAGCCAGGAATTAAATTGAAATTAAAAGAGCTCGATACTCAGTGACGTAAAAGCTTTGTGATTTGAGTGATTAATAACACTCAGATTACACTTGACTACAAAATGTGCATATCAAGATAATATAAGCTTTTAATGAAACAAAAAACTTTTTTTTTATTTTTGTAATTAAGTTTTAGAGGATTTCCATACTTCATAACTAGAAAATGTCTCTGACTATTAAGTTATCTAAAAATAAATGGAACTTCAATAATAAAAAGATGTTATGGATGTCTAAACGTTTTCTTCAAAATTAATTTTAAATATTTTAAGATATGTAAATTTAATAGGATTTAAATTTTAAAAAGATATTTAAATAAAGTAAAAAAAAAAATCATTTGATTGTAAGTACAAAAAAAAAAAGTATAAAAGAAATAACCATGATAAAAAATAGAATTTCCAAAGAAAATTATCTGCATTTTATAATAAAAAGGATTTCAATTTTAGTAATATTAGGTTGTCAAAAAGTCTTGCGGTATTTCCGCAAGCTTGTCTTTGCAAGCGCGTAGTTCTAGTTGTATTCGTCGCATCGGTTCACGCTAGAGCTTTTTGGAAAGCTCTTTTCACGTGCTAACACGTGTTTGATTAATTGTTGTTTGCTTTTAGTCGTTCGTGAGTTATAGCGTCGCAAACATGGAGCAAAATAAAGAGAAAATACGGCATATTTTACAGTACTACTACGATAAAGGCAAAAATGCATCTCATGCTGCCAATAAAATTTGTGCAGTTTATGGACCCGATACAGTTTCCATTTCCACCGCACAACGATGGTTTCAACGTTTTCGTTCTGGTGCAGAGGTGATCGAAGATGCGCCACGGTCCGGAAGGCCTGTTGTCGAAAATTGCGATAAAATCGCTGAATTGATCGAAAGAGACCGGCATAGTAGCAGCCGTAGCATCGGCCAAGAGCTGGGCATGAGTCATCAAACCGTTATAAACCATTTGAAGAAGCTTGGATTGAAAAAGAAGCTCGATGTATGGGTGCCACACGACTTGACGCAAAAAAACATTTTTGACCGTATGGATGCATGCGAATCGCTTCTGAATCACAACAAAATCGACCCGTTTTTGAAGCGGATGGTGACTGGCGATGAAAAGTGGGTCACTTACGACAATGTGAAGCGTAAACGGTCGTGGTCGAAAAGCAGGGAAGCTGCCCAGACGGTGGCCAAGCCTGGATTGACGGCCAGGAAGGTTCTTCTGTGTGTTTGGTGGGATTGGCAGGGAATCATCCACTATGAGCTGCTCCCCTATGGCCAAACGCTCAATTCGGACCTGTACTGCCAACAACTGGACCGCTTGAATGCAGCACTCATGCAGAAGAGGCCATCTTTGATCAACAGAGGCCGAATTGTCTTCCATCAGGACAACGCCAGGCCACACACATCTTTGGTGACGCGCCAGAAGCTCCGGGAGCTCGGATGGGAGGTTCTTTTGCATCCACCGTATAGTCCGGATCTCGCACCAAGTGATTACCACCTATTTCTGTCCATGACAGAACGCGCTTGGTAATCGGAAGTTGTCCACAAGAGAGTCCTGTGAAAATAGGCTCTCCGAGTTTTTGACAATAGGGAAGCGAGCTTCTATAAGAGGGGCATTATGAAGTTGGCATCTCGTTGGGAACTCGTCATCGAACAAAACAGCGCATATTTGACTTAAATCGCATTATTATAACCAATTTTATGAACAATTGAAAATTCAATAAAAATACCGCAAGACTTTTTTGACAACCTAATATATTTAAATTCAATAAGCAAAAAAAATCATTTTGTTGTATAGTACAAAAAATAGTATACAAAAAAATAGACATGATCAAAAATACAATTTCCAATCAAAAATATCAATTTTAAACTAAAAAGGATTTAAATTTTAATAAGATTTTTAAATTAAACAGGCAAAAAACATCGTTTTGTTGTATAGTCCAAAAAAAGTATAAAAACAATACCCTTGATCAAAAATATAATTTTCAATGAAAAATATCCGAATTGTTAACCCAAAAGTCCAATATACCAAAAACTTGACAAAAAGGTTTGTACCTAACTGATGCTATTTATTTTAAATTTTATTTTTATTTTTTAATCATTTCCTTGATATTCTGTATAAATAGAAGATATCCCTTCTAATCAGAGCGCAGGGCAGATAGGATTTATTTTTTGGCATTTAATAAATGTTCTGAGCATTGAGCTGAATCTCTAAACTCTTTAGAACTACTAAAATATTTTCGTATCCATATCTTAATATAAATTTCCCATTAGTCCTAAATGCTTACGCCCTTTCCTCCTATAATATTCACTGATTTGGAAAACTGTTTTTGAGTCCTGAAATGTGTAAGTTTCTGAGAATCTGACGTACGTTGCTTTAACCTTAAAATTATTCCTATCACCCCGCAATATTCACCTATTTGGCGTACCTTTCTTTTTGAACCTTGAAATTTGGAAATTTTGGATAATAGGACAGCCTTGTTTTTAAGCAGAAACCTCTATTCCTATTGCTTTTACAACGAATTATTCACCTATTTAGCCAAACAAATTTTTGGATCATACGGCTTGGAAATTCTTAGAGTTAGACGAATTTGGTTTTGACAACAAATCTCTGCTGTCCTTGGACCCTGATATGAGGTATTTACCAGAGATTGGTTTAGTTTCACTTTAACCCTAAGTCTCTACGCCCTTTCCTCATACCATATAAAATTAAAATATTTGGCCAACTTTATTTTTTGCGACTTGACATGTTAAATTTCTACGAATTTGAATAATTTCGCTTTAATTTTTACTATATATAACTCCTTTTCTTATATCATACAATATTCATTTATTTCACAAACCTATTTTCTGGGTCCTGAGATGTGGAAATTATGGAAAAAGGGACAGATTTTTTTTTGATCATGAATTTTTATTTCCTTTCCCTTAGAAATTGACTCTGATTCTGCTTTAAATTTAATTCTCTACTCACTATATAAAATATTCTGCTATTTGATTATTACATTTCTGAGAATTTACCTTTAAATTGCACTACCTTTCCTCGTTTCATATAATATTGAATGATATACCGAGCCAAACTTTTTAGGTCTCTAAGTTTAGAGATTTCTGAGAATTGGGATCCCTTCCCTTCAGAGATTTAGGCAATACAAAGAACTCGACGAGTTTTGCTGTAACCTTAAAACTTTACTTCCTTCTCTCCAGAGATATATATATTAAGTCTCTACTGACTATATACATAATATTACCGCAGTAATAAATTTCTAAGAATTTTAAGACTTTCGCCTTAAATTTTTAAACTGTACTACCTTTCCTCCTTTCATATAACTTTTTGGTATGAAATTTCCGAGAACTGGTCAGACTTGGTTTTTGAATTTCTCAGAATTTTATAAATTTCGCTTTAACACTCAAAAGTTACCTCTTTACCTACAGAGCCTGTAGCCAGTGGAGCAAATTGGACGATTTTCGCCCTAAACTTAAAACTTCCCTCCAGAGATAGATTAATTCCACTTTAAACTAGCCTCTACTCACCATATTATAATATTTCCCAAAAATGAATTTCTAAGCATTTGAAAGGTAACTGTGTTCCCATTCCTCCTTTTATATATTATATATTGATGTAGCGAGTCCAACTTTTTGGATCTCCGGGAATGGAAATTTCCGAGAAATGATCAGTTTTAGTTTTTTAATTTCTCAGAATTTCATAAATTTCGTTTTAACCCTTTATCGTTACCTCTTTCCCTATAGAGATGGAGCCAGTAAAGCAAATTGGGCTATTTTCGCTCTAAACTTAAATCTTCACTCCCATCCCTCCAGAGAAGGTTTAATTCCACTTAAACCTAACCTAGCCTAACCTCAAAAAAGTGAAATTTCGGTGAATTCAAAAGATTTCGATGTTACAGGTAACTGTGTTGCCATTCCTTCTTTTAAATATTTTGATGTGAAGTCAAACTTTTTAGGTCTCAAGGTAAGGAAATTTCTGAAAATTATGATTTGGTTTTTGAAATTCTGAGAATTTGATAAATTTCGCGTTAATTCTCCATCTGTACTACTTTCTCTACATGTTTGTAGCCAGAAGAGTAAATTGAATAAGTTTTGCTTTAAACTTAAATCTTTACTCTTTTCTCTCCAAAAATCGATTATTTCCCCTATAACCCTTAGTCTGTACTTACTATATACAATATTCTTGTTATAATAAATTTCTAGGAAATTTAAGGAATTCGCTTTAAACTTTAAACTGTACTTCTTTTCCTGCTTTTATATAATATTTATTTTTGTTGCAAGTCCTACCGTTTGGGTCTCAGAGTATAAACATTTCTAAGAATTGGCCTGATTTGTTTTTATAATTTCGGAGGATTTTCCATTGCCATCAGAGATTTAGACAATAAAAAAAAATTCGACGCAATGACCTGAAATCGTTCATCCCACTACTCCAGAGATCGATTAATTCACTTCAACCTTAAATCTCTACCCACTATATATATATATGTAGCATTCACGTAATGAGAAATTTCTAAGAAATTTAAGGATTTCGCCCTAGCTTTAAACTATACTTTCTTTCCACCTATCATATAATATTTATTTATGTATAAACAGTTGGGTTGGTTCTCAGAGTATGTAAATTTCTGAGAATTGGGCAGACTTGTTCTTAACCACAAATGTGTACTCCCTTCCTTAGATATGTATTCATTCAAGAGAATTTGACTAGTTTTGCTCTTATCTTGAATCTTTACTTTATTCCCTCGTACCAGATTATAATAATCCTAAGAGGTATAACTACATTATGCGCTACGAAGTCTTCTCGACCAAGCTGAAGTCACAAGTTGAGCGTTTAAAACTTCTAGATAAACCTTATGAGTTGGATTTTCCATCTATCGTTAAACCAAATATTATTTTACATCGTTTATACAAATGTTAGACATTAGTCATGACCCATTGAGATAGAAACTATATTCGAACTTGTCTGGAAATAACTGCCTCCACATTTCTTATCAGCAGTAAATGTCATCAAGCGAAGCAACCTTTAAAATATCTTTACCTTTGTATAAATGTTTTAATTTTGAAATTATCCGTACAGTAGCTATAAAAAAAACTCATTAGTGTTTTTTTTCTAGCGAAGATGATTAATAGCTTTCAGTCAGCTAAACAGCTGTAATAATAAAATGAAAAATGAGATACAGTCGAAATAGTGCTCGACGATGGAATACTCTGTAAAATCTTTTATGAAAATTTTTTTTAATGAAGCATTTAATTCCCTTTATTTCATAAATTATAGCCAAATTAAACCTTATGAATGGGTCTATAAAATCTTTAAAGACAAATTTGTTTTTTTATAAAAATAATATTTAATTCCGTAAATTCCATAAATTGAAGCCGCATTTTATGTGCTTCAAAAGTTAAGTCGAAAAGGGTTAAAGCGTTTGAGTTCATTTTAAATCGATTAAAAATACTTCATCCGCAAGTGAACCTATCAAAAACCTATTAAAAATTTTGTTCTACCTAATTGTTTAAAGAACATATTTGTTCTCTCACACTTTCTTCTACCTCTCACCCATAATACACTCCACACTTTAATTTACAGTGTATAAGACTATTAAAAAACTTACTAACAAAAACAACAACAACAACAATGGAAATTAAATGTTATAGTTCATTTTACTTATATTTTATTTTTACTATACAATTGAATTATTCATTTTGTTTATTTGTGTCGAAAAATAAATATACAAATATTTAAAACTTCAAATGAAAACAATTCCAAATGGGTTTTAAATGTTAAGCGGCTTACTTAATTTGTCTGTAATTTTATATTTATTTATTTCATTTTATTTTATTTATATTATATGCAACTATTTTTGTTATTGCAAAGCTCAATCAAGTAGCATGAAAACTGCGTAAAATGCCACAAAAACAATTTTTAATCAATTTCAATTCGGGAACAACAAAAGCAAAAACAAAATATAAATTGAATAAAAATACAATAAATTAAATAGGTGAAAAATACTTTGAGCTTAAGTTTTAAATAGTCAGGGCAACAAGTGTTAAAAGTTGATTTTATTGAACATTGTACCCAAAGGGTAAGAAAAAGTGGCGTCACCTTTTAAAATACCAAATCATGGCATTGGGTACATTTTGGAGAACTTTGTTCTATAACAGACTCTATAGTCTACTTAATTAATAGTATAGTTTAAGAGCTAAATAACCTGAATAATATTTAGTTTAGGGATAGCAGGGTTTCAGGTTCCTAGTAATGCAGAAACTTTGCGTCACCTTTAAAAATATCGGATCATTGTACCAACTCAGTAATAAAGTCAACATAATAGTATAGTTTGAAAGATAGAATATTTTATGAAATAAGTATTTTATTTTAGGACTACAAGAAGTAACTTTCATAAAAAAAAAAACAAAATGAATCTTTCTTGGGATTTTTATAATTTAGAGCTTTAATATACAGAAACTTTCAAAAAGGCTTTCTAGGCTCTATAAATATAATTAACACAATTTCAAAATCTAGTTTGAAAATATAAAACTATTTAATTACAATACATATATCTAAGGTCAAATTTTTTAACTCTGTCAAAAACTATTTTTTAAGAAATTAATATTAGGTCTACAACTTTGCTCCCGCCGTTTTCCAAAAGATGGCGTTAGTAGTTAGTAATAGTTCAAATAAATAAATCACAGCTGTTTTCCATCAGTTTTGACATCGATAAATATAACCTTACATCGATATTAGTTAATTTTTGTTTGCCAAATAAACCGAATTCACGTCATTTGCGGGAGATTTTACTTTTTCATTTCAACATGAAAAAATCGGCGGCTGAGGCTCATCGGAGTTATTTCAAGTACTTATGGTGATGATACTATTAGTGAAAGAACGTGTCTCGAGTGGTTCCAGCGCTTTAAAAGCTGTGATTATGTTGTTAAAGATCGGCATAGCGGTGGCAGAGAAAACTTTTGAAGATGATGAACTGGAGGCTTTACTTAATGAAGACTCGTGCAAACTCAAGAACAGCTATCAAAATCATTGGGAGTAACTCAGCAAAGCGTATCAAAACTGGAACAGCTGGGGATGATCCAAAAACAAGGTTACTGGGTACCCCGACGACAACCCTAAGCGACGCACATCATAGGGATTGCCCGAAAGAATGGATCGATTCTTGGATGTTATCAAAGGATGAAGAATTTTTCCGACATGGGATTCGTTTGTTGCCTGAAAGATGGGCCAAAGTAGTGGAAAGTGAAGGACAATACTTTGAAACATAAATAAGATACAATTTTTTTTATATAATTTTTAAAATTAAAAAAAAAATATTTTATCTCTTGCTTAAAAAAAATTAAATTTTTTACTAAAAAATATTTACAAATTCATTAATTATTAAATATTTGAATTTTCTTAAATTCAATTTTTTTTTTCATTAAATATTTATTTACTGCTTAGGTACATTTTTAAAATTTACTTTTATTTAATTAATTATTTTAGTTTTTTAATAATTTTCTGATTGTTTTTGGACAGATTGCAAATAAAATTGGAAAAAATAATTTTTGTAATTAAATTAAATTATTTTCTTAGGTTTTTTTTTTAAATTTTACAAAATTATTATTGGAAAATAATTATATATTTTTAAATCAAAAATTTAGTTACTTTTTACCTGCTTACAAATACGTTTTCATTAAATTTTTTTAGAAATTAAATATTTACAAATATATTAATTATTTAATATTTTAATGTAGTTTTTTATTTTATTTTATTTTTAAATTTATTAATTATTTTGATTGAATTTTTAAAATACATTTTTTTCTTGGAAATTAAATATGTACAAATTTATTAATTATTAAATATTTTAATGTAGTTTTTTATTAAAATTAATTTTTAATAAATTAAATATTCATTAATTATTTTGATTAAATTTTTAAAATAAATTTTTTATTAATTAAATTATTTTTTTAAGTATTAATTTTTTAGTAGTTAATTTTACAAATTATTATTGTAAAATAAATTGATTTAAATAAATCAATAATTTAGTTACATTTACTTTTAAATAAAAAAAAATCTATTGACAATTTTAAAGTAAAAAAAAAATTTATTAAATATATATCATTTATAATTTAAAAAAAATACTACAAATTTCTAGATGGTTTTACTAAAAAATCTATAATTAATAATTAAAAACTTTTAAAATGTATCCAACAATATCTCTTTAACTCCTATTTGGAGCATAGTGCATCAAAAATGTATCCAATTGCTTATCAGATTTCTGAAATCTGCCGAACAGATTTCACACCCACAAAATATTAAATTTTTATCATGAATTATTTATTTAAATTTCTTTAACACTTGTTTTTTTCGCACCATTTTTCATTTAATTTAGGTCAACCAGCTAATTTAAAATTTAATTACCTCTTTTCCATAGCCATAATTTATGGCTTGATATAATTTCACTAATTACAAACTCATTTTTAAGCTCTCTAATAACCAGAAAAACAAATATGTTACACTCTCTAAACAAAAATATTCAAATATTATTTTATCTGCAATTTCAACTGAGCACACTCATACGCAATTAGATAGATACACTCATCAAATTTATTTATAATCAAACTAAAAACTATATCAAAAAAATTTCCACGGAAAAATGTTATTTTGTATTTGCATAAATAAATATGACTAAATTAAACTAATCGAGTTGGCTTATAAATAAGTGCATAAATTTCATGTGCTTTAATAGTAAGTAAATTATGGCATATAAATGCAAACAAAAACGGGCTTAAGTCTTTCGTATGCTTAACCACAGTTTAAATATTTAAAAAATAAAATATAAAATGATTAATGTGTGCTTTATTATTTGGTATGTTTTTATACGAACATGCAATGCAATTTACGAATTCTCCGAAAAGCGGCCTTAAATAAAAATGATGGCCATAATTAACCCAATTTTTGTTGGCTATCCCTGAAAGACGCCATTTACATATATAGGCCATAAAGATTTAATGGCGACAAGCAGAAAAATTCTTAAGACAATTGCAGCAAGAAAATTTTATTTTTTTTTTAAATTTAAGTAGCGAAAGGCGGATGACTTTTTTTTATTTTTTATATGCAGGCAATTGGGAATTTGAATTTGTGGAAGTAGCGATGCTTATATATTCTATAGAGTCTATATCATTGCATAAGTTTTCTATCGTTCTTGAGGTGTTTTGAGAGCTGAGTTAGTCAGTTAGACCAAACTCCGGAAAACGAATAAGAACATTTTATTCGTTCTCCGGAGCACTTTAAAACAAGTCCGAAATGCTCCGCTCTAAAGTTAACTTTCCGCCCTTCTTACCCAATTTAGTCCAACGCTTGAACTCTGGTTCAGTGGCTGCCATAAAGTTCTAATTAAAAAATGGCATACGGAAAGTCGGGCGCGGACGACTTTGGAAACCCTGTAACATTACCTTGCAATAAAATCCGGTTCCTTCACAAAAAACCAAAAACAGAAGAATTTTTTAGCAAAAAATTTGTTTTTGACAATCGTTCCTATGAGAGCTTATGATATAGTCAACCCATTTCAATAAAATTTGACACAGTTCTTAAATACCTTAAAAAAGATCTGATTGCCGAATTTAGTTCAAATATCTTTACAAACAAACAAACACACATCGGATTTTGTATAAAAAACGTGTTTTTGGACCGATCGGTCCTATGGGAGCTATATGATCTAGTCAAATCGATTTGGATTAAATTTGAGTACAGTGCTTAGGAACTATAAAATACTCACGAATGTCAAATTTGGTCCCAATATCTTAACAAACAAACGAAACACAACAAATTTTGTTAAAAAATCGATTTTTGGAAGATAGGACCTATGGGAGCTATATGATATAGTCAACCGATTTTGTTCAAATTTGGCACATTGCTTAAGTGGTCTAAAATTTCCAAACGCCAAATCTGGTTACGATATCTTTAATAAAAAACGAAATATAGCGAATTTTTCTTTAAAAAGTTATTTTGGCCGATCGGATCCTGATAGAGCTATAAAAAACTTTCGAATACCAAATTTGGTTACGATATCTTTATAAACAAACGAATTATTTATCTAAAACGCTTTTTTTTTATCGAGGTCGTTCAAGCACCCCCATGGGAGCTATATAACTTATCTCCGATATCAAAAAAATAAAATAAACTTGTCTCCTATGGATTAATATGGGATCTAATGTGAAAGTTTGTAACTCTAGCTCTTACCATCTCTGAGATCTAGGCGTTCAAACGGATGATTGACAGACGGACATGGGTATATCGACTTCTCTATTCACCCTGATCATATTTTAGGCAATTTGGGGTGTTCCGACGTCCCTTCTATATGTTACAAACATTTTCGGCTTGCAAAACTTAAGATACCCTTGGTACCATACGGTACAGGGTATAAAAATGCTCAAAATATCGTTGGATTAAGTTTTCAACTCGAAATGTCGATTAAGTTAAGATATAATAGTAGGGTATTCACTAGCTTTTGTCAATGCAAAAGTGCTACCTCAAGTTAAAAATTATCGCACACTTTTTTCTCGCAGCTACTTTTGCTTCGGCTTGTCTTTTGGCACAAAATATCGCATGCGAGAAAAAAGGGTTCGATAATTTCTAACTTGAAAGAAATTTTTGCTGCGAGAAATTTTAACTACGAGAAATTTTTACTAAATAAAAATGGATTACAGGATTATAGACTTAATTAGGCGGATTGCCAATATTTAAAATATAATATAAATAAAAACATCCACTTGATTTTCGTAAGAAGCATCTTTGAGTTTTCAAGACTCTTCTTTCAATAATTTAAAACTTTCTTTGTGTAAATAATTACACATTGTAATGTATGGATTTTATATAAAAAAATTATTTCTTTTGTCTACAAAAGAATAAATTTTATAAAAATGTTAAGAGGCCACTTAAATTATTAAACAAATGAACTATCTCTTGAAAAGATAAAAAATACGCTAATTTGGGAACTAAATCAAATTTTTACTTTTTCTATTATTTTTTCTATAATTTTTTATCCTATTTTATTTTCAATCTGTTGACATTTAATAAATTTGATAATATTATTAATATAATAGGATTGGCTACGCTCCAGTGAGCAACACTAATTTAAATTAACTAAATTAAATCAAATAATGACCATTTTATAAAAACATACGGTTGGCTCTTCAATCAGTAACTAATTTATAAAATAAAAATAAATAAATGAAAAATAACACTAACTTGTTTTTCAATAGAAAAACGTAATTAAATATGTTTTACTTTGTTTTCAACAAAAATAATTACTTGTCTAAGCAATATGTGTTATTAAATATAAAGACATAAATAAATATATATAAGATTTTCCAGGAAAATACTGGAAAAATATTATATTAGTTCCTCGGCAAACTATACAATAAATATAAATAAAATTACATTTTACTAGAATATATTGAGTCAGCAGTATCAGCTATCATTGTAAATATTTAAATTCTTATTAAATTATTATATTTATAAAATATCTAATCAATCTAAGCGCTAATAAATAATTTAGTTCAAGAAAAAACAATCTTTATTTGGTACCAGCCACCTAAGAGCAGTTTAAACCAAACCGAACGCAACATCCATTATTAAAAAAAGTTCCCTTCAACCATATGGGAAAATTTGCTAATTATTATAGAAAATATAATAACAGAAAATAAAACAAGACATAAATAAAATATTGTAACAAAAAAAATTATACGGAAAAGATAACGACTCTCAACCTTTTGAACTACTCAAACAAATTGATAAAGCAAAGCTACGGCTGAAATACTTTTTATTTATTTTTGTATTTAATATTCAAGCATTTTCCTGCTACAAAATGAATAATAAATAAAAATAAAAAAATAATAATATAATGCAAAATAATGCAAAGACAAATCTTTTGCTGTCTGCTTATATTTTGTTTATAATTTGCGTACAGTTTGCGCTCTTAATGATGACAAAAACAATCAGAAAACCAACAACTACAATGGCCGCTCCTCACTTGACAAACTGACAATCAGCAGCAACGAATGCATCTTACAGATACTTTTGTATCTCTCAGCTACATCTATTCCGAGCTGCACTCGAATGCATAAATCGCAGTAAATTGCAGTTGGGGCTTGGAATACTGGAAGTGCTTGGAAGCAGCTTCAAGTGGAAAGCTGCAGCTCTTTGCCACTTGAGGCAGTCGAAATGATTTGCAAATAGAATTTTCTAAAAAAAAATGTACACAAGTTTTTGGCATAATTTATAATATATTTGAGAAAAAAATATTTTGTGGGTTTGAGTTTTAATGTACCTGCTGACAGTTTGATGAACTCGTAAATATTTTTATTTTTTCTAGGAAATTTGGTTATTTTTAAATAACTTAGTCGTTGGGTAGGGTTGGTACGTAATTGGAACTAGTTCAGATTCAGTAAATGTGAGTTTTTTATTTTAGTTAGTATTATATCTATGAAATTGGATAATCCATTAATAATATGTGCCAAACCTCAATATTAAGGCTCATAATGTCAGAAACTGTTGTTGAAATCGAATTTCGTCGTAAATCTTTTGGCCCATCTCTTCTGTTTTGGCAAGGGGAATATTCCCTAAATTAAATGTATTTTAGGTTAACATAGGTTACACCGCTTAAATGCTGGAGGGGAGACCCACATCTATTTTTATTATTCATATAAACTTATATAAACATTGCGATAAACTTTAAAAAATGTTGTCTTAATAAAGATTAAATTATTCTCTTCGAAGAGTTATTAATACAGATTTCTAGGGAAGACTGACTAAAATAATCAAGTCAGGTAATTTTATAATTATTTCTAAAAAAAGTTGAAGAGCAGACTAAAAAGTAAAGTATAAGTTTGGTTTCTATGCAGTTGTGTTTCGATGCAGTGTTGCAAATGTGCAAGACCAACATCGTGAACAACCCATATTCACAAAATTTAGCACAATCAGCTGGGTACAGCTTTTATATGAAATGCCTCGTTGCCTTAAAAAGGATAAAATATAACATTTTTATTTTGAAAACTTGATTGACAGTGTATAGTCCATTGTGTGTTTAGTTCCTTGTTGTAGGTCATCCAGATAAAACTTTGGACGAACTTTTAAAAGATTTTGTGAATGGTTTTGGTGCAATATACATATATTTGCTGATCCGTGAGTGCAAGGAAATCAATATATGTGTTTCTTTAACTCCTATTGAGTAGCTGTTGCTGTTCCTCTCTCAGCAGCTTTAGTTATTATATTTAAGCAAATAGTGTAAAAAATAAATGTATAAATATTACAAATTTCAGCAACAAAATTAATTGGCCTAACAAAAACCCGAGAAAGAACTTTCTTAAGTTTATAAGAATGTTCTTAAAATTTATAAAATTCAAAGAAAATCATGTCAAAAAAAAATATTTTAGAACTCTGCAAAAACATATTTCAAATAATCTTATACATTTTCAGCAGGTATTTATTTATAATATTTAAATTATCACAAACTTTTTTTTTGTTGCGGTAGCATCTTTTTTTTGTAGTACCAAAATTCTAAAAGAATATGTTATCAACTAATTGAAGAAATTCTTCTAAATTATGATGGCTGTTTTAAAAAAGACATTTGGGAATCAAATCAGAAAAAATAATATTTAAGAAATTACAAACAAAAACTATTCGAAAATTCTGGACAAAATTTAAATCAAGTCTCACAGCAAATACCAAAATAAATCTATATAAGAGAAAAAACCTATTTCTAATACAAATTCAATTTAGAAGTCTTAAAAATGTAAAAGAATTTTTTTTTAATCACCGAAAAAGTAAATAATAAAAATAATTTTTTTCCCTAACTGACTACTTTATCAGTCGCCCCTGAGGAGAGGCAGCATTGGGGGTCTCTATTAATATTTTTGAAAAGAACAGAGATCTGCAAGGCGCAAATTACATTTATAGAGTTTAAGAAAATATTTTTAAATTAAATATTCAAAAAATTAAAAAGTTGTGTTGAAAACTCGTCTGACAGCAAAGCGCTAATTAAATTTATAAAATTTAAACAAATTATTTTTAAAAAAATATTCAAAAAAAAAAAAAAGTTTTGTTGAATTCTCGTCTGGCAGCAAAATAAAAAATGAAATTTAAAAAGTTTAAAAAATATTTTCAAATTAAATATTAATTTTTTAAATTCAAAAAGTTTAAAAAATATTTTTAAATTAAATATTAATTTTTAGATAGCTAAAAAGCCATGCGTTTTGTCAAAATTTACAAACAATTACACAAAATAATTTTTAAATTAATAAAAGAGAAGTACTAAAAACTTGAATGTATTTTTTACAAAAATCCCATATATGAAGAAATCCTTCACAAAATTCTGAAAAAAATTTAATTTTCTAGTTTTCTCATTAAAAAAAAATCATTTCAATGTTTTGCCTCTAGCAATATAAATTTTAGAAGGCTTTCATATTTTTTAAAATTAGTTTTTGTCCGGCATAACTCCGGCTACACCTATAAAAATTGTAATGAATTTAGAGACAGAGCATCATAGGTAAGAGCATTAAAATAGCCATAAATCACCAGAACGCTCAAAGTGTAATTAATTTTTATAATTAAAAATTTATTAAAAAACATAAATTATTTTTTAACCGCACTAGTTTTAAAAATATTGCTGAGCCATTTCATGACGCTTCATTGTATTGCAAAACTTTTATTTTATTTTATTAAAATTTAATTTTTTAATAGCAAAAGCTGTGGCTCGAAGTTTCGAATTGTTTCTTAAACCAAATTTTATAATAATAATGCGTTAACAAAAAATCTAAGTTTGGCAGCGGAAATTTCCTGGATTGGAAAATTAGCAGCTGGTTGAAAAATTTTAAATGTACTTTTTTTTTATAAAAAAATCATAAAAAAAGTGTGGCCAAATTCAAACAAAATGTAATTTTTATACTTTTATATTGTACTTTATCTATAAAAATCATTTCTTAATTTCTGCTAAGTTCTAAAAAAAAAGTGTGCCCAAAATTCAATAACATTTAATATATTAAATAAGCCAATTATATTTATGCTGTTAACGATAATAAAATAATGCGGATAACAAGTTAATATTTATATTTATTAATTTTTTTTTTAATAATATATATTATACCTTGCGAAAGAAAGTCTATTTTATAACTTTCTTAAATTTATGAAACAGTGTGTCCAAATTCAATGTAAAATATTACATTTTTCGAAAGACAAAAATTAAAATATTTGAAGAAAGTATTTCTATTAATTCTAATATAACTTGGTTTAGCTCATTGGAATAAAGCCAATCATGTAATCAATTCAAATAAACATTAAAAAAAAAGGTAATTTTAGCTCATTAAAGTTAATCATGTAATCATTACAAACAAATATGATAATAACAAATTCTTTTATAACAAACTAGTACCATCAACAAAAACTTTCAAATGTTAGAACGACTCTGATACTAAGTTATAAGATGTTGCTGCATAAATTAGCATTCTTAAATCAAAAAATATATAAATATGAAGAGCTATTTACAACCTTAAACAAAATTAAATATTTATTAAATGCTTTATTTTAATTAAGCAAACATTTTTTTAAAAATAGATTTTATTTAAAATGCACATAACTAACATAAAGCTCACGTTGCGCAACCCTCTCGATAAACTTATCTAAAAATCTTTTTTAAAATCCAATTCAAACTTACCAGGATGAGCCCAAGTAGCGCTCACAGCCAAAGTAATCAACAAAAAACTGGCCAACAGCTTCATTTTTTTATTTTCACACACTTTTTCCAAAAATATTTTTAAAAGTTATTTATTTATTTTGATTTTTTGGCAAATATTGCCTTAGGTACACAAAACTCACGCACTGCTTTTATTTATTTGGTTCGTTTAGAGTTGAAAAGTCGTTTATTTTAGTTGATTGTATTTAGTAGAGATACTTTCTGTATAATATTTGTTGTTCTGCGGGTTGTACGGCTACGTTCTGTATCGAAAGACAAACAATAGTCAAATGCGCTTTAATGCGTTGAGGAAACGACAAATAAAGCTCCGGCTTGGACTACGAGCGGGTCTCACAAATGAAATGAAATAAAATGAACTGAAATGAGTGGGAATTCTGAGTAACTGGCTGCCTCGTTATACTGGCTCTGGGTCTGGCTGGGTCTGTTGCGGGTCTCTGAGCGTGAACGGACAACAACAATAACAACAACAATAAGTATAACATCGACAGAAACTACAACAGCAACAACAACGACGTCAAAATCATCACCGTATTTTGCCGGCGTTTATATTTTTTTTTCTGGCAGCTACGTCTCGTTTTGTCAGTCTCGACAAGGGAGCAGTGGTGTAGTTAGAGGGGTTTAGGAGGCTCAAGCAGTGCCGAGGAGTGAATTATAGTAGACTAAGCGGGAGGTAATAAAAATTGTGGTGATGTCTTAGGAGCACTTTCTTCAGTCTCAACAAGCCTTCAGTAAAGTAGATAGAGGTATTTAGGGGTCTCAAGCAGTGTCAAGCAGTGAATTATGGGAGACTTTGCGGAAGGGAATACAAAAATTCTGATGATGTCCAAGATGATGAGGTCTTCTTCAGTTTCAACAAGCCAAAAGTGACGTAGATAGGGGAAATTAACAGGCTCAAGCAGTGCCAAGCAGTAAATTATAGGAGAGTAAGCTCTACAAAAGCAAAAAAAATATGTTTGTCTTGCCTTAGTTGAAAGGGTCATCTTCAATCTCAACACATCAACAGTGACATAGTTAGAATGATTTAGGGGACTCAAGCAGTGCCAAGCAGTGAATTATAGTTGACTAAGCGGATGGAAATAAAAAAATTCTAGTCATGCCTTAGATGATGGGGTTTTCATCTGTCTCAACAACCCGACAGTGACATAGATAGAGAAATTTACGGGGAGCAAGCAGTACCAAGCAGTGCACTATAGTTGACTAAGTGGTTGGAAATAAGAAAATTCTGGTCATGCCTTAGATGATCTTCCTCAGTCTCAACAAGCCGACTGTGACGTAGATAGAGGAATTTACGGGGCTCGAGCAGTGCCAAGCAGTGCATTATAGTTGACTAATCAGTTGGAAATAAAAACAATCTGGTCAAGTCTTAGATGATGGGGTCTTCTTCAGTCTCAACAAGCCAACAGTGAAGTAGATAGGGGGATCTACGAGGCTCAAGTAGTGCCAAGCAGGGAATTATAGGAGACTAAGCGTTTACGGATGGAAATAAAATAAACTTTGGTGATGCCTTAGATGATAGCGTCTTCTTCAGACCCCTTCATCAGTCTCAACAAGCCAACAGTGACGTAGATAGATTGATTTTAAGACTTAAGCAGTGCCAAGCAGTGCATTATAGTAGACTCAGCGTTTACAAGAGCGATTAACAAAATTTTTCTGCAAGCCCTTGATAGGTAGTTTTATACTGGTCGCCACTTGTCTCTATCAACACTATGCTGAAGGCTCAAAACCTAACTTAATAATGGAAAAATTTTAAAATGTGAAATAAATAGAAACCATCTAAATAATTACAAACCATCAATTTAAATATGAACCCATTAGCGCACCCTATCTACGTCACTGCTAAGCGCTCAATGAGTCGCAAATCTGTTGATATGCTTGTGTGTTATTTATTAAACAAATTCAAACAAAAAAAAACTATTTTATATATATGGCAAAAACTTAATAAGTAAATTTTTAAATTTTTCATATATTAAATTTGCTTGCAAGTGTTGTGGGAATTGTTTATGTATAGCGTGGCACATATAAGCAAAAAAAAAAGGGGAGCTGCCTCGCAGCTAGCTCAATATTTTGACCGACACTGTCATTGTCATACAAATTGATAGCATTGCATGTCAACATATGCGGCGTATGCGCAATGTTCTTTTTTTTGTGCACTTTTTATTTTTTAAGTTAATCAATATGCGGCCTAGTCCGTCAGCGTCAACGTCGCCGTCCCCGTCGACTTTGCCTCGTTTAAGCACACTTAATTTAGTGTTGAAATTTATTTTTATTTTTTAATTTTGTTACTTTTTTGCTTGGTTTCTTTTGGTTTCAGCTTGACTGGGTTTGCGTGCAGCCCTCAATTGAAGTCTTTTTATGCACTGCTAGGGGGAGTATATTAGCTAAGGCATGGAATTTGTTAAACTAGAACATTTTTTTCGAGGTTTGACAAAAGCTGAATATTCGTTTCATTGAGAAAGTTTCTAGAATTGTTTTGATATATTTAGTACTGCAAATCAGTTAACTTGGGAGAAAATGAGACCGCCTGGCTCCTAAGGTAAATATGAAATTAAAAAAATTTATATATGACAAGGAGGCTTCATTTAGAAAACAAAATTGTAGGTAAATAATTCTATTAAAAAATTAACTTTTTTAAAAAATGTGATACCAGGGGCACCCGAACTGTTATTTAAAAAAAAAAATTGTAAACAAAAAATTCTTTTAAAAAATAAATTTTTTTCTAAAAAAAAAAAAAAAGTGTAGAATCATCATCCGAATCATATTGGAAACTGTCTCCAGCAATTTTTGAAAGTAAATGAGGCAGTTTAATTTTTAGGGAAAAAGAAAAATTGATTTCAATTGTAATTGTGTTTTTCGTTTTTATTTTACTGTCCCTAAACTATTGAATATTTTGTAACCAATTTTATTTTTATGTAATCTGGCAACTGGACTTAAAAAAATTTATTTAATTTCCAACAGATAAAATTTAAAAAAAAAAATATATATCAGGGGTGCCACAGAAAACCAATTCGATTCAATTTCGATACAATTCCAATTCTTGGTACCACATAACATACATGACTAACAGCGGTTTTAAAACCGGTTTTCTGTGGCAGCCCTGTATATATATCATCTTTTTTAGTATTATGTATTACATTCTTTTTAGTTAAAAGATTTTCTTAATAAAATATATATATAACGCGATGCGGATTGAAATAAAAAAAATCAATTTTTTTTAAATTTAATTTTTTATTTGTAATGGAAAAAAAATCGCGACAATATCTTTACGCGCTTAGAAGATGTAGCTTATCAAAAAATTGTCTAAAAATGAAATACTCAATATTCAGTTATCGATAACTCGATAAATAATCGAAATTTTACAATAAAATTTGACTTTTGACTAGTAACTCTACCAAATATGTAAAAAATCATCAAAATCTGAGAAGGTCGAGAAAAAAGCTATTTTTGCCGATATGAATTTAAGTTGACAACAAAAAGCTCTTCAAAAAATATATTTAATTTTTTTAAACAACAGAATTTTCTAAAAGTTTTTTTTAGATATTTCCTAATTACGACGGTGGATTGATAAGTTACCGGCCTGACCAAGAGATGGCGCCACTAGGCCTTCCTTGAGGTGGCGTTCTATAGTACCATCCATAGATAGCTTGAAGCTATAGTTTCTGCCCGATCGCCATGTTAGTTTAGATTTGAGAGCACACTGAACAAGACGCCTCTGAGTTTTTCTTGCAAATGGAAAAAAAAAATTGATTCGAAAAAAAAATTCTACCGCCAATTTGACGTTGTATAAGCGTAATTCAAGCGAATTTTTGCGTCGATTCATAACCGTTGACGAAACTTGGGTCCACCACTACACTCCAGAAACCAAAGAACAGTCTAAACAGTGGATTGGACCAGAGGAACCAACTCCAAAGAAGGCAAAAACAATTTTTTCAGCGAACAAGGTTATGGCTACTGTTTTTGGGATGCAAGAGGTATTATATACATTGATTACCTTGAAAAGGGTAAAACTATCACTTGTCAATACTACGCAGACTTACTGCAACGTTTGAGCCACGAGGTGAAAATTAAACGACCTCATCTGGCGAAGAAAAGAATCTTGTTTCATCACGATAACGCACCAGCGCACAAGTCAATCGTTGCGATGGCTAAAATCAACGATCTGAAGTTTGAATTGATGCCGCACCCTCCCTACTCTCCAGACCTAGCCCCGAGTGACTATTATCTGTTTCCTAACATCAAAAAATGGCTTGGCGGTAAGAGATTTGCGGAACATGAAGAAGTAATCGAAGCTGTAAATGGTTATTTTGAGGAACTTGACGAATCAGTCTATAGAGATGGCATTACTAGACTAGAACACCGCTATGAGAAATGTATCAGCCTTGGAGGAGATTGTGTTGAGATATAAAAAAAAAAATTCTTAAAAACGTTGTTTTTCTTGGTCAGGCCGGAAACTTATCAATCCACTCTCGTATATCAATAATTTTTATTTTTTTAATACGTAAATGCTTTTTCAATATAAAAATTATTTTCTTTCAGAATGTCAAATTAATTTAATTAAGATAACAAAAGATTAAAAAAAAAAATAAAATAAGTCTGTATTCTTCTAAATTTAAATTGCAAAACAAACTGAATTTATTTAAATAAATATTATTAAACCCTTAAGAACCGTGAACAAAAAATTTTTGTAAAAGAAAGCGGTCTATTTAATTTAACTTTAAAAAACACATTTAAAAAAATATCACTTTAAGCTGGCAACAGAGCTTTCAACAAAATTTTTTTGTTTCAGATTTTCCTATAAAAGCGTTCAATTTTTTTAAATTTCTTAAATTATAAATTCAGAATTATTTTGAAAAAAACTTATTTAAGTCTTAACAGAAACGAGTGAACATTTTTTTAGAAAATTGTTAAGCCACAATTTTTTTTTAATTTAATAAAAACGATATCCAAAAACATTGCAATTAAAAATAAATATTTTTTTCTATATTTGTTTCTAGCATAATAGACAGCTTCAAAAAGAAAGCCCATTGCTATTTTGTAGTGTATTCAAACTTCGTCAAAAATAGTTTTTATAAACTTTATTCTATTAAAAATAGTTCCAATTTGCTAGACAGTAAGACAGAGAAACGTTTGTTGTTCTTTTTGTTATTGTTGTTGCTGATTCATATGACTTTTAAATAAAAATGTATTTGAGTTCAAGGTCATTCGGCTTTGATGTTGTAAACAAATTAAATGATTCAATTAAATTGGCAGTTGCATTGAAAAGAGTTCAACGGTTCAATACTAAATGGAAATGGATAGGAAAATGAAAAAATGGAAAATGAAAATGATATTTCTAGGTCTAACCATGGCATATAAGCCAAGAGCTTTTAATAATAAAAATTTTAAATGAAAAGCTAGTTTTCAAGTATCGTTTGATATTTATAAACTTTATTTTAGTTCCTGGTTCAGCGAGCAGTTCCAGCTAAATCTTTCAAGAATTTAAGCAATATTATAGACTATGTAATTAAATGTTTATTGATTGCCGGCATTCTAAGTAATTTGCAAAACAAAACAGTCACGATTAATAGTCACTTTTTTTTGCAAAAACTCAGGTGTAGTCTGTATATAACTATAGATACATCAAGCTAGGCCAAAAACCTGCTGGAAAAACAATTTTCCAAATGAACTTGAACGCCAAATTTATAGACGATTTTAAGCACTTTTTTATGCCTTGTGTTAAGACATAAACTTTTTATTTTTGGTAACTTTGTTTAAACAAATTAAAAATTGCATTAACTTTTTTATAGGAACATTTTGTTTATGAAAATTTGCAAAAATTTAATTTTCGTTTTTCACTTTTTTTATTTATAAATACACCAAACAGCAACGGAAATCGCACATACTTAAATATAAACAAGAAATTCGCAAAGACTTGTTTGAAATTTTTCGTTTTTTTCTTCAGACGATCGATCGTACCATAGGAAACACGTGCGTTGAGGCTTATGAGAAAATTCGAACTAAAACGCTGCGTACAAATTTGGCGTAATTTATACCACGCAGTGAGCAAAGAAACTGAGCGCAGCAGAGAGCAGGAAGAGAGAGAGCAAGAGAGAGCGTACAGCAGCCAGCAGTCAAACCAGATCCAACGAGAAGAATTTTTGCAGAGGTAAAGCACAAGAAATGGAAATAAATGTAAGAAGCAGCATTAAATGCAAAGACATGAATGACACCTAAAGAGATCATGAAGATTAAAGATGAAATGAAACAAAGAAGGTGGCGAAGTGCGTTGTTAGCTTATGCCGCAGCGCAGAAAACTATAAGCAAGTGACGTCACTGGGGCAAGTTTTCTATGTGGACTGGCTTTAAGTAGCGTAAATTATAGTACGTTTGTGATTATTTTAATTTGTATTATTAAATTAAAAGCAGTAAGTAATTTTCTATTAAGATTTAGAAGCGTAAAGGAAAATGTTTAATATGAATATGTAATAAAATAAAACGTTTAGGTGATGGCGTTATTGGCTTTTTCCTCAGTGCAGAAAAGTATCAGCAAGTGACGTCACTTGACAAGTTTTCCACTGGATTTAAATAGATTAGAATAATATATTTTAAAAATTATGTGCTGTGCTATAAGAGTAAGTAGCAGTAAGTAGTTTTCTGTTTAATTTCAATACACAATTTATATCGTTAATTAAAATATTAAGTTTGTATTTCTTGCCCACAACTATTACTAAAATAATTTTAGACCGCAACAAATTAACAAAAAAAACCCATAATAAATAGCAACTAGCGTTAAACCTAATAACGTGCCGGCAATTAATTTTATTTTTATTCGCAATTGTCTCCAGGTAGTAAAAAAAAATTGTATCTTATGCAAAGAGCACTCAAAAATTTGTTTATTGTAACGTAGATGATTTAAAGGCAAAGTGAAAGAGTGAAATTTTTTGGTGCACACTCTCTCAGTGAAGTATCTGCTTAGCCTAGGTAAGACAGTGGAAATCAAATGGAGAATGCATGTTGGCAAAGAGAGTAATTTTAAATGAGAATAGGAAAGAAAGTGTAAATGGCATTTACTACAGGGTGGGCCATCTACATGTGACTCATGTAAGCTTTTAATAACTTTGACATACGTTTTCAAATCTGCAAACGTCATACTACAATTGATGCGCCATTTCAATAAGTTTTTTACCATGGATAAAATACACACCGCCTGAACACTCTGAAATTTTTCATTTATATTACTATACTTAAAAAAAAAATCTAAATCGCGCCTACTTAGCAAACTTTTCGTTACAAAAATAAAATCTAAAGTGTTCCCGCAAAAAACACTATAAAACGTGGGAGACATAGTAAAGTCAGGCTTCCAAATAAACCAAGACGAAGACGTTCTGATGAAAAAGTCGCTGCGGTACAGGCCAGTGTGAAAGGTTTTCCACAAGCATTGAGTCGACGTCGATCTGCGCAGTTAAACATCCCAGATCTACTCTCCGACACATAATCCATGACGATTCACATTTATTCCCATATAAGTCACGAAAAAAATCGAGCCACTGGACAAACCACGTCGGGTGGCATTTTGAGTCAACATATCCGAGAATGAAGGTGATTTCTTCTCTGGTTGCTGCATATACCAAAATGGGGACTTTGACTGACTTTCGCATGTTCTAAAGCCGTAAGTCATTTGTGGGGATTTTTGAAACCCAGAAATGAAATCAACTTGGTGCGGACTTTGGCAGCGCACCGAGAGCTAGGCTCAAGAAAATTATCAAAAATGCCGGAAAAAAGATACAATTTTTTCATCAGGAAAAAAAGCAAGTACTTTTAAAAATACTTGATATTTATCTCTTTAAAATAGACGCCTGTACAAAATAAAAAAAAAACAAATTATCTTTACCTTAAAAATTGTATTTAAGAATCGCATGGGTCTCAGGTAGATGGCCCACCCTGTGTTGCACTTATCTATCTGTTTCATTCATCATTTCATTTCACTCGCTCACTTAAACAATTCTTTGGATTATACTTCCTTTTTTTTAGGAAAGTTTTCAATCACTGTTCAGTAAATGAGCTGCATACCAAAACATCTCATAGAGTGATATCAATTCGAAAGAATTTATTCGTGCATTTTTTGGCGTGAAAAAAAAACTATTGTTTCTATTATATTAAAAGTTCTTTTGTTTTTGGCATTGAAATAGCTACATTGTGTCGAAATTCCAGATGGATACGAAAATTGTGTGTCAATTCAATTGATCTATGAGCAAAAAATGCAAGATTCGTGATTTACAGTTTTTTGGGTTGAATACGGAAGTGTCCAAAAATGATAAAATAAAATAAGTTTTCGTTCATATTGCAAATATTTTCACGATTGAAGTTCTGTCCAAAATAATTAGTTGCCTCACATATATTGCTTTAGTAAGGAAAAAATTATAAATGATGTGTAATTTGTGATTCTGGATTCACCCCGATTCGACTTTTTTGCAGTAGCATCATTATGGTGTCTTACAAAAATCAAAACTTACTCCTTAGCATTTTTGAAGCATAGATTCTAAATATTTCTATGAATATTCTTACCTTTGATTTTACTCGAGAAAATGAAAATAAAATTTTCAAGTTAACAATTTTTTTTAGAAAATGTATACTGCACAGAGAAAAACGTTTACTGGAGTCTAGGGTTACCAGATGGTCCGAGTGGAAAACCGACCAAAACTCTTAAAGTAAATGGCTCCATTTCTCCTACAATGTGAGTTCTTGATCATAAACGTTGAAAGCTTGTTTTCCAAAATGATCACATTCAGCATCTTGGTCATTACTTCGATTTTTTGAGAGAAAACTTATAAATTTTAAAAGACTTGAAACCAGGACCCTTCAAACTCTCAAAGATTTTTGTCCTAACGCTTCATCAAGGAATATTGATATATGAGAGAGGACTAAATTAAAAACACATTCAGAAAAATCGGTAACACAGAAATTTTGTATTAAGATTTGGTATAGAAAATATGATTTAAAACCATTATTTTCAATGGTTTAGGAATTTTGATTTGGAAAAGATTTAGATTTTAAAGTTTCTACTAAAAAATCCCCCTCACTTTTATAAGTGGGTGCAGCACATCCCCAGACTGCTATAATTAATAGAGCTGCAGAAACTGTTTCTTATAAGATACTTGGGAAACTTTTAACTGATCTATAGATGTACGAATATAGATGTAAAGATATGGTGCTCAAAAATTCGGCACCCAAAAAAAAGACTTAGAGAACTTCAAGATTTCTGCAGAAACAAAGGACATACGTTTTTTTAGTCACTATTTTGTGGGATAAAGATGGATACGTTTTGTATACGGGCCACAGAAACGGCCGATCATATATAATTAATCAATCCAAGACTATCTGCTGGATACGATGAGTAGATATTTCATAAGTCGCTTTTTAAATGAATTTTACCAAAATTTATGCCTCTATAGTAACTAGATTTGGTGAACTTAAATAACTTTTCCAAGCTCCTCCCAATAATGTCAATAAAAACCAAAAAAAAAAAAAAAATACATTCCTTTCCAGCTGCCAAGTGTCATCAAAAGTGAATGCCTTCGGTACTTGGCAACCCACTAACTGACTCTGATGACTGATTTCCTTAACCCAAAGTCCAGAACCATCAAAATTCCAAGCATGGAATTCCCCAAGACAGCTGATAATTTTTTCGTATTGTAAAAATTCTTTGTTTTGATTGGGATCACACGTTCGCGATGCGATGCGTCGTAGAACGTCCCCAACCGGATTCCCATTTAACTGCACTCTTTGTATCTTTTTTTGTAGTGTCTTACCGGTTTGGTTTAGACTTGGCTTTAAATGAGCAACAAGCAAAATCGTTTAAAATAATTTACCATTTTCGGTTAATTTTTTGGCGTTGCTTAGTTCGTTCAGTCTTCTGCCTTATAAACAACATTCTGCGGTCAAAAAGAGCTGCAACAAAAAAAAAGACAATTTCAAAGAAAAATGTTTGTCAAGGTCTCGCCAAGTGGCGCATTGTAAAACGATTTCTTTTTTTTCAGTTTATTTTACGATATTTTACTCATATGCTCAGCTCTATTTAGTTTCATCTTTTAATTGCGATGAGTGAGATGAGTAAAAAGAGATTCATTCGTCATGGAAGCTGTCCGAGCACAAGTCAAAAATAGAACTTATTATTAATGGCTGTCTACAGATGGCACATGGATGGATCTGCGGCGCTTCTGAGCAACAACAACAAAAACATCAATGATTTTCGAAAATCAGTGACCTTGACACTCTGTCGAAAATGTGGCGAAATTTTTTGATCTGTAAAAATAAATAAACTTGGAATCGCAGTTCATAGCAAATCATCAATGAATCAAAATTTTTTAAAAACTAGTTAAAAATTGGTCGTGTTCTGCTTTTTCTATCTAGAACTTTAGACAACACAGATTTTACAATAATTTTGTATTCTCCATTATAACAGATTATATTAATAAAGATTTTTTCCGTACAACATTTATTTTTCTCCTGTCTGCACTAACGTAAGTTTTTGGAACTTCAAGTGGTTCCTCTTTTTTCTTGCTCCCTCTAGCGGATAATTTAAGAAGTTTGCGTGATCTTTGCCGATATTTTTTCGAAAATTATTTTTTTCCGATTGAAATTATAGTCTAAAAGTAATATTTTGTGAATCGGGGAAATTTTCTTAACGTTATTATTTTCCTAAAATTAAATTTAATGCTTGAGTCGAAGGCCCCAGTTGCTAGTGCTCAGTAAATTAGTATTAAGTTTAGTATTAAATACTAGATTTAATTTAGTTAAAATATAATTAAAATAAATAAAATTAAATGCTAAATTTTTTTTATTTTGTTGAAAATTTGAATATTTTATTAACAAAATTTGAAAATGATTTCCTAATCCAACTTTGGCGTATTCAGCAATGAAAACTTTTTTACTATTACCGAATTTAACCTTAAAAATAGATTTTTACTAACTAGATAAGCGTTTTATTAGCTCTGATAATTTTATTATGTAAAAATAAATAAAAAATAAAGTATTTCTCTTTCCCTCTATTCCGGAAAAAAAATTGAAATTACATCTCCGATAAATAAAATAGAAGAAATAGAATATGAATTTATCGGCAAAAAAAAATTGTTTTCCTTCAATTTATTTTGCAAAACTATATAAAGATTATCCTGAATAACAAAAAATTTACAAGTTGTAGGGCCATCCTTATTAAATTAGGAGTTTTTAGAGAAATTTTGGGTCGCGAAACGCGAAAATTATATTCATTTTTTTTAAGAATCGTTTTTCAGAATTTTCGGAAAACATGTTTTTGAGTCATTTTAAAAAAATATTTTCTTTCCGTCAATTCCGGAAAAAAAATATTCAAATTGCTTCTCCGATAAGAAAGATAAATTTTTATAAAGTTATTGTCAATTTGAAAAAAAAAATTTTATTATTCCAAATTATATACAGAAAGATTATCCTGAATAACAAGAAATTTACAAAATTTTGGAACCATCGAGTGAACCTTGAAAATAAAGAATTTTTTTGGAGAATTTTTGTGTCAAGAAATACTAGAATTATATTCATTTTTTTAAGGAACCGTTTTCCAGAATTTTCAAAAAACATGTTTTTGGGTACTGTTTTCAATTTTTCGTGAATATCTCATGAAAAAAAGGATTTAACGACTTAAAATGTCATTAGTTTCAAAGTTATTATTGGGAATTTTTATAGTGATATTCGATATGTGTAGGTTAAATCAAGATTATTAACGTTTTAAGCAATCAAAGACGAAAATTCCCATGTTATCTCAATCACACTTTTGTTCAAAACAAATAATTTTCTCTCAAAGTTTTTCGCTTGCATTCAGTTCTTCCAATCATCTTTATTTCTCTACCGATTTTGAAGATCTTAGACTCGAAAAAACGAGAAAATTGGTCTCATCAATAATTTTGACTCATATCTTCACATATTATTTATGTTTATAAATATCACATCAATACTTTCCATCTAATGGTATTTTCTCTCCCGAATAGCTGAAAACCGGTTTTCGAAAAAATCTTGACAACGGTTCTTAAAAAAAAAGTTTTAATTTTCGCGTTTCTCGACCCAACATTTCCCTGAAACAATCTTTTATAAGAAGTTTTATCTTTTGTGTAAACTAGTGTAATCGATCGTGCTCCAGAAAACGAATCCGAACGTTTTTTTTTTTTTTTAAGAAATTGTCAATTATAAGTAATCAACAAAAATTAAAATTCAATTTTTTCAGATTCGCAGTTCTAAAATTTTTGTTTTGAAAATTGTTTTAAAAAAAAGTTGCTCAAATTTGAACTCCATTTCTGAATATATTTCTTAACAGATTTTTCTCACTATCAGATATAATTTCTTTCAATTTGTTGTTTGAATTCTACAAATTTTCAAAAACCATTTTACCAAAATAAATCCGAATAAAAATTATAATCTCAGTCTCCGAAAGTTTGACTCAAATTTGAACTCACTTCTGAAATTATTTTGTTACAAACTTTTCGCAGTGACAGATTTAATTTCTTTTCATTTTGTTGTTCGAATTCTATAAATTTTCAAAAACTTTACCTGAAATTAATCCGAATAAAATTGTTCGGTTTTGATTTTTCATTTTCCGGAGCACGGCTGATTAAAATTGGCTCAAAAAGTTTTGAATCAAAATATGTAGGCAAAATTGTCAGCGCCCTCTGTGTGCTTAAATTGGCAACTACTTGTTGAAACGCCATCTATGTTCAAGCAACATATGCTCAACAAGCTTAAGCACAAAACTCTACCTGCTATAAAAACCACACAGTGGCGCCCTCGCTGGCATGAAGTGTAACTGCACGCAACTTATCGATATGTCGACTCAGTGCCATCAACTTATAATTTGCCTCACTGTTATTATATCGAAAATCTGCAGCCCTGGTAAAAAATCAAAACAAACACAAATTAAGTAAATATTTCTGCAAGCCGAGTTACAAATGCCCTCAAGAAGTAATAAAGTGAACTAAACTGGTGATATTTCATCATAATTTCCTTATCTTACACTGAAGTATATTTAATACTTAAAAAATATTGGTTTATAGAAGTGATAAATAATTATAAATGTGTTTGTGTGTTAAAACAACTTGGCATAATTATTGCATCGGCATCTTGCGCTCCATAGAGCAGTTATATTGTCAAGTTTCTCAGCACCCAACTCCTGGCTTACTCTGGAGCATATAAACTGCGACCATGGGAAATGCCAACAACGCCTTTAATATGAACTGCATACGCCTTAAAGAAAGTCGTAGGAATGTAGGATGTCTGCTGATGTGTTCCCGCGCACTTGAAATCAGGTACGTGCTAAGGTTCAAGTAGCGCAATCAATTCAATCATTATTATTTCTAGCTACATAGGATCTAAATATAATGGTCAGGACCGTAGAGGGAAAACCCGGGCTCGGAGTATACTGTACCGGCACTTCTATTGCACCTTTAGTTTAAATCATGGCACCTGAGTACACTCGACAGGCTGAACTATAGTGAAAATCTGGCATGCAGTACAGGTCCAAACGCACAATATTACTGACCTGGGAAAGTCTGAAGATATATTTTTAAAACGTATGGATTTCGTCATCTCTTACCAGGTAGAGCATAGGTTCGGTTATCAGTAATATAAACTACATAGTGTCCATGGAGATGGATTGCGCATACTTTTCGAAAGTTTGTCGTCAGACCCAGGAACCCGTAAAACAAGTAAAGCGCACAACTGTTATGGCAGATGCAGAAGAATCGGGGAAGCAATTGGAACAAAAGAGCATACAATTTATATGCTATACACCCCAACTTTTGAGCCTGACCGGTTGTGCTCTATCACCGTACAAATGAATATCATGAATATCATCTTGCATCTTCAACAGAAAGCAAAAAATCCATTGTTAAGAATAATGTAAATAATGTGGATGAATTGACAGAGAACCCAAAATTTACCTGACAAAAATTGTTGCTCCAGGCTGGCTGAGCCCTGCCACTTCAGTGAATAAGGTTTCATGATAAGAATTCAATTCATACACCTTACTCGCCAATCAAATTATTTTACGATTTTGACCATCGTAAGCAGCAAGTAGAACTGAATTTGGACCACATAGAAAATACAAAACTACCCAGAGGATTGTCACTTCAATAAATAAAGCTTCGAGTCTACGCATTTCATAAGAAAATCAAATGATCTTCAAAAGCCTTTATTATGAATTGCTTGATGAGACAAGCAGCTGGTCAAAATGCACTTTGGCCCACACAACACAAAATGTCCAAGAGGGTTACGCCCTTTTGAACACTGTCACTTCAGTTAACAAGGATACCAGTTGGATATTCTGCCCAGGCCATTAGAAGAAAAAAGTATGTACAGGAATACACACATGCCCGGCTAAGATGGCTTTTTCCTGCACCACGCCTATTGCTAACAACATGCAGCCATTATCAACTAAACTTACTCTCTTTAAGGGTAACAAAAAAATCCAAGTGGTAGCCATGACAACAATTTGTTTTGCTTTTACGTTCATAACAATATTTTGTTTGTTTGCCGCATGTTGCAAAAATTTGTCAAAAACAAACAATAAACTTCGAAAAACTGCTGCAAAATGTTTCGACGCAGTAAATTATCCTTTCTGAGCACCAAAGACGATCGCATCAAGATCATAAATGAACGCATTAATTTGACGGAGCGCCATTTAATGGAAATGTGTTCGGCCTTTGCGCTGCTCACACGCAAAATGGCCAAGTAAGTGAAATGCAAGCAGTGACCAAAACATTTATATTTCTATCTAACGCAGATATCGTGACTCACATGACGAGCTGGCCAAAGGCATCAAAAGCTATGCAGACGATGAGGAAATCAATGAAAGTTTGTGCACTGGACTGAAAAGTTTTACCAATGCGATAACGCTAATGGCCGATTATATGGACATCAATGTGCATCGCTTGGAGCTAAAGGTAGCTATAAACCATCTCTTAAGATACATATCCAAAGCTAATATAAAATGTCCCCAGATTGTCAATGAGCTGGCGCAGTTCGAGCAGCTTTGCAAATCCACGCGCGATAACTTACGTCTGGCTGTCATAGCTAGAGATAAAGAGGTGCTACGCCAACGTCAAATGCTGGAACTCAAATCCAAGTTTTCCGCCAATAACGTACGTAAGCTATAACTACTACACCTAGAGCTGCTTTCAAGTTACGCTGTCATCCACAGAGCGCCGCCGACTCGGAGCTGTATAAGGCCAAAATGGAGGTGCAGCGCACTAACAAAGAGATTGACGAAGTGATAAGCAACTTTGAGCAACGCAAGCTGCGTGATGTCAAGCAGGTTCTCAGCGATTTCATATTGATTTCCATGAAGCAGCATACCAAGGCCTTGGAGGTTTTAAGCGCTAGTTATTACGATGTTACCAACATTGATGAGCAAGATGATCTTCTTGAATTTCAAAAGTTAATGAAAACCAAAGATGAGCCCGCAGCAAATCGCAAAGCTAACTTGAAGAAAGGACTGCGTTCACAATCTATGGATAGTCTGGAACGTGAGCATTTGTTAAGTCCACTGAAGCGTCAAAGCAAGCTGTCCAAGAGCACTAAGAATTTGGCCAGTGCCAATGCGGGCATTAATCATGCTAAGCAGCAGCAGAGTGAGGAGGTGGGTTTATAGTGGAGGAATCGAGAGGAGTTAGTGACTTTTTGGGTAGCCCAACATGCCAAATGAAAGATGCCTGTCTTAGTACAGGCAGGAGCTGCACAGATCGTTTAAATGGGATAATTTGATTGTCTTATAAATGCAAAGAGTTTTTGAAGAAAGTTTAAAGTAGATATGAGATTGGTCCAGAATTGCTAAGTGGGTCTATAAAAGTTGAAGAAGTGTGAGAAGTTGGTGACTTTTTAGAAAACCCAACATACTAAATGAGAGATGCCTGTCTTAGTATAGGCAGGAGCTGCACAGATCCTTTAAATGGGATAATTTTGTGATTTTCTTAAAAAAGCAAAAAGTGTTTAAAGAAAGTTTGAAGTATATAAGAAATTGGGCCAGAATTGGTATTGGTTTTGAAAAATGGTCGGAGCGAGAAGGTATTTCCAATTAACCGAAATTTGAAGAAAGAGACGGCGGGTACGATCATGGCTGGCAGGATTAATTGGGATGGTGGGACGGTGTACTAAATTCTTACTTTCGTTAAAATGCAGAAGTTTGATGCTTGAAATCAGTGGAAGGCAGTGGACGTACAATAAGTCACTAACTTCCTTCAAATTTGCTCTGGAAATCTGTACTTTCTATTTGAGCACCTGTAGAAATTTCTAGTCCACTTCACAATTCAAAATTAACGTGTTTTGCTTTTTTAGGACGAAACTGATGACGACGAGGAGGAGGAAGAAGAAGATGAGGTATGTTTTGAGGTTTTTAGATAACAATACAAATTTCATCACTGCCATTTGTTCTTTACAGGAATCAGAGCAGAGTGACGACGAAGAAGACGAAAGCATCAGCGTTAGCGAACAGGAACCCACAGCTGCGCCAGAAACTGCTCGTGAAAATGTTTTCGGTGTCAAGACCAAATTAGCTGGAAAAGCATCCGAACCTAGCAATGCCGCTGTCATAGCACTAACCAAACCGCCACGCCAACCTATCAAACATCCCTTCAAGGCTGTGGCAGCCACACATGTAAGATTGCAAAAGCAATTCCATGTGCCACAAAACTAGCGCTTTGTTGGAACACAATCTATACAAACCAAACCCAATGCATTTGCATAGTCATTGACATCGTTGCATAAACATAAATTATGCCACACCCCCCACACCCATTGTTTACATGCTTAGTAGTTAGATTATTTACCCCAAATAAACAATGATAAATATGCATAGAAAACGTAAACTAAGTTTGTCAAATGCTTTACAGCACGTCGTGCAGCAGGCCAAAACAAGGCGGCGGCAGCAGCGCAAGCCACGCACAGCCGAAAAAGGCATACCAAAAGCCGGTGCCGGTCGCTTGGTAACCATTGTTGAATCGAAACGCAACCAACTGGGCGAGGATTAAATTATAGTACAGTTTGACAGGCGTTGTTTTTTGTGTGTATACAAATTGTTTTAATTATAATAAACTAAAGGCAAAAATTTGAAATATTGCCCCTTGCACAAAATCATTGACAATAAAATTAGCTTTAGTTTACATATCGACTAAAGTAGGGGGAGGGGGATTTACTTAAATTAAGATGAAACTTAAGACTAGGCCAAATGATGAGCAAATTGTGTGAGCTGCAGCGCAGTATGGGAGACATTGTGTAGGGTGTTATTACTGTGTTTTTCCAATGAAATTTTATTGTAATATGAGTTATGTGCAGTTGGGTGTGTTTATTACGTGGACGCGGCTTTACCACTGATATACGCCACGCTGCTAATTGCTTTGGTGGTCTTCAATTCCAGAGTTAACTGCTGATGCTGCTGCTATTCACTTTTCCGGGCCCTCCACGCCCGCCTGATTCATCAGATCCGCAATGCTCTTCTCCAGATCATCAATGCGTGTGCCCATCTCATCAATGCGTGTAATGATTTGGTCGGACATGGTCTGGAATTTGTCCTGCACATTCTGCAAAAGATTTTGTACCTGCAGCAAGCATGGCAAAAAAAAATAAAAGGGCTATAGAGCTCTGTTGACGCCCCTTCCCGGCCAGCTGGCTGCTTGCTTTATGCACAATGCATACATAAAACAATGCAGACAGCTGACGCTTATCTTGAATTTTAATTGCAACTTACATAGATTGTCAATTCCTGCATATTCTTGGGATCCGCATTGCTGTTTAGCGAATAGTTCTGGTCCAGATCGCTGTCCAAGTCGTTGCGCAAATCAGTCATGTTGTTGTTGGCTTTTGTTTGTTTGTTTTCAATTATTTATAAAAGTATAAAAACTGGTTTTTGCTTGACTGCTCCGTGAATGCGAACTGCTGCTAGACACTGCGGCTTTTATATTCTTAATTTCTTTATTTTAGCTACGTCTTAGGTATGCGCAAATTAAACGATATACAAGAAAAACAAAAAATCGTGCAAACAAAATTGTTATCGATAAAACAGTGTGTACACACAACTGATATAGTGCAGTTAAATTGTATATCAAAGAGCTTTAGAAAGAGAGAGACTTGCTGCTTATGAGTAACCCAATCGACCATTTGCTCAGCAAAGTATCCCAATCGACTTACCCACGGCACGCTTTTGACTTGCAAGCAATTATAAGTAAACAATTTGGTACGAAAAGAAGTTTTAGTGGAATCGATCTTACTTAAATTGAACAGAAATGCATGCACATATTATTTGTTAATTAGGAATTTTGTAAATAAAATATAAAATAATGTATAATAATAAGTTTTTACAATATCAAATTTTATAAAAACTGAAATTTTCAATCGTGCTCCAAAAAATGAAAGAGCTAAAACAACAAAACTTTCAGATTAGATCTTTTATTCTAAGGTAGTCAAGTTAATTCAATTTTTTTGACATTGGGCTTATTATATAGGAGTGTTTCAGAGGATCTCGGTAAAACAGCAAGTTTTAAATGGATATCGTAACAAAATTCGGCAATCAAAAGTTGTTTGAGTTCCGAAGCGTTGTACCAAATTTGATTATAATTGTCAACAAATGTATAAATTTAAGTTGGCATAAATATAGTCTAAGAACATTTAAATATTTATTTCAGTATAAAATACGTAAGTTGAAGAGGGAGAATTTGTTTGTTTATAAAGGTATCGATATTTTTTGAAGAGTTTTAAAACATTATACCAAGTTTGATCAAAATTGTTTGACTATGCCACAAAGCTTCCATAGGAACGATTGGTCAAAAAACGTGTTTGGTGCAAAATTCAATTAGTTTTGTGTGTGTTAAGGAGATATCGGAAACAAATTTGGTAAATAAATATTTTTTTAGATTACTAAAGCAATATCACAAAGTCGTCCACGCCTGACTTTAACTTATGCCACCTTTATTACTATATGTTGACATTTCATTTTCATTAAAATATTGCCGGTTTTTTATTCTATCTTTTAATTTTAAAAAATTTCCAAAAAATGAACAACTTTAAGTTGGCATAAATATAGTCAAAGAATGTTTAAAAATTTATTTCAGTATAAAATGCGTAAGCTTATAAGGCTTGAGTTATTAGTCTAACTTATTCTTTTAAGACGATATAAATATCCTAAAATATTGACCCTAAAATGATAACCACGATGGTTACATTTTGCTATAAAAATAATTTTAGCTTTTTGCTGTTTATTCCGACTTTCCATATGCGTCCATGCCTTTGTTTGGACTATTTTGGTCTACTGGGTTGCCATGTTGTAGCGGCTTATGCAAAAGCTTTTAAAAGCTCGCCTCTGGCGCCATTATTTAAACATAACAAAATCAATACATTTACTATTAATTGAACATTTGTTTTATTATTACATTTTAAAATAAATTCAACAGTTGTAATTTTAAAACGAAAATTTACTCAAATTGAGTCATCAGCGCTGCTCTCCTTGCGGTTAAACTTAGGCGGAGGATTAACATAAAAATCGCTGTCATCTGTTACAAACTTGTATATATCGTAGGGAATGGGTAAAATGGGCATCTTAGGACCGCGAAAGGCCAGCACAATTGGCAATGGTGTATACTCGGGCAATACTGGGTGGGTCACATTTGTGCTCAAAAAACTCAAGTAGGCGCTTATCTTCATAAATGCGTTCATGTTCCGTAAAAGGCTCTGGTTCCAGCTCAACAGTTGGTGAGCCACCATTGGCATCCTCCACCGCCTCCACGCTTTCCGAACTATCAGAGCTCGAACTATCGGGCGCTAAATTAGGGTCAGAGCCACTACGCGATCCCACAGATGACTCCACTTCTAGCGGTATTTCGTCGGCCACTGTATGAGCTCTATCCGGAAAGTTTTCAACATAAATTTCCCTTAGACGATTCATGCGGGTATCCTCTAAGGAGGATGTAGTAGTAGTAGTAGGTGAGACTGCAGAGCATCTTGGCGTGGTCTCGCCTTGATTGTAAGCAACGCCAATCTGCAGTGGAGTCTCCTGTCCACTTGAATGCAACACAACAGGATCAAAGCGCACGCGGTGCACCGGACGGTCACGACTTTGTTGTTCCGTGCCACCTGCAGCATCGTCATTATTGTCGACATCTTCTGGGTCCGAGCTTATGTAGATTGGTTCCTCCATTGTTGCTGCGCATTAAAAATATTGTAATTTTTGCTAAACTAAAAATTGTTAAACTTACTTTTAACAAATTGCAACGAAAATAATTTTACTTTGCCAAAACTAAAGCGTTGTTGCCAATGCTAACTCTGCGGAATGTTATTTTGACAGCTGTCACTTATTGAGCAGTGTTGAAAAATGCACAGTTCACAGTGATCGCCTTAAATAAATTTTACAAAAGAAACCCAGTTACCCTTGCTTTTTTCATTTAATTCAGCAAAAACAAAAATTCGAACTGAAATATGGAATACTTGAAGACTAGTCTAAGTAATTTAGACTAGCATACAATCTAAAACTGCCTAAAGCAGGTTGGCAGCGCCGAGCAACAGCTTTTTTTTATAAGTTTGGCATACTAAAAAATACAAATTCAGAGTTCCAAAAAATAAATGTTCAATTATTTTTAAGCGCAATTATGCAGCGTATTATACATTGGTTAGCTACCGTAGCGGCTGGTTATTTCTTGGCTACCCAAATGTCACCTATAAAGAGGGAAGCAAATGGAGATGGCGCAAAACGAACTGGCCGACTAGTAGACACCATGGTCATGGATTCTCAAAGCATCAACTCGACGCTGCAAAGCGCGCTCAGCAGTGATGCCAGTGGTGGATCTGGATCCAATGTCTACTTGGATGCCTCAGTTGCCACATTGAAGCCAAATTATACACTGGGTTCCGAGTCCTTGGATCGTTTACTGGAGGATGTTTTGTTGCCCTCTTTCGATGTACATACGACCCAAACAGAGGTGCGTCCAACTGCGGAGCTTTGAGCAAGTAAATTTACTAATATTTTACATGCACATCAGTATGTACATACAAAATTCAAATAAAGTTGGTCTAAGACGGAATTTCCTTCATTTTAGATATTATGTTCATTGGTACGCTTGCTTTTAACTAAATATATATACATATATATATGTATTTATTTTAGCATTAAAGCTCTGCTTGCGTTTTAATTCAAATAACTAGGCACGTATTATGTGAATTTTTCTAGATTTAGAGCCCCCCAAAATAACTATATTTTCTATGTAATATCTAAAAAAGGTAAGTTATTTATATACATATATAACGAATAATAGACAAAAATATGAATAAATTCTTTGTAGAGATATTTATTACAATTGTATTGTCTTATTTTAAATTTGGTAAAAAATTATTCCAACATATTGCAAGGGTTTGGGCCTCCAACTACGCCCCTTTGATCAACACCTGAAAGGGTTTACATTTGTTTTGCATGTATTTGGTTTGTTTTCTCTTCGCTTAGAAAAAGAGAGCAAGATCGTTGATTCGCTGTTGTCGTTGCGCCGTGTGCCAAGTTGGCGCTAACGTTTATATTTGTCTCTTTTTGTCTCATTGTATTTTCCTATCTCTTATTCGTTTAATGTATTTAACTTTGGATATTGCTGTGTTGTTGTTGCAAGCCGGCGCCATGTTCATTTTGCCCTTTTGCTTTGATTTTTTTGCATGCTTCGTTTAGTTTATTTTTCGCGCACGAAACTAAAACGCGTAACGCGGGTTAACATATTTTTAATAAATTAATAATAAATAATTAAAAGTACTTGTGAGTCTAAAAGATTAATGTAGCAAATGAAAATGTCGTTCGGATTTGATTTGTGCGTCGCCGTGGTCAATTGCTGCAACAGCTCCAAGTGAACTCCGCCATTAGTGCTCGTTAACCTCAAATGAATATGCATGCATCTTGTAGATCAAACACAGCGTCCAACAACATATGTAGATGGATGAGTCCATACACTTGCCACTGTTTCCGTGGTCCTGCCTTTACGCCACCAGTTGCCTCTTGCGCTGCGCTTTCTGACGTAAACTTTTCTGGCGTTGATGAGGGTCGTGTCAGCGTCAATGATGCAGTAATCGCTACAAATGCATTTGGCGCTTAGCAATATGTGATTAATATGTAAGTGCGAACTTCGTTGCTGTAGTCTTTAATTTAATTTACTTATGAGCTCGACTCCCCAAAGGTAGAATGCAATCATCGGGACGAGCACCTTAAGCAGTCTGTTTTTATGTACGCTTTACCAAACGATCAGATTACTCACAGAAATCAACTCAAATGGCCTTGCTGACTAAGAAACCAACATTCCGCAGAAATTTCTACCAGCCGTTGCCATTTCTGCACTACTGTGAACATGCGACGGAACCTACCAAAGCGCGCTCCAGTGACTTCCGCAGCACATCAAAGCTTGCTCTTGCCTAGTCCACTTCATGCAGCAAGCCGCTCATCTGCATGTGCGCTGCCTTTATCAAAAAATGCCTTGGTTAAATATTATCACTGCTGTATATAGCTTATTGATAACTAAGAAGCCGTACCGTGAACATAAAGCAAGACGCGACGAAAGCAGACTATGTCCAGCCAAAGACTCGTATAGTCTGTTTTGACTTTATGACAAAACCTTCAAGCTGCCACCGTGCGCAGCAACTTATGACATTGAAGCCACACTGGCTAAAGACACCAGGTGTTTTAGGAAACACATTCTGAAGTCTGCATCACATAGTAGTATGTGAACTTGATGACTTCAGCGCATTATATTCTAATTGACAACAAATGCGTAATGACTGGAAGGAAGACTGTATCTGCCTACAGCATCCACGATGACTTTATCACAAAGGCTCCGTTTTCAGCTGCCGCCGAGTGCAGCTTCTTATTGGCATTGCGCCACGCTGCAGGTAGCAGAATCTGAAGTCTGTATCAAATAGAAGTCTGTGATCTTGATGACTTCAATGCATACAATTATAATTGACAACAAACGCCTAATGACTAGAAGGAAGCCTACCGTCCTACAGCATCCTACACTTATTGCGTCTGTATATTTTAAACGATTTAAAAACCCGGCTTAACTTTGTATACTTTTAGGTAAGAGGCTGCTATTTTGTGGTTTTAAGTTCTGCTCTATATTCTTTGGCGATACTCACAAGGCATCACCGCGCACGATGTAGAGTGGTATAGTCTGCGCTCACAAGGCAACACAGCCCAGGATCTTACCTCGCTTCCTTATGATATGATTGCAACATCTGTTTGATTTTAAATGCATCGCGGAATGACGGTGCTTCCTCGCTGCGATATATTGGATGGATGCGCGGTAAGAAGTAATCAGCTCTAATATTGTTAAGTTATTTATCGGTTCAGATAAAGCAGTTAATGCAGCTTGGGTTTCCTGTCAGGTTAAGGTATTTTAGTTTGGAGTAGATATCTTAGATAGAAGTCGTGGTTGATATACTGTCACTCTTAATAGGACTTGAAATGTATAGCATTTAGATTATGTTTAGGAAAAAAATATATTTTTAAGCAGTATTTGCTATTTTGATCAATACAATCTCTGAATCATATGCAATTTAAGAGATAGGTAGAGAAGTCCGTAGGATGGCATTTATAAATACTTCTTTATTACTTTATGCATCAACATAGTTTCCTTCGAGAACCATATTCTCTGCGAAATGGTATATGTAGCATTCAAATGTCGTTTTAGTAGATCGATTTGTCGAGGACAGAAAAATTGTCTTTTTTCGGCAATTACTTCCTAATTTGAGACAGATTTCAACAAGCATTTGAGATTTTCGAACAGGCAATATTCGCTGTGGGTTCAATCTGAAGAATAAGGTGGTTGCGGGAGGAAATTGAAGTGTAATTCACTAAATTTTGAAAAGATCGACATGATGCTGTTTTTGATCCAAATTTAACACATCGGCAGAGATTTACGTAGGATAACTTTTAAAAACATTTCTATATTATTTTATGTACCATTATAGTTTCCCTCGAGAGTGATGTAATCTTCGCAGTGGCATCTCTAGCATTCAATTATTGTTTTAATAGATTGATTTGTCGAGGACCTTAAAATAGCCTTTTTTTCGGTGATCATCTCATTATTCGAGCCAGACCTCCTTCAAGCAAACATTTGAGGTAATAGTCGTTGTGGGTCGAATCTGAATATTAAGGTGATTGCCATATCAAATCGAAGTAATATAATCCGTGCAGTTTTCAAAGATCACAAAGGTCCACTATGAGCAAACGTGGAACCCCTTTTGAAAACTAATTTTTGATAGGCAAACGCTTATGCAAAATTAAGTCAATAAGTTCCATTGATATCTCTAGAGTGCCAGTTTTCAGTCCTTTAACTTAAGTTTTCGGTTCCTTCCTTAAAACAATATGGTGAACTTTTTTTAATGTTTTCTGTTGTAATTTTAGGCGCTCAGTGCGTGGTTCATTATCGGTGTCTGTGCGGGGACCTTAAATACCAGCAAACCACTTCTCAACCATTTGTCTCAATAGAGCAGATTCCAAACAACACAAGCTTTGGTTTGCACGATCTTCTTTTCATCAAAGAGCAATGAACGCTTCTGATGTGGCCAGACACAAAATTTTGAAGCCATAAAATGCTTAATTTGAAAATCAGTACACAGACCCATTGTCCGCAATTTTCAAATCTAGAATTGAGCAACTGTCGCTGCATTGGCTGCTTATTAATTGCTTTCCACTTGTCTGCTGATTGTGCACCGAAATTTGCTCCTGACGCACTCAATTAAGCTTTCAAGCTGCGTTTTGTAGTGTTGCACTTGCTGCACTTGCCACTGCCACACATGGCAGCTGCTTCTCTTCATATATGTGTCTGCGTGTATTTATGAGTGTATTTGGTGTATTATTTAAGCTGTCAAAGCAACTGGCATGCGGAAAATCATTTCAAGCTTATTACAAACAACACTCGGACATCTTGGATGTCGCTGAACCCAATCCATTGTTCTAATGGGTGGCAAGAGCTTATGCCACGCCTCGCTGCACAGTAGTAAACAGCTGCCAGTGGGCGTCCCTGTCACAATAATGGCAGAGCAACCAAACAAACAGTATATAGTTCATGGCGCCCAACAGCCGTGGCTTCCCGCCCACAGCAGGCTCTCTCTGCCCTGCCAGCTTGTCATATGTAACCCAATTAGTGTAATTTGGTTTAAGGCAGCTGCTGCTCTCTCTTGGTTCAGCTTGCCGAGCTTTAATTAAACCGCATAATGAAGGCAGTCAAGAACAACAATGCATAAACTTTAAAACGCCTGGGAGCAGGCAATAGCAACAAATGAACAACGCTGTTGCATATGGACCACATTCATTGTGGTCATCACATAAAAAAATAACATACAAAGGACACTACAATTTGCATTATAAGTACGTATATAGAGAAGGCTTTTAATGAGCACTGCTTCAGCTTTATACTTTGATGTTGCCTTGGGGTCAAATTCGACAAAATTACTATGCATATAGAGAGAGAGCAAGTAAATATGTATGAGTACATATTGTATATAAGAGCTAATAGTAGTTGTTTTCATGTTTGTCTTTCTCAGTGTTATATACTTGGAGCTATAATGATAGCTTTGTGTTGGAACGTTGTTATTGACATTTATAAGATGATATGTTTGCCTTTCTGTGTGAGGTCTCAAATTTTGATAGTTGTGTAATAGAGAGCTAGAACAAATGTGAACTCAGTCTCCCTAGAAAAGCCAGGCTGGCGTTCATATCTGACTCCGTTTACCCATAGAAGGTGCAGGATGTTGTACGTTTTGACACAAAGACTACTAAGATGAAAGAATTATTCAGATCACACATCAACATCTCTGTTAATTCAAGACTCCGCCGTTCGGATTCGTCTATAAAATGCAGGTCCCTGTTTTCTATCAACATTTAATAAAAGATCCCTATGCCCCAAGCCAGGAGTGACTGACAAAATAGTTAAAAAGCTTTAATAGACGTAATCAAAAATTTTAGACCCTACTATCCATAAATTACAATTAGGTGTACAAATTTGGTAAGTAGAGTAGTTTCAACGATCAATTCATTTATTTAATTTGTATTGACTAAGAAACTAATCAGCTTTTTTTACAGGAAAGAATCGTATCTGCTTTGTACGCCTTAAACTTTGTGAAAACGGGTAGAAACGATATAGCCAGTGACTGCTGAGATATCAACAAGGAGATCAAAGATAAGGAACTAGTATGCACCAGGAAATTTCAATTATCTCGAAAAACAATAAAGGCACACACACGTCGTTGGACATTATGTTTTTATCTGGAGTAACGCGATATTAAACAGGGTAAGCTAATTTCTGATCTTTAATAGATTTCAAGTTTTAAAACGATATTGTCTTTCTTGAGGTTTGGAAAATGAAGTTTTGATCGTATTAAAGGAGGTTAAAGGAACTCGATGTTAAACGATTTTGTAGCTGAAATACTTTTTTGTTTACACAGAGAGACCTTGAATAAGGATTATAGAAGGAATGTCTAGTACTATGCGCGCATATGGCCATTTCTTTGGCGAGCTGTGTGAGGCTTCATATTTACATTATGTTTGCTTAACCTATCTTTCTGAGCTTCTTTGAAGGTTTTCGGTTTGATATTAACTCTCATATTACTTCAAAATTTTATTTTTTTTTTTTGGATTGTATCTCTTTTGCTGTTAACCCTAATATCTGTCAATATGCGGAAATGAATCTCTGTGGCAGCTTTTCGATTCTGACACAATAGCTTTAGGAATATTTTGGAAAGCCATTACATCTATCTCGCTAACGATCAACTTGTCTGCGCCATGTGTGAGCTGGCCGCCTCTGCGTCTTCCTTGTCTTTGGAGATTCCATGCAATTTCAGTTCGAGTTAGGTCCGACACAGGATTTCTCAGTTAGTGGCCTATCCATGCCCATTTACGTTTTTTAATTACATCAAATATTGAAGATTATTTGGTTCGTGTAATAGTTTGTGGGTAGAAGATGCAGAGTATTTCGTGTAGACATCGATTGATAAAGACTTGGAGGGGTTATAAGAGGCTACCTCTTCTCTGTTACCTCTTCGAATAGTTTGCTTATAATCCTTGTTATAGCCAAAAACATGTTTTGGGCAGATGAAAGTATTGACCTCCTTAAAAACTATTCATGATGGTGTCAGAATTCCATAAAAATAAGGTTTTTAAACCACATTTAATTCCTATTAATATATGAGTAACCTCAACCCGTCCCAGATACATTCCGCATGTTCCAAAAATACATAGAATTTTAAATCCTTCTGCTCCACATAATCTCAGTTTTCATCATCTTTACCTTCTCTTTCAAAGCGTTTCCGCCAGAGTGGAATTTCTTCCGCTAATATCTTGATAAATTGCAAAGCTAAAATTTGAAATTTATGTTTCTAAAGAGTATGCCAGCTTTGAAGTACCCTTCACATAATTCATAATTTGTTAAAGCTAATAACTTGTTGCATTGCCTGTCATTCACTTTTGTACAAAATTTGGCCATAAAACGCTTAATCAAGTTAATAAAAATTGATGGCTGGCACGCAAACAATTTCATTTGCCGCCAACTGATTATGAGCCTTCAAGCTGTTGCTGTTGTTGCCAAAACAAAATTTCCATTGTCAACTGGCGGAGTTGTTGTTGCTGAGGAGCTGTCAAATTGGAATCTATGAGTGCCGCTGTTTTGTGTCTATTAGAGCAATTAGTCAAACAGGACATCAGAGAGTGTGCGCTCTATTTGACAAGTATTCCCAAATCCCAGTTAACTTATTTTGACGGATGCTTTTAGCTAATAGCTTTAAATTTTTGGTTACCAAACAGACTTCAAATTTAATAAAATGACACAAGTTTGTATAGAATCAGCAACCACAGTCATAATGTAAGTTAGAGGTAAAGCAACAAAAATTCACAACTGTCATTGAAATGTCAACATAAATCTACTGACATTTTTGGCTGAAGAGGTGGTATAAGAGTTGGGCGTAGGGCGTGGTGTGCCAGGAGCCTGTCTCGTAGTTATTCCGGTCTGGGTAGATCGAGGTCTCATACCAGTAAAAGTTTTGCGCGCTGCGTGACGTAAATGCTGATGAATATTTCTCATCTGTGCTTAGTATGTGTGTGTCTGTGTGTGTGTGTTTGTGTGTCTGGATGTATTTAAGGGGGGTTTCCCCATGATACCGCCATTGCGGTGTGTTTCGTTGGCCTTGCAGTTTTGTTATAACGTAGATTTTTGCTCTAGCTATCTGGGGAATCGTCTCTGTCTCTTGAAGCAGTGACGTAGATAGCTTTTGGTCATGAGGGATATAGCAAAATTATTTTTCAGCTGAGAGAATTTTTTACACTTTAAAATAGTGTACCTCTGGCTTGCAAAAATTAGAGGAGAAAATCCAGATTTTCGAAATTTATTTTTGTGCTTGAATTGCGTCACCTGCGATTATATCAGAGCTGCAAAGGCTCTAACTAAAAAATAATCAGTAATCATATTTATATTATACTACCTTAATCAAAAAGTTCACGGATTCATTACCGTGTAGCGCTCTCAGCTATATATGGATTAAGCGTTGGCATAAGTGCGTTGCAGTCGAGGGGAGAATATCGATTTTATGAGTAGTAGTTCATTTTGGATTTTCGGACTATTTTTTAATCAAGGTGGTATTACTGTCTTGATCAATTTTTGTGCATAGACCCTTAAAAAAAAGAGTCATATCAGAGGAGTACCTTTTTTCAAACTCCACCCTACTATCTACGACTCTGCCTTCAACTCTCTCTCCCCTTGCGGGTTGTCTTCTTTAGCAAAATGGGCTTGTCAGTTTTGATGAACTATCTTTGGTGCTGTACCACGTGCCGCTTCTGCGTACCTCCATCTGGCTGCTACTACGACTGCTCCTGCTTTTCCTGTTCCACGCTAATGCTAATGCCTTTGACAGAGATCTATGTGCGGTGTGATTCATTCAAGTCTCTACGGCGGAGCAACGTTGAGAGCCGCAGAGACAATTTTAGCTACCGCACAAGATGAGGTCACGTACAATTGCGTCAACGTTCGTCTGTTGCGACTTGTCTTTTTGGCTTATTAAATGTTAGTTGTTTTTGGTTTCTGGAGCGGAGCTACCAGTTACATGGATTGGTTGTGCTTCTACTGCTGCTTAGTATTAATCTAGCTTAAATGTGATTAATGCTGTCCAGAGAGCGCACACAAGCAGCTTAATAGATGAGACAAAACCACAGTCCAACTTACCATTGACAGATGTATTGTTAAGGACAAATACAGAATGCTTAAAATATCAGTGGATGGTGGGGGTTACCAAATCGTGGCTGTTATCTATTGTTTGAAATTGTTTGTAAAGTACTTTAATTTATACAGCTTGAATCAATATTTGGCAATAATCGCAAATGGTAATTTATATTTGTATGCAGATTAAGGAGCTGGCGAGCAGGGCACAGCAGTCTGGAAGCAAACTGAAATTAATGCATAAACCAATTTATGCCACTGAAATTTTGATTGCATTTGCTCAGGCGTAGTCTCGATTTCTCAAAATTGAGAGGCATCCATTACTTATGCTTTTATCAGCATCCTTGGCGCTACAGCTACAGTTCAGCTTTCGCCTTTCACCAATAATCTGTATCGTTTGCAGCTAACTCCCAGCTTCAGACGCTTAGGTTTTTCAGATCATCTTTCACTCCATTAATCCAAAGTGCTCGGGGTCGCACAACTACTTTTCTTCCATCTGGTTGATTAAAGGAGGGTTTTTTTTTTTCAAAATTAGGTTTCGCGCTCTCGCGATGTGTCCGGCCCATCTAAGTCTTTTTGACTTGATATAGGCAGCTAGGCTTGTGTCGTTACATATCTCCAGTAGCTCTTCGTTGGTGCGTACCTAGCTATCAGGATCTATCCTTATCGAAAGAATTCAGTAGTATTGGTTGGATCATTGTTTTATGTATCCGTAGCTTTAGGGTTCTGTTGAGAAGGCGTGACTTGAGGAACGTTGAAAGAGAGAAGAATGTTGAGTTCGCAGATTTAATTTGTTCTCTTATGCAGTCATTCTTGGAGTTGATATACGAACCAAGATATTTAATCTAGTCCAGCTTCGAAGTTATTCTCGTCTATGGTTATGTTTTGCTGGGCTCGCCAGTGTAAAAATTCCACTTAGAAGAATTCTTGTTTTTCTTTCGTTTGCTCGCGATCGTCGTTTTTTTTCTGCTACTTTTGCCAACTTGAATAGTAAATTTACGTTTTTTGGATATTTATAATAATAATAAATTAAAGTTCGACTAAATTATTGAATTAGAAATGGTTTTACCGAGGATCACGTTTCGTAACCAAGTCTTCTTAAGACAGTATATAAAGAATGCTGCTTTCAGATCTTCAAAGAAATATACAAATCTACAAATGTTTTTATTGTTCAAGTATTTGGAACATAGAGACCTCCCAAAGTTATCTCTAATATGAACAACACAAAATAAATTGATGTAAAGAAATCCTTTCGCCTGTATGAGCTAGGATAGCCAATCTTAACATTTAGGTTCCTTACTTGATCAGGCAGATCAATTTGAGTTTTTGTATTTTTTATAAATCTCTTTTTTTTCTTATGGACATATTCATATGTACATATTCCCGACTTAGCGGCGGCGTGAAATTCGATTAAAGAAGATTTGAATAATCGGAGTAGAATTCAGCCGGCGAAGTAAGTTTGGCGAAGTGTTTTTTAAAATTCTGTAGCATTCCCAATCCGATAAAAACTGTAGAAATCACGAAAATGCAGGGGATATTAAAATCGGGATGTGTCCAAGTAAATACGAAAGCTCGTAAGGGATGATCCATAAATTAAGTGACGCTGATTTTTGACAAAATAGACAAAATATTCCCCTCAACCTTGAAACACATTTTGAATAATTTTGAAGGTTTTCCTTATAATTTTTGTGACGTTTCGCAAGACCCTCCCCCCTGGAGCGCCACTTAGTTTATGAATGATTCTTAAGCGGTTGACGTACGAAGCATAGAAGGGGGCGGAGTCCCCTTGTTTTTATTGCGATTGTTCTAGCTTTTTCTACAAAGTTGGGATCAAAGAAGAGACTCTTAGTAAAAAAGGGATTAGTTGGTTGCATTATCTGACATCTCAGATTCATCAACTCGCAATTTAGCCCCTTTATGAAACATTTATTGCAGTTTTCGGATGAATCGAATAAAAAGCCAAGATAGTGAAATAGAGAGGTTACGTACCGATGGATTGTGGTAGGGTTAATACACAAAGAAGTATATTTCCAGCACAACATTTTCATAAGTTCTTCAATTTGTATGCTTAAATTTAATGCGATTGTTTATAGCAGCTTAACGTAGCTGTTGTAACATTCATGAACTCGTCTATCTGATCCCTTCAAATGCAGTCCCTCAGAGTACCCCTCGTAAATAGACAAGTTTCCCAGCATCTGTCTCGCTTGGCTTGTTGTACACAACTGTACTATCTATCATATTAATGTCAAAAGGCATTAGCAAGAACCAAGCGCTGACAATAAATCACTGCGACAGTTGTCAAATATGAATACATTACGCTGAAATATATTCGCTACGAATTTGCAAATTCATGCAGTTGAAGCGTTTACGACAAGCATAAACATGTCCCTGCAGGACAGCATTAGGCGAGGCGACAATAGATGAGAAGCTAGTAAAGGGTCTTTCATAAGCTAATGCAGAACATTGGGCTTTGATAGAGTTTAGTGCGTTGTTTAGCGCCGCTAATTCATGGATCTGCTAAAATTAGTTTCCGTTGATACGTTTTGAGGAGACTTAAATCTGCAACAATACTTCGAGGTTTCAGAACAATTGGAGGAACTTTTATTTTAAACTTTAGAAGAATGAAGGAAGTGTGTATTCTCTTCAGTTCGGTTTAGTTCGGATAAGTCATGAAATCATGCCTTAATTTTCAGAACCAGCCATGAATCTACGCATTGATTTGTCACTGAATCAAACACATGCAAGTCCTATCCTTGTTTCTCTTAAAAGGCCATGAGCAATTATCATGTCTGAATTCAGGGCAGGAATTTCCAGGCCTATACAACCGAATTGCAGGGAACTTAGCAAGAAAAGTCAAGAAAAATTTATCTTCTTACAAGCCCTGTCAGCTATGCCAAGAAGGTCTAATGCACTTCAATTCCCAATAAAAATTAATAAGTCTTGCAGACAACTCTTCTTATAGAGCACTTAAAAAAACACCCTGTATATGCTGCAAATTTATTAAACAAAAATTTTGCACAGTTTATTTTTTAAGGCCTTTCTCAAGAGGGTCAGACATCTATTCAGCCATCGATGTTTCATCTATCGCCTTGGCTGCTGTCCTTGGGGTCGTTGCCGCTCCTCCATTCTCTGGCGATGTTCGAAAAAACGATTAAGCTGCGCCAGTCTACGGGATAAACGTTGTTCTTGCGATGTCGGTCTGTTTCCATGTATTTGACGTGGCTGCCCTCGACTTATATTTGCCTCCTGCACCCAGTTTTCCAGATCCATGAGCCTGCGAATATAAGGCAGGGCTGCTCTGGGTAGAGGTGCGTCACCCTGTCCGACTTCGATTTTTGCAGACATTTCGAGCTTTCAATAAGACTACCGAATAAAAACTAAGATAGTTTAAAAAGAATTAATTCCAAAACATAGAGCACTTCCAAACTAGCTTACTTATTGAAACTAAATACAAAATATAAATCTCTATGTATACAAATAAATTAACAAGCCTTTCAACGCCAACTTTGTTAGCATTTTCCGACTGGCCTGGCATACATTTTCCGTATGCAGCTAAAAGCTTTTTGGCATAGACCCCGCACTATTATTTATGTACTAAATGCAGATAAAGTTCCATTTTGTAGCATCGCAATGCACTTTCCCGACTGGGAAATAAAATTTATTTAGAGCATTCAAAAAAACACAAAAAAAAGGACCAAAGCAAATAAAAAGAGTTAGTCACGTTTCGTGTAAATGGACAGGAATTTACGGCATATAAAAAAAGGGATCAAATGTGTAAGGTTGGTTCTACTCTACGGCTTTATGTAAGTGAAAGTTTTTCTCTCTTTTTTATAGGCACAACTAACGAAATTTTCCATTCAACCGAATTGCAGGTGAAAGCTTTTTGGCAGGCTCTTTTAGCTTGTTTCATTTGCCAATTTTTTTTTTGTAGGATTTTGTTTAAAATTTGAGTGCCTGCCCCCAAATGGAGGCGGCGTAGGCGTAGTACTATAAATAAGTAAACATTTTACACAGCAACTAACTGTAAATTCAAAGTGTGTTGCCAAAAGGAAAGTCGTAACTTTTGTTTTTGATAGCTTGGAACTTGCTACGTGTGTGGGTTTCTATTTTGGGCCTAGTTTTTTGAACACTTCTGGGGTGGGGTTTTTTCTTCACAAGAAATGTCAACTTGTTGGCAAACAGATAGAGTAACATATGGTCAGTGTTTGTGAAAGCTACATAGTTTTAAAATTCTATCTTTTTCTTTGGAACCCGTCACATGCTTTTCGTAATATTTTTTTGGTTTGTTTTGGCATATGGTTTTGATTTTTTTCTTAAATGTTTGCCAACTTTAGACGAGTTTACTGGTGATTATGTTTATATTATTTTGAAAGAAATAAGACAATGTATACTTTTTATTTTGCGGCTCAGGCCTGAATCAGCCATGAAATCGCATCTATAGTTTCAGTAGCAGCCATTTATATCAACTTTCATTGGTAATTTAGCGGACACATCATCAACGAGTTCAATACTGAAATTAAGCTATACAAATGAGTGGTAAGGTCAGGCCTGAAATCAATCAGATAGCTGTACCATATGGTAAAAAGGTATATTAGGATTGTGTAAGCAGCAAATTTGCGTAATGTACAGAAGGAGATGTCGGAGGCCCCCAAAGTAATCTAGACTATTGAAGTTGATGTATCCATGTATGTCCGTTCATATGAACGCTTGGGTTTCAGAAATGGTAAGAGCTAGAGCACCAAAGGGTTAGGTTCTGTAACCTAACCTAACCGACATCACCCGGAGGCCTTGTGGCCCATTGCAATGCCTATTTGAGAGAGCAGAGGGGAGATCGTCCGGTTTGCTGAACCATTTCGAGGATTCGATAAATAGAGCCAGGCCCGCTATTTAGCCAGACTTCCCAGGTGTTCAAAAAAGGGCTTTCCCAGATAATGGGTGCTTTTTCTAAGAAGTGCAGGGCAGTCACACAGCCGGTATTAGATGCTTCCATGCATCCTCTGAGTACCCCGTTACAACTCCCGTCACTATTATAGTCCTGCTCTTGTGCAATCACAGGAGTCTCGAAGTTTGCTTTCTCGGCCAAAGTGCCCGGAAGGTGTGACAGCCGGACACAGTGCCATATTGTCATTCTGCCTCTTATCTGACTACCCTCGTGTTCTCTGAAACTACGTCTTGCAGAGGTCTTGCAATATCAGAATCAGATGAGGCCATAGGTAGCCCTGATCCTTTTCTAGCACACTCATCCGCTTCCTAGTTTCCAGCTATCCCAGGATGACCGGGTGCCCAGCAGAGGTTGATCTAGTGGTGCTGGATTTTTTTCAGCGCCGTCACGATGTCATGAAAGCGGCTAGACTGATGCCAAAAATAGACACGTTCTTCGGACTGTCATCCAAAGTTAGTTTCAGCTTTGCCGCTTGCCAGACCGAGTATTTCTCGGCCTGAAGCACACTGCTCCAACTTCCTTCCAACTTCCCCTGTACAGAGTTCAGAGTTGGGTTAGATTAGGTTGTATAGGCAGCTCAGATAGTGACTGAGATCACCCAGAGACCATGAAGTCCATTGTGTTGCTTAATTAAAAGAAGGGGACGAAAGGGATAGTGCAGGAGGATCAAAAACTGCAGCACCATTTTGAGGATTCGACGAAAGCAGCCAGATTCGCTATTGGCGCATAGGCTAGACTACCCAGATCCTCAAAATGCTTTACCCCGAAACTGGGTTCGACTGTCTCTTTTTATCTTTGCAGCTGCGGCAGAAATCGTAATGGTGAAAGTGCAACCTCTGAGTTCAGAGTTGATCACCCGTCTTATTTTTTTACGGGAGACAAGTTTATTTTTTTTGTTCATATCAGGATTAAAGGGGTATTTCAGAGGACCTCGAAAGAGACCAAAAGTTTTCGATCGAATTATTTTATTGTTTTTTTTCGTTTATGAAAATATTGTAACTAAAATTGGCAAATAAATAAGTCATCAAGTGGTAATCGATGTGGTAAGACTTTCCAATCTAGCGTTTTCGGTATTGACCGGCAACGCAACATGGGGACAAGCATTATCATTATTTTCTGGCGTGCTTGGATTAATCTAAATAATTGTATTTGATCGATAGCTGCAATTAGGGTTCCGACCAAAACATACAACACCAAATCGATCTCATTTTAGTGGGACCTTGAGCTTTTTTCCTATATTCGGTTTGGGATTGTTTAAGCATAGTCAGATAGCTTATGATTTTATCTTCCTTGTATTGGCGTAATGGACTTATTTTTAATTGAGAGTGAATAAACGTTGGAATACACCTCTATCATATATCACTCAAGCAGGTTTTCAATAAATGTCGTCCTTCAACGTATAACGGCGTGAGCCTATATAGGACACCATTACCGTATAGTTGAATTATTTATTATTACTATTTTCTAACGATGTGAAATATCAAATGACCTTAAGATGAACTGGATTATATCTTGTAGTATTAATGTTTTGTTAATATGCCATTGATCTCTTTTCATCTTACTTGATTTTTTTTTCTATATCCGTCTGCTCCGATCCATCAATCTTGGCTTGCCTAATTTGGCGATTAAGTTTACCAAAGTCTAATTTTCTTTGATTTTTATTTTAAGTGATATTTTATTACTGTTCAGTTTTTATGTCAGTAAGCAGCAGATTCGGAGCCGATTATCTCGATTATCTCCGACAGCACAACACAATTGTTTAGATCAGAATCAGACCCTGTCATCATAATTGCTTTTATCTCCCTGGAGCATAAGGCGTAAAACAGACTCTGTAAGGATTGTTTAAAATATTTTAGTGAATGCTTAGTAGGTAGATAGGTAGGTTAAGGCGGCAGTTCACTTCGGCCAAGAAGAGGCCCTTTGTGAAACCGATAATGGGAGTAAGTGATAAGGATACAGAATAGACAGAACAAATTTGTGAAATAGGAAAAGTGGAAAGTGAAGGAGCATGCTTAACGTGGGATTTGAACCCAACCTCTAGAATGGTAGTGATGATAGTAGAGTGCATTGTCGCTAGGCTATCGAGGCCGATGGGATGCTTAATTTTTCTTTTTGTTTAAAATATTTTATCTTTCCACACTTAATCCATTGGATATGTCACAGTGAGCAAAGCGTGCAAGATACCTGTATGAGATTTCTCTAAGGTTTCTAAGTTTTGATTTCATGAAATTAATTCTTCTAATCCCATGTACTTGATGCTTTTACTCTGCTACCAACTGCTGAAATATTCAGAAAAATTTTGAAACCCAAAAGTCAGTACTTTTGGTTTTTCTTTTTACCACTAAACATAGCTAAGTTCAAAAGTTCAATTACCCATGACGACGACGACATTTCTACCCAACATGTCCAACATATTGTACTATAAAGTTTGTAACTTTAACAACTTGGAATAACAACAGCAACTATGTCATTCCCTTCGAGTGTTAGGATATGCCATACACTTTCGGAGCTCGGAACTTTTGACAGCATCTGGTTGCAGCTTTTAGGTGTTACCAGCATTTTAATACCATATTTAATATAGTGCTAAATTTTCAGTTGCAGCTCGCTTGGGTAATGAAGCTACTAACCATGTTGCCAATGTTAACCAACTTGGTCTTAGGCAAAAATATTTTATGCTGACGAGGCTTAGAGATAAGTCTGACATTGCTGGTGGGGTGAAATTTCTGAAAAAATTTTTCAAACCACCAGCCGTTGAATTTTCCGCTGGATTTTTCCGCATGAGTTTGCAGTTTACTGAGCCTGACTATCATCATCGCATCATCGTCTCGTGTAGAGAGTCGAGTCGTCTTAAGCTTTCATATTTTCTTTTATGAGTTTTTTGTATAATCTTTATGATTGTTGCGCATTTTGTGCGCTGAGCATTTTCCTTTGCTTCTCTGATTATTTATTTTTTACAGCTTACAATTTGTTCAAGGACTTACGACCCTTTAAGGGCAATTTAAATGCCAGCTAAAGCTGCTTAGCTTTGCTCGTATCGCATAAATTGCTTTCGAGTCAACTCAATTTTACATTTATGGCATGCAATTTAACTTGGCCTAATTGTGCTACATGAGAAATTTTAGTCCCAGAACTTCTCTTCTTGCCTTAAGTTGCACACACGCACTTCGTGTGCTTCATTAAATTTAACTTTATCCTGTCAGGAAAAGTTTATGCAGTGCTGCAGGAATGGCATCAGGGACGACATCTCACAGATTGCAGTGGAAATAAAGTAGCACATTAGAAAGTGTCGGATATTGGATTAGTTTAATGAAGTTTTTCCAGGCATTTGTTGTTTTTGCTTAAAAGGGAGTAAGGAAATTGATTACTTTCGCTGGCAAAAGGTGTTGTAGTGCACTTTTCTTAGAACCAATTTAAAGGAATACTTTTCTTAACGTTTTTATATAATCAATTTGAAGAAAAAGATTTATTTTAATCAGGAGCATCATCAATTTAAAGTGCTTTTAAGTTAATTGTTCCAAAAAAAAAAACATAAGATGAAACAAAACAAACTGCGATGAAACAGAGTCAGATGAAAGCTTCCAAGGAGGGGGCAAAAAAAATAATTTCCTTAAAACAATTACATAGCTTATATTACATTTTTTGCTAACAAAAAATTGCTAATCCTGACAATAATAAAAATATAAAAAATTTACCTATAAAGTTTTTTATTTGCAGAACATTTCATTTTATAAAGATAAGATTAAAAAAATGAGATATTGACTTATGTCTTTTGCAAAAAAATTTTCTTTTCATGTTATAAAAAAAATACATTTCAGTTTTTTAAAAATAATTTATTTTAAAAAATAATTTGGTTTTTATAAAAATTATTTCTCTTTTTTAAAAAAAAAAACATTTTTCTATTTCAAAGATAAAATGAAATAGCTATAAAAACTAAGAAAATACAATTTTTTGTTTTGTTAATATTGTTATTAAAACTTTCGATTTTCAAAATTAGTTCCAAAATATTGGATAATCAAGTCAAAACTTAAATTTTCTAAAAAATGGAAATTTAAATTGACTTTTGGATTATTTTTAAAAAAATTGTTGGGTAAATTTTGTTGTTCCTTATCTATATTCCTATCTCGTTTAATTTTTTTATGATTAATCTAAAAAATTTAAATATTTAAAAAAAAAACCTAAATTTGATTAATATTTAATTTAAACCCTATAACTAAAAGAGACAAAAAATATGAAAATACAAATTTTTTATTTTGTGAATATGGTTATTACAATTTTTGATTAAAAAAATTAATTTGAAAATATTACGTAGTTTTGAATTAAGCCGTAACTCGTTAACTTTAAAAGCTTAATTTTTCAATAATATTTAAAAATTTAAAAAATATTGAAAATTTAAAAAAATTTGATCTTTTCGTGGAAAAATTTTTGATTATTATTTAAACCTTATAAAGAAAAGGGACAAAAATAAATAATGAAATTAAGAAAATACATATTTTTGGTTTTGTGAATATGAATATTGAAATTTTAGATATATAGAATAGTTAAAAAAATTTGCATAATTTTAAATTAAGTTTTCTAAACAAATTTGAAATTTTAAGTTGATTTTTTCATTATTTTTAAATATTGTTGGGAAAAGAGTTTTGATCCTTTTCTATAAAAACGTTTAAAGCTATTTTATGTGAAAAAACAAAATATTCAGATTAAATTTTTTAAAGAATTATTTTAAAAATTTAAAAAAATTATCTCTTTGTAAATTTGTTAAAAATAAGTTCCATGGAAAAAAAATTGATTTATTTCAATTTTAGATTTAAAAAATTAACGCGTTAAATTAAGTTTTCTAAATGAATTAAAAATTTAAAGACGATTTTTGCATTATTTTTTGAAAATTGTTTAGAAAAGCTTTCTGTTTCTTATCTATGAAGAAGCTTTAAACTATTTTGTGTACAAATGAATAAAATATTGCGATTTTATTTTTTATGAATTATTTATGCTTCCGAAAAACAGAATGCCAGTCAGAATTTACTAAAAATATTCCTGAAAATATCCTTTTTTTTCCTACTTCTGTGCAAATATCTCTTATATGCAAAATTTGTATTGCATTTGCATAAAAACAATATCTACTGCTTCACTATTGAGTTTAAACTAGAAACTTTCAAAAATTATTCAATTTTGTGGAAATTTGAATACCCCAAAACTGCTGCCATTAGTTCCAAGAAAAAAAGTTCTTATTTTAGTAAACACTCAAAAACACCGGAAATCCTTTAAACCATTTCAATTGCATTTCCGCCAACAAATCGCTTCGACAATTGCCTTAATTCATCCCCAAGGAGTCTTTAGCTGAGTTTTTACGAGCTTTCCAGCCAAAGCACAAACTGAAACCAAAGAGATAAAGCAAATCCACAGCTGAATCCATCCGTTCACACAACTTGTTGGCCATATTGCCAAGCAGCTTGCTCAGGTTTTGGCTTAAGCCTTTCGAGCTCTCGTCATATTGAAAACGTTTAAAGTTTATCTTCACTTTATACTTTTTTGGCCAAAATGATTTATATTTCTGGGAATTGGCATTGCAATTTTTACTGCCAAGCATAAAACGGAAACAAACAAACAATTTCATAAGAAATTTTATTTTTTATTCGTTTGTGCATAAATTCTAAATGGATATTTGAAATGGAAATGAAAATGTAGCATAAATGCAATTGACAGCAAAGGCAGGCAGTAGTTTTTAAAAACAAATTGAAATGCCTAAAATACAATATTTTATGCATGCTGAAATTGAGGTAGAAGTAGCATATTTTATCTAAAAGATAGCACAAACATTGAGAGCATGTGAAAAACTAGTTTACTTTTATGAAAGTTTAAATTTAACATGACTTGCAACAGCCTGACAACCACAACATGCTGGGAAATTAAGTTTTCCCTTCAACAACAGACTCTAACAGGCAAGTGTGACTTCCGCTGTGGAGGCATAATGTAATGGGGGAAAAACATAAAAGTTTAAGTTATCTCGAATTGAGGATACTGTGTAAAAGCTAAGATGTACGTATTCTAAATTTTTATTATAATTACTGAGAGTGATGTTATAGTTAAAGTACATTTTAGGTTAGCTAAGGGAATAGTGCAGCACTGGCTTTAAGCATTGTCGTTGTGTGGCCGCTAGATGGCGTATACCTACGAGTTGATGCCGGCAGATGGCGTAATAAAGTTTTGTAGGTATACTGTGTTTTTACAATAATATAATTTTTTTTAAATAATTAAGGTTGATATTTTAAGTAAAGAAGTTTAAAAGGTTATAATGAACATAGGACCTTTATAACTCTTTCCTTAATGCATTGCAGGGTGATTTTTGAGGTTGGGGTTTCATTTAACAGCTTATTGTCACTCTCAGGCCTGCCAGTTGGAGGGTACTCACCAAGTCTGAAGTTCTGTAATGAAGAACAGAGATTTGAAAAAATCATTTAATATTTTAATTTGAAAAAAAAAGGATACCTAAAAACCATTATATTTTTGGGTATAGGCTATTTTTGCACTGTATTTGGATCTCATATCTACCTCTGTGTGAAATATGGTCCAATTCAAATCTACAGTTTTTTTTTCAATTGTTATTTAATTTTTCCCATTTTCGGTCTGGGATATCTATGTATATCTTAAGAAAAATCTTAGGAGGCTCAAACTTCCCAGAAAACATATTTCCGTCTTTACGAACACGTGCCTAAAATTTCATTCTAAAGAAATTATTGTCAGGTATTTGGCAAAAATATGAGTGTAAGGGCCCTATAGTGCGACGGCCAAAAAATAACAAACAATTATCAAGAATTATCCCTAGATAAAATTTTAATCAAAGAACAACTTTTTTAACGTTCATATCTGAAAAATGCCAACCTTCCAACTTTCCAAATTTTTTAATTTTATTAATAATTACAGCAGGTCTATCCAAGATCGTCCATAGATTATTAAACAAATATTTAGAACATTTTTTTTAAATTATATTCTATAATGCAAATAATCCAAAAATCGAATCGTAATTTTGGGTAGATAATTTGATAAATAGCTTTTGATTTGGTATAAAATTCAAATTATAATAATACAGGAAATGACTTTAGATTGTTGATTAGATTGATCTGAAATATTATTAATTCGGAAAAAATTTTCTATTTTGTATCTGAGGCTATTTGATGAAACTTTTTTTAGAATGCAAAGATCGCTTGTTAAATTATTTGAAAAATTTACAAGATCGAAAATTGTATCGAAACATCGATTGAGTCGTGAATAACTATTTAATATGTAGAACATTCATTAACTGATTTATAGTTCATAGCAAGTAAGTCTCTTAGTTTTTTGTCCCAATTATTTTATGACTTCAATCAAAGAATATAGTTCTATATTCTTTGCTTCAATTTACAACAAATGATTTTTAAAAGATATTGACTAATCGATTTAATATATTGAAACAATTGGATATTATAGCCATTTAAAGTTGGGACAAAAAATTTGGTCCGATTTGTAGCGATCTCGCTTTCGATTATTTTCGCTTAAGTTCGTCTCATTTAAAGGTTATGGCCATTGAAAGTTAAGACGATAAAATTTTTCGGAGTTGAAGTGAACAAGAATTTAGCTAATTTTCGCTCTTGGTCGCCAAATTCGAAAGTTATGGCCATTTAAAGTTAATACGAAAAATTTGATCCGATTTTTAGTGATCTTGATTTGGATTATTTTCGCTTAAGTTTGTCTTACTTAGATATTATGGCCGTTGAAAGTTGAGACGATAAAATTTTTCGGAGTTGAAGTGATCAAAAGTTTGACTTTTTTTTGACTCTAAGCCGTTTAATTTTGAAGTTACGGCCATTCAAAGTAGAGACAAAAAATTTGGTCCAATTTGTAGCGAGTTTGATTTTGATTATTTTTGCTGTAGTTCGCCTCATTTAGAGGATGTGGACATTGAAAGTTGAGACGATAAAATATATATAGTTTATTTACGCTCTAAGCCGTCTAATTTCGAAGTTATGGCCATTAAAAAAAAACTTTACATCTTGGGTAGTTTCATATTATATCCGTAAAAAAAAATATTAAAACTTTCAAGAACAACAAACACAAAGAAATTCCCAAATATATGTCGCTAAGAGAGTCCCCTACCCAATTACCAAAATAAACATCTTCTCATAAAAAGACACCTTTAAAATTCCACAGCCAACGTACCGTCAGGACTCCAACAGCGGGCAGAGTAAGATGCCTTGACTTGCATTTTGTCATTTTACCACGGACATATTTTTATATTTTGAAATTTCATATATTTTTTTTTTTATATTTTATGCAGTCATTTCCGTGTGCAATGTGCCCCAAAAATGTTGTAACTGCTGCAGTCCCAGCAAGGCCTTTGGGGGATTCTCTATCTCGTCACAGCCGCCATTTTGTGCATCAAAATATGGCAGAGAGAATTTAACGCTTGAGGCGCATATTTTCATGCTTAACGGGCAGCAGCAGATTCAGCAAATTGTTGTCTAGGACTTGAGGCAATAAAAAATAAAAAAAAATATAAAAAACTTATATTAAGAATTTCTGACGAAAATTTTTCAAGGACCTGCAGCCTTTGACTTTTATCTGTCTGAGTGAGCATTTGAAACAAGTTGAAGATTTTAAATTATTAACTTGACTTATCTGGGCTGTTTGGCAACACTTAAAGAGCCGCTTCAAATTAAGTTTAATGTTGTTTCAAATGTTGGTTTGTTTTGGGATGATATGCCATTTCTCAAGTTAATTTTTAAGTTTATGAGGCAAGCATTTGAACTTTGTCTATTTGTTTAAAAGAGCTAAAAAACTTTTCAATCTAACAAGTTTTCTTCCTGCCCCAAAAGTTAACTTCAGCTGTTTGGACTCGTAAAACATTTTGCTGTTGTGGCAACCCTAAAAGAGGTTTTTTGTTTGTTTGTCAGTTTGTTTAGAAGCTTAGCGTAAATTGCTCATTAAAAAGTGATAAATGCTTCAATGGCAAAACATAATGAATTTCCTAATACCTTCAAGTTAAGAATGCACTTTTGGAGCTGTTCGAAGAAGAAGTTTGCAGCTTATGACTGCAAAAAGAAAAATCAACTGGAATTGGCAGCTTTTGAGTAGTTTAAAGCTTTTTGGGACTTGAAGATTTGTTTTAGCCTTTAAGTATTTTGAGTAGTAAGTTTAAGCAGTTGAGTCGTTTTGAGTATAATTTTTTAAGCAGGGTTTCTAGACATCATTTTATGATTCTAAGTGTTTTGGGGTTATACTAAGAGGACAGATTATTTCGTTGTCCTGATTTCAAAAATTAATCGTGTGTGTTTTAGTTGCTTTAGCATTTACAAAATGTTTAGCTGCAGATCCGTTTTTGGTAAGTTCGATAAAACTCAAATAAAACATGTTACTCAAGAAAAATTGTATGGGTGTTCACCTTGCAGATGTGCAGAAGTGCTCGGCTAATAATGTGCAGAAGTGCCAGACTAACAACGTAATATAATAGCAATAGCAACTATTTGTTGAAAAGAGTTATATGAAGTGCTTTTTTTTGTTAAGAAAATTTTTAGGAGAAAAATGCCATAAGAATCATAAAAGATATATTTTAAAATTTTTTGGAGAAATTACGATTTAAATGAAAAACAAAAATATATATAAATAATGATGTTATTTACTTTTGGCGGTTGCTGAGAAACATCATTTGTTTTTTTACTTCCATAGTATATATAAATACGAAAACAAAAAGTCAGTGTGGAACCGATGGTGTTCATATGCGTGAACGTATCGAAATGAAACTTACACGATATGCTAGTCACGCCTCATACGATGTGCACAATGAAAGTTTCAGCCCGATACAGCAAAATTATGCAGTTTAAAACTCAAAAGAAACATTAAAATATGTCATAAAAGTTCGAATAACACCTTCAGCAATAGCAACCCTAGACCAACTCTTGACATTACTTTAATTTTGTGCTTGTATTTTGAAAATAATTTTTGAGAGTGAATTAAACAAGAAAAAAAATTAAATAGAGTTGTATTAAAGAAGCCATGGTGGTCCTGGCTTTCATTTGTACAGAGCAAAGCACCTGTCGACTGCCAGAGCGATCTCTGTCTCAAATGGTTGTAAGTTGACACACAGCCTCCTGGGTAGTTATCTTAGCATCCGCTAAATATTGAGCTAATGTGTGCAGCGAGTCACCCGGACGTTAAACGGTTGAGCGCAGGGTTTGGCACCCGCCTCGTTAAATCCAATGAAAACCACAACCAAAGCCAAGGATAAAATACCTCCTTACGTTGACGACCACCGCAAAACGAAAAAGGACAATGATTTGAGGATATGCATCTGGAATATCCGGATCCTCAATTGGGAAGGTGCCTCTATCCAGCTGGCGGATGCCCTCGATGACGATTAAGTGTCAACATTCTTATTCTAGTTGCGATTCAGAGTATTATGCATGTCACTGCTGTTCCAAAATGTTGTAAAATCGGGCAGGATTGACTCTAGCATGGCAATGGGATTAAAATTATGGAAAAAAAAGAATTGTACAGAGTGTATATGATCTGAATTCAATAAGATGTGGGGAAGTACCCAGAAGGCGGAGCCCCTAGTTTTTTTACAATTTATATAAAAATGTTAAATGTAAAAATCTATTGTTTAAATGCTCAGTTTTTTCCAACATTTTATGTATTTTACATTCAATATTACAAACCCTTGCAGGATTTTCGTGACACTCAAATTTTGTTGTACAAAGTTCCCAAAAAAAAATTGTACATTCAAATATTTTTGCCATATTCTTTCCCATTGCCCAAGAATTACCCTTATAAATTCAATAAATAACAAAAATAGCACATAATGGCCAATTATTTCAACAGCTATTGGCAATGACTGCGGCAAAGTCCACGCCAATCAGGTCAAAAGGCAACAATGCGCCACCAAGAATGCAACTGGCAACTAACTGCTCTGGACAGCAGCTGACAGCTGCCACAAAGCCAGACAATTATGAACCCACTGGCAAAATTGCAGCAATAAGAGCGCAAATAGAATACGGCGTAGTGCCAGTGGGAACTGTGGAAGATGTCAAAAACACAGCTAGTTCAGGGATCACCACAATGACCACTTGAATGTGGAGACAAGCACTTGATGATGGCTGTCAGAGCAGAGACCAGAGACTGCTGACCAAAGCAAATGCAGAATATGAATAGAAGAGAGCATAAGAGACCTGAGAGAGATAGTAAATTCCTAGACGACAGAATCCAAAACAAAATGAGCAGGGAAATATTCTTCAAATACAAAACATAATTTCAAATAGGGTAACCACAATTCAAGCATGTAAATTTCTACATATGGTAAATATAAACCACACTTATGTCAAAATTCAATTTGAGCGGAAGCAGCAACCCTGGCAGGCATGTGTTTGTTGTTGCCAGCTTCTTCTCAACTAATACAATGGAAACTTATTGTTGCCATTTTACTGCCAAATGTTTAACCTTGGCCGGGGGGGCTGAATGGCATCCAACTGCTCCATATCCATTCCCACTCCCACTCCCTCTTCCAGAGTTCACATGGGTTCACCCTCGCTTTCGTCATGGCCTCAATTACCGTTAAGTTGCCTTTGTGCTCCGCTCTCTGCGGCTCTGTCTGCTAGGAAAAAAACACAAAGATTACTTGCGCCATTTTCCTTTTGGTTTCTTTTGTTATTTGCCTAGGCTTGTAGGTTGCATCCCTTTTCGGTGCTCCGGCTAAGTCGGGACTCTAATCAGATATTTACGCCACAGGCGGCCGCTAAGGCAGCAAAGTAGCCAAAAATGTGTTGAGCTTGGGCTTAGTTTAGCCTGTGAAAAGGTGTTTATGCTACGCTATTCCTGCGTAGAAACCGGAGAATCATATTACATTTGAGCTTTGCGCTCGACTTTTGGCGTTAAAATAAATGACGAGCGTTTAAGCCGGAATTCCCAGAACTACACAATAGTCAAATCAATATGCCTGAGAATCTTAGTTGGACACATGTGTGTGTGGGTGGAAGTGCACTTAGAAAAATTTAAGCGAATATTTTGAAAATTACAAAATTCTTTAAAAAAAAAAAGTTTAATTAAATTTGTTGGGAAGTTATGTACAAGAATTCTTTTCAAGCAAGATCAAAAACATGATGTTTTGACTGTATCTTGGTTAGGATATGATCCGTTCTATCTAAATTTGTTCGGAACATTTTGACAGTCAAAAAATTTATCTTAAGAGTTCCTTCTGCATAAGTGTGGTAGAATTTATTTGTTTCTTACTAATTTTTGTAGAATCAGTTAGATTTACGAAATCTCCAAACCGAACAATTTTAAGAATAAATATATATATAAAAAAAAACGAAAAATTTGTTTAAGTTTGGCTCAAGACGCCGTTTTTAAGCTTCAAGCAGCTTCCAGTCAACCAAAAAAAAAAAGAAGAGGTTTTAAGCTGCATGGTTAGGAATGTGATCCTTTATATCAAAATTTGCTCTAAACATTTTTACTGTTGAAAAATTGCTCTAAAGAGTTCCTTTCGTATAAGTTTGATAGGATTTATTTGATTCTTACTAAATTTTTTTAAATCAGAAAAAAGCTATCTTAATTCAAAATAAAAACAAATAAACTCGAAAAATTTTATCCGGATTCGTTTTTGTGTGCTCCGGAAAACGATTTCTTTTTGTAGATATTTCCCTTTTTACGAAAACTATTTTTTTTGTCGAAATTTCCCTTTTTACTTTTGATAAATTTGTAAATTTTCTTATTTTTCCGATATGTTGCTTGGGCATGAAATTATTTTTGTTATTAAAAAACAGCTGACATGGTTGCCGCAGTTTTGCACCCTTTTTTTACTATATATTGTTTACATTTAATTTTTATTAAAATATTGGTAATTCTTAATTGGTATATTCTATCTTTTTAATGAAATTACACAAAAATATTATTTTAGTAGCAATATTTATTTAAATTAAATACGATTTAGTTCTTGTTTGTTAGAAGGGATATTTTTTTTTGGTAGGCGGGAACCCTGTTACGCTAATAGGGCATCTATTCGTTTAACATTTTTTGGATTGAAGCTGAAAAAAAATAATTAAAAAAATTTTAAAAAATATCTAACTTGAAATTGGAGTAAATTTAAACCTCGCACCAGCCTTGCCTTGCCAGACCCTATGTATTTATCTGGGGATGGTGAATTGAAATTCAATAATTTAAAATTACTTTTTTAACAGTCTGTCAAATATTTTTGCATTCGCATTTTCGTTTGAGATATCCTCAACTAGATGAAAAAAAAGGTAAAAGCATGACCTGAAAATTTTCGATATGTCAAAAAAATACCTTTAAAATTTTGACCATTTTGCTTTGCAACAAAACATTCAGTTTCAAAAAACATGAAAATTCGATTTTGTGAAATTGGGAGCACCAAACATGCGGCTACAAAACGAATCCGAAAAAAAAAATGCTTTCCGGAGCGAACATTAAAATTTTCTTTAATCATTTTTAATATGTTTCTTATTTTCTTTCTAGATCACTACGTAACTTTTTAATATGGTAAGTGAATTTTTCGAAATTTTGAGTTATTTTTGAACAGCTCAGAGGCTGTTGATGCAGATTACTATTTTTTTATTGATTTAAAAAAAAATGATCATAATTTTGTTTTTAAGTAAACTTCAACAATTACTAAAAGTATCATCTTCTACGACTGAATCTTAGTTTAAGAAATATTTATCTTAAATACATATATAGTGATAGCGTACGCGTTTTGCAACCAGATGGCGAAATAATAGATATCTCCATGCTTCAGCCAGGGGCGACTGACAAGGTAGTCTCTCAGGGATATTATTATAAGAAACGAATTTGCGTATTTTTTAATACATTCCTATTTGTAGGTTATTATGCCTTAAGTACATGGGCATATTACATGATTTTTAATAGGCGTAATTTTTATTTTTATTTATCTATATTTTATATTAAAACTCATACTTTTCCCACAAAAAATCAGTCTTTGCTGCCAAACACTGCGTACCAGCTAGCAAACAATTTTGCAGCCAAATATTTGCGTAAAGTTTGCTTTTGTTTCGACGCGTTTTTCGCCGCTTCCTACTCAACCCAAGTCACAAACTATATTTTTTCTTTAAGTGTATGTTTATGGCCAACCCACACCATGCCTGGCTTATTTATTTATTTGTTGTAGTTGTTGTTCTGCGTGTGTTAAAACCAAGTGGGAAATCCAAAGTGACAGACAGAGAGCTGTTGCAAGTGTCAAATGTGTCTCTGTTTTTGCTTGTAATTGGCAACATTTGTCAAAGTGTTGCCCCACTTAAAGGTGAGGAATTATGTGAAAATGGGAATTAAATAAATAAATGTGCGTGAATTTCCGGTAATTTCGCATAACTTTTATGACCGTCTTGTGAATTATTATAGCCAGAAACTGTTTGGGGTGATTATGAGATGTTGGCTAGGCATAAATCTTGGTTAACAACGAGAGTTAAACGTGCCTGAGTGGCCATATGCAGGCTGAAGTTAAGCCTAGAAAAATGTGAAAAAGTGGAAATGGGTCATAGCTTTTTTTTTTGTTTTTACTTTCCTGAATGTTGGCAAAGTGTTCTTTGTGGCGTTGAAGTGCTAAAGTGTCAACTACGAAAAAGTTACTCACTTGACCTGAAGGAGAGTGAAAATTGGGAGCAGCAAAAAGCTGCTGAAGTGAAAGTGAAAGAAAACAGAAGAGTTCTATAAATAAGAAAAAGGCAGCTTGCGAGCTCCATCAAAGTGAGTGAAATGCTGCTTTAAAAGGCTTTAAGAGCAGCTCATATCAAACTGTGCCCGAAAAGAACTGCCACGAACAAATTCCGTATTTCCGCCTAAGCGCTAAACCGGAAGTGGTGCCTGCTGGTTGCCAGCAATATGTAGGCGTGGCGCAATAGTTAATTAAAAGCCGCTGTCTGCCCTGCTGTCGTTCAATAAAATCATTTCCATGATTTCGACAAGCCAGAAAATATGATGTAATGTTGCCAAAACCGCCTGCAGTGTTGGCCATATGACTAAAATATTGAAATCAAAATTTGCTTCAATGCCTCCACAATGTTGGTTGGCAGCAGGCACCCAATCCAGTTTATAGCCTGCCGGCTGTAGGTTGGTGTTGGTCAAAAGGCAAATATTGAAATAGTTATGAATGCATTGCCGCACTGCAGCAAGCTCCGGACCGCCTGTTTAATACCAAACTGGCTGTAAACCACATGAGTATGTTGCAGTGTGGCATGTGGCTTATTTAAAGTGTTTGCAAATCATATAAATTGGCATTAGAGCGGATTGGTTGACTGCCCTGTTACTGAAGCTGCATAAATTGGGATTAATTGGTACTGACTGAATGCAGCACAGGATGCCCCTGTTTTGTGGCTGAATTTTAAGTGGCTGCAAATTAGCAAAAACCAAGGCAAATTCTAACCAGGATGACACAGTTAAGTGACAATTTTTGCCAAATTAGAGTACATCTAGAGCTGAGGATAAAAGTGTCCTCTAAATGGAAATGACGTTGATTATGACATTGTAGAGCTGTAGGTAAACAAATCCTATTTACGAGCGGACAGATACCTCTGCTGCTGTCAGTCTAACAATTAAAGGCTGTGATTGCATTAGGACTACCTCCGGTTGGAGCAAACCAAGTCTATGTGAAGCCACACAACTGTTGATATCCCCTCCGAAATCCTTGTTGTTTTTATAAGCACTCAATTTGAACGTAATGTAGCAAGCTATTGTTTTATTTCCACTAGATTTTCCGGAAGAGCTGAGCATAAAAAGCGTTTTTTCCTGCCAATAAAATGAACTTTTATGGCAAGTTTGGAAAAGTTATTGTGGCTATTTATATTGTTACGCACTAAACTGCCAAAGCGTCCAAACGTTTAGCCATCTACCCATTCATCCATCCATCCATCTATCCATCTATTCTTTCGAGGACCTTTTTTGTTTTTCCTTCTTTCATATTCACCGCTTCAGGCCACAAAAAAATGTGTTTTTCATTTTTTCCGCACAGTTTCTGGCATTTTTATTGCGTTTTCATCTATGGCACGAATGAGCGCCAGAATTGTTAATTAATTTGGCTCTTTGCTATTCTATTGGTCTGCTGTCTCTTTCGCTTTTTATCTCTCTTTTTCTTCTCTACTTTACTTTCGCTCTCTCTCTTTCTTCTGACCAATTTCGCTTTGTTTATGTTGCGGTTGTCGCTCTTAATTGTCCTGTTGTTGGAATTGTTGGGACTCGTTTTCTTTTTGGTTTTCATTTTCATTGCGAATAAAATATTTTCATATTGTTGGAAATTTGTCAGGAATTTTGATGAAGCCTTTAAAGTTCCAGCAGTTCAAATTCCATCAAAAGGGTTTCTTTCCCTAAGCTGTTTCTTGTTTATAATTAAACAGAGCAAAAGTTCTAATTAACCTTCAACTGGTTGTATGTCCTGTATCTTAATATATAATATTTAAAATAAACCGCAAAAGAATTCTGGGTTTTGCTTCAAATAAAATCTTGTTGTAAGCCAAATCGAATAATTAAGTCCTGGTAAGGGTACTTCAAATATTTGTTCACAATACTAAAAGCAGGTTTGGAATAGGCCATTAAATCGGTTGCATACGTGGCTAAATGTTACGAAAAGGACAATAGACGCGTGAAAGAACGAAACATGTGAGATGCCCGTCTGAATAAATACCGAGGTCTCAGAGACTATATTAGGTAACCTAAACCTTGGGACCTGATGACCCAACTCACTTAGGCCAAGTAATTGGCGCGTTGTGATAGCGCTCCATGAACTTTACACCACACTCAGGAGGTCCCCTATATGATCACGTCCATCCAGCTGCCTGAATAAACATCGAGAGGCTTCTTGAACTCTTTTTTGTTAATGCTCAAACTACAGCTGGCCATAGGTATACCCAGACGCTCCATATCCTTGCAATTGCCGTCAATATCCCTGTGTCCCAACCCAGACAGCTGCGTGACCCCTACACCACCACTCAGGAGGTCCCCTATATGATCACGTCCATCCAGCTGCCTGAATAAACATTGAGAGGCTTCTTGGACACTTTTTTGTTAATGCTCAAACTCCAGCTGGCCATAGGTATACCCAGACGCTCCATATCCTGAAAAAGGATCCTGGTAGCCAGTGTATCCGCAATGTAATTGCCTTCAAAATACCTGTGTCCCGGGACCCAGATGAGCTGAATCGAGAACGCTTTTACCTTCTCCTTCAGAGATAAGCGACAGCTGTTGACTGATAATGGCTATCTGAATTCAGATATTGGTGCTGCTTTACTATTGAAAGGGCTGGATTGCCTTGACCTCAACTGCAGTGATCTGGAAGTCTAAACAAGACTATATTAACTACAGTCCTCAAACTTTGTAAAAAGAAGCTCATTATTCAGGCATAGTTTGTTGATGGCGGAGCCACATGGTATATTTTCGGGTCCGAAAACCCTCCCTGGGCTGACAGTTGACAAGTTTCGATATATAGATATACACTTCGAAGTAAAAAGCCCCCATTAATACGAAATAATTGATTTTTTAAGAATTTTAATGGTCAGATACAAACTTCAAATGATTTATGCCAAAATTCGTATAGGATTAAGTCTGAGGGCTCCGATAGTATAAATCAAAACTCTGAGCTGTGTCGCAGGATTAAATTATATAGGGAAACAAAATTTGCTTATCAACTCACTGCCTTATTTATAAACAATATATAATTGGCAGTGTGGTGACCTAAATGACAAATTGAAGTTAGACAAAAAAGTTTACAATAGGCATTGGCCCATACCTTGGCCCTAACCTACAGATAAAGGCAGAAGGTCTTCAATTCAATGATATGAAATTTAAGCCATAAGGCTCATTGCTAAAAGATATAAAAAATAAGCCCAAAAAGGAGATGACTAAGACAATCCAACTTCCAAAAAAAATTGGCCGCCAAATTGACCTTTCTCAAAGTAACGCCATAAATCATGCTTGACCAACTCCTCAAACACGCCCACTTAATTCCGTGATGTCATCACTTATTAAAAATTTTCTTTTTTAATTAAATCACTAAGCACACTGACGCCGGAAACAAATGGAACAATATACTTCTAGGTACGGGGCACGGCGCAGATTTAATAAAAATGTCACAGCTGACCAACTGCCGTCTAAACCCAGTCCACGATAATTATGAATTTTTAGCAATTTTTTAGCTGTCGCTGCCACCAATCCCAGCCTTCCTCTCCAGCTGCTCCGGCACCTTGCTGCGTCGTGAACAACGTTGGTTGACAGCTGGAAAACTTTAAGAACACATTAAATTTCACAGTGGGAACAAGAGCAAGGCCAAACATGGTCAGATATTTGCATTCCCACAACCAATGGCAATGCACATGAATAAATTCCATGGGACAAGTTGAGACAAACTTTCTCAATATGTAAGCAACGAAGCTTACACATGTTTCGGGGAAGGGTTGGATGTGTCCACAGTCCAGTGGGCGTGGTAACATTTTGACAATTTGTACTAAAGCAAATAGGTGTCCAAGAGAAAAGAGAGTGCAGGAGCAGGAGTAATATGGCTGTTGAATTATTCATAAATATGCAACGCATTTTGATGTTTTTTCTAGGATGCGATGAATGGCGAACAGATTTCCAGACATGACAGAGGCAACTGACATGTTTGACATGAGTATGTCTGTCCTTACTCTGCCTTGCTCTTTTTCAAGGCGATGCTCACACAGACATTTGCATGTGTTTTGGATATGCAAATGATGTGGGTTGGAGATTTTTGTGACGGGCGTGAAGTGTAGTGGGTTGGAAAATGGATAAATCTAAGTTGTTCCAACTAGGCATATGCATAATTACACTACTGTCAAATAACGCTCAACACTTGCCATACAAGGCTTCATTTTCCGCATTAATTTCCCCATCTGTCCATGCTCCGTCCAGATCTCCACTAACACAACCAACTCATCTCCGGTTGACTGTTAGCTAAACCAACAACCGAGCTCTGCTCTATCTCCGGCTCCTGCTCCAGCTCCACTCTGCTCTGGTTAGCACATCCGTTTTATGGTTTTGCACTTAGCAATTAACGAGTTTACTTTTTTAGTGCTCACCCGAGTGCCCGCATGAAGTGCAGCCAGTCAACTCCCGGGGTCGAACAACCAGCCGTACTGCATACCCCATGAACAGTTCCCGGTTTGCTCGTTGCTCTCAATTAGAGTGTCACTTCCGTTTGAAATTCAGTTCGCTGCTGTACAAATTTACCTATGTTGCTATGGCATTGGACACACAGCTTACCCAATCTGCCACCTGGCAGGTGCCATAAACTGGACTTGTGCACGAATTGCAGCACCACATGGAGCAGTTGGCCCCGGCTAACCAGTAGCTGTTGGCTGTCAGTTGTGGCAGGAGCATTGAGTGCGTTTTGCACTCTGGTTAAAATACTGCTGGAGTGACCAATGAGCCGAGCATCATCAAAATTTTATTACTCAACTGGATGTGGAGGTCTCTGTTGACGAACTTATGGATGAGCTTGCAATAAAAGCAACAGATCTAAAGTGGTTAAAAATCCATTTTGGAATAAAGTAAAGAAGTGTTTCTATAACTTAATTAAGATTAAAACTGAAGAAGGCATAACCTTTAATTCCGATATGATGAGGCACAGACCTTTCAGGGCTGACATTGATATGAGAACTGGCAGAAGACCAGACAGGTCGCAAGGACCCTAAGGGTTGCAGTAAAGTACTATTGCAATAAAATTATTACAAGCTACAAGGTACTGTAAAAGTCAGTCACCTTTGTTGTGCACTGACCTTCAGAAGGTGCTTCCTCCTTTCAAATTGCATTTAATTTGTCCCTGCTCCGGGCTACCCAACAATGAATGAAGTTTCCACAGCTTTTCATACAAATGACTGCACATTTCTCTTGGCTGTCTCTTTTCACCATCCACCCACCAGAGTTGCCAGCTTTTGTTGACCAGCGCACAAAGAGCGTTGCCATTTCAAATGCAACTGAAATTATTTCTTAATAAAAAAGTAAACCAGCTTGGATGACGTCAAAGGAAATGCATCAGAGCGCTTTGTATTCAATCATGGAAAATGCGAATGCATTGGGAAAACATTTTCAAAACTTTTACCGCGGTACAACTTGAAGCACAACTTAAAGTTACGAACTCCTGAAGGCTATAAAATGTGGTCTATGCCTTTATATTTCATTTGGTTTATGGCAATGTTTTGCCTTTTAGCTTAGCTTTGTGGTCTGGGTTTGTGGTTCTACCATTTGTGGGTTGTAAGCCGGCTCACATTAATTATAGCCAAAGCGTTGGCAAACATTTTCACATCATTAAAAATTATTTATGGAACTTGCCGACTGTCGGAACACAGGGATACAACAATTCAACTTCAACAAAGTTCTCGCTATTTGTCCCCCTCCCTTGGAAAAGTTCAAGCTGCTGACAAGCAACTGACAAATTTTGCAAATTATGCAATTACCGAGAATTATGAGTTAGTTGCAAAATGGAAGTAACTCCTAACTCTAACTCCAACTCTCGTTTTGAATGGGTTTTTACCGCGCTCTACCTCACATAAAATTTACATAATGTAAACTGAAACATGTTTGGGAGAAAACATTTAACGCGGCGGACAAATTGTCAGCACTATTCAAAAGCATTCAAAAACATTCAAACTGGTCAAATTATTCATGGCACCAACAATCAACAACCAACAACAACAACAGGAGCAAAGTTGTCCAGGTGTTTCAAGGACTTGGTTAAGCTGATGAGTTTGGGAGGGTTCTATATTTTTCACAGTGGAATGATGCATTTTGCGGTAAGAACTTTAAATAAATAATTTTGGAAACCTGGCAGCAAGCGAATAAAGTAGAAAAAATTATTAAGAAAAGATTAGCAATACGCTTGAAAAAAATTCTTGATCTTCAACTTATAAAATCACGCCGATTGGATTTCACGGATACAAAAAAATTTATTGTTCCTACTTAAATCTGGAATGATGATTTACTTTTTAAAATAATTCATATCAAAAATTCAATTTGTGAAGATAGGACCCATTAATGAATTTTTGATCCGGAATTTTGAACAACGAGAATATCAAAATCGATAATAAATATTCGATACCGATGATTTGGTTCCAGATTAGTTAGACTGCGGGTCAGGCTGGATGCTATTGCAAAAAATAACAAAGTGAACACCGTAGGAAAATGATCCGACAAAAAAATTTAAATATGAAAATATTGTTATCATTCTTAGATTCATTTTATAGCCCGAATCTCAATTTTTTAGTATCATTTAAAATTTTTTTTTTTTTTCTCAAATAATCGTCTCCATTTAGTTTAATCCTTTCTTTTTAAAAAAAAGGTCGAAGATTCCGTTTGTAACGATTTTTGCGAGAGTGCTTCTGTGGGTAGGTAAGTTGAGCCGGTAGTTGGGAATTAGCGCCCCAACTCACTTAGGCCAAGAATAGGCCCTTTGTGATACGGAAATTGGTAGTAAGTGAAGAAGATATTGAATTGACAGGAAAAATTAGGGAAATAGAAAAAGTGGAAAATGCAAGACCATGCTTAACGTGGGAATGAAACCCACAACCTCTGGGATGATAGTCTAGTGCACTGACGCTAGGCTATCGAGGCCACATGTTGGGAGAGTAAATCATACTTAAAAAATGTTATAAATATGTATGTATAATATGCCTGTGTGCCCATTTGAACAAGGTATCACTTAGGTACTCAGTTTACGGGCATTTTAGGTTTACGCACTCAAACCCAATAATTGTTCACCAATCATAATCCGATTATTTTCCAATTAGTAACAATAAACATGGACATCTAAAAACAATCAAATAGCAACAAAAAATCAATTGGTTCAATGAAAAACTATGGGGTATAAATTTTCAAATGCGCTCGAACCACTTTTCTGGCATTTTAGAGGTTAGGGGAACAAGCGTTGTTAAATTACGATGCACAAGGCCAATATTCGAGGTTGTAGGTTGCCCCAGATAATTTACATTTTATTTGTGGTCTATGGTTAAATAGTTAAGGGTTCCTGCAGTGACCAGAGATCTGTTTACGCTCAGAGCGCGATTTGTTTACAAATTTCTCAATTGTTTACTACAAATTAGAGGCACAAACAAAATAACAATTAAGAGTGGAAACAGTGTTGCCATACCAAATTTATTTGCAAATAATACCATGAAATAGGTTTAGTTATAATGTACGGTGTATATTTGATTGTTTATTGTGTGAAATGGAACCGCGATATTTGCACTACAATTTATTTTGCAATATTTCAATTTGTGCAATCCCAACGGACTAGCTCCATTTGACTGCGAAGTAAATGTGGCACCTAATTCTATGCCGACCACGAATAATGCGTCATGTGTGTACACCCTTCAAACTTGGAACCCCTAACCCATGGAACGTGTCTGCCGCCGGGTTTTTGATTGTGTTTCCGCTCTGTGAATTTCATTGTGTCAATTTTTCAGGTTTTTTAATGGAAATTCAAACAGCCTGTCACAATTTTTTTGCTTCTCTCAAATTTAGGAATTACCCAGCGGAATTCAAAGCTGTTGGCAAATTGTGACAAAGTTATTGATTTTCAGCATTAGACAGAATTTCTAATGTCATTTATCCTTTTCAGTTGATGTGATAAACATTAAACCTGCTCAAATTTTTGTCGAAGCTCTTTAAATTTTTGCACACTTTATATTATGTAAAACACGTTCTCTCTCTTTAAGCAATCAACTCATGACGTCATATTTGCATTAAGTAGAAGGCAGCGCATAACTTTTTTAGTTTTCCTTCGCTTTTTGGCAAAAATTTAAATATTTCAGCTAGTCTAAGAGTAAAAACTCATTCATATTTGGTGCACTTTTACTAACTCCTTGGTGAAATGTGAAAACGTGACCCAAAGCAACACTCTATATTTTTCAAACTCAATCCAAAACAAAAGACGCACAAATTGTCAATAAAAGAGGACCACAGGAATCTAGTCAGAAGGTACCCGACCCCTCTAGCCATATGCGGCACTCCATTCACCAAGTGAATATCTTGTTTGGATTCGCTTTATATTTGGAATGCGTATTTTCGAATTCAACTCCAAATATGCTCTCTCTCACGCAGAGACGAATAAATACACACATCGCTTCGAGTATGGAAATTTTTGTTAGGATGCTCTTGTGGTTGTTGTTACTGTAGTTGAGGGAGCACGTAGTAGCCGCCATTGTTGATTCGCCGTAAAACATTTTTCCAACGACAACCAGAAACTACAAATTTTGCATAAAGTATGCCAGTAGAGTGCTCCAGAGCCACCCGCCCAACCCTTGATCCTCCGGCTGTGTGTCTTTTGCCAGGCCGACTTGATTATTGGCAATATGTGGGGCAAGGCTTGGAGTCTCACTCGAAACGAACAACTCTGTGAAATTAAAAGATGAAAAATATTTGGTATATATCCGACGAAACGAAAGGCATCCTGTTTGTTGGCTTTTGGCCAAAATAATTTACAAGATTATAGAAAAAGAGGCTGCCAACAAGGCCGGAAGAAGACACCAACAGAATCCAATGACGTGCTGCAGCAAAAGTATATAAGTTTGGCAAAAACTGAAGATGACAGGAAGTAAGGACCAACTTTGCATACCAAAAAAGCAAAGGATGCAGCTGGTTGAAATACTCAGTTACTAAACAAATGTGAAATTGCAAACGAAATGCTGCACAACTCTGGCATTTGCAATGATTAAAGAGAGGATTGTGGAGCTCAGGATTAATTATAAAATGGTTGAGATAAATGAAGCACTTTGGTAGTTAGAAGTAAACGTAAATAATAAATAATCTCTAATGAGCAACAAAAATTAAATAAAATGTTAGAGCCAAAGTGTACTCAATGTCTAGAAATGCAAATTAAAAATACATTCAAAGAGATTAGATCTAAAGTGGAACATTAGCTAACCCAACTTCCACTCGTTGGAACTTTTGGTGTAACTTAAACTACACAAAACTTGGCTACAAACGGCACTTAAGCTTAATAAAAACTAATTTGTAATTCCAAAGATACGACCAAAAGCCAGAGGCGGGAAAGATGAAAGGCAAGCAAGTATGAAGATGATAGCCTAGGAGCAGTCTGTTCTCTCCTGCCTCACCTGACAAAATTGTCAACGACGGTTAAATTTAAACTTTCGGACAGCGGTTGAGCTATGACGAATTTAAACCTCACTTTTCCTACTTTTGGAGAGATAAACTCTCTAGCATAAAAAAACCGCAGAATTTGAAACTCTCACCGTGAAATTACGCAGACTGACAGACGGACGGGCAAAGTTTAACTGCCAAGCTAAACGACGTTCGCCATTTTTATTTGAAGATGAAGTTGAATAACAGGAATTACTAGAGTGTGCAAAAGAGAGAGAGAGGGAGGAAGACAGACAGCAATAGGGTCGTACTGCTCTTATGCTCAAGTATCGTGTAAATGGCAACAATTTTATGAATGCGCCACCAACAACAACTTCGGGGGGTTTAAAGAACAGCTAACGTTAAATTTTAAGCACACATAACATATATACCCGAAACAGTTACTTTGTGTTGGGTAACACACACATGCAGAGTAGTATGCGAGGTGTGTTCCAAAAGTAACCGTTGAAAAATGCATTGTTATAAATGCAAATTTGTTACTTATTGAAGCTCATTATTCTCCAAGTTAAAAAATTGTTAAGTTCCATAAACTTACCTTTACCTTTTGCAGACAGTGAATATCGAATATTGTATTAAAATTTTTATTCGAAAAATTTTTACTTGACTACCTTCGAAGCAAAAATATGAGCTATGTATTCTATATAGGTATATGCATGAATTATGTTTATCTGTTCCCTCGTAACCTCTAAGCCGCATATCAGAATTTGATAAATGGGGTAACGTTTGAAGCATCTTGATGGTCCACTAGTTATAAGCCATTAAACGTCAGAATTAATTGTATAAATAAAAAAATAAAAATTCTAATTATGCAGAATTGCTTATCAAATGAAAGAGATTCATTACGACATTTTGGAAATTGTTGATTTTTGCGCTCGCGGCTTTACTCTAACTAGGGGGTTCTGTCCCATGCGTGCTTCGCACTCTCCAACCCCCAAACGGTCTTCTTTATTCAATTTAGATCATTCAGACTAATATATATACATATATATACGCTGTACAATTTTGTATTTCCATAATGTGCATCGCATTGCATCTTGTTGATCTTGATCGAATTGAAATACCCTGAAACAATGGTT
>JBAMAX010003271.1:0-81714 GCA_037043745.1 Chymomyza amoena
AAACAAGAACTTTGTTCTTTTTAATCTGAAGTTTTTTCTCAGTGTATTTAAACTGCAACATCATATAATAGTTTCTATAACAAGCAATTAGTTATGGACCTTGCAGCACAATAAGTTTCATAGAACACATATCAAAGAACCAAAGTAAATTATTGGTTTTTAACAATTTTAAAAAGTTTTCAAATAAATCAAAAGTTAAATCCGTTTCCCCACAGCTGTGCAAACAAAAGAACGAATCCATGTGTAATATTTTAATCAAATAGAATAAGCTCGAGGACTTTTTTCATACATGTTTTATTTATTTTATGTTTTGTATGCAAAAGATTTCCACGCATAGTTAAACAGATTGCTCCATTTTTTCCTTTCCAGTTTGGCCCAAAAATATTTGACTGAGTTTTAAATTCTGAAAAAATACCCGCATTCTATTATGGGTGTTATGTACCATGTGTCTGAGTATCTGCTTATCTCTGTTTAGCTGTCAAACTTTGTTTGTTTGTCGCTTCATTCTCCTGGCAGACAAACAAATTAACAGACAGACAGGAAACAACAGAACAGACCCTGATAAAGTGTTGGAGAGAAGAGAGAGACAGCTAGAGGGGCAAAGATTGCAAGAAACTTTTGCCAGCCCGCAAAGCAAATCAATTAAAAGTTTGTTGAAGGTTTCAAAACTCTTGCCCTGTGTCTGCTTCTTCTTCTTCTTATCATTCATTTGAACATCCTTCAGGACTGTTTGGATGCAACTAAGCTGCGGGCCAAGCAATGAATCAACTTGGATTTTAGGCATTTATGTAATTACATATTGAACAGAGATTGATTACATATAGACATCGATATCCTATCTAATTGCTATTGAAATTTTAGCCCTTGTTTACCTTCGACCAAGTCTAATGGATTCTCAAAGTCAACAAAGTGTTGCCAACTTTTGTTGAAAATTGCAGTGAAAATGCCCCGCAACAATTTTCACTCAACGTCAAAATCGAAAACATTTACATTGCCTGACTAACAACAAAGCAAACGAAATCAAGAGTCTAAATGGAGGAGGACTCCCAGTCCCCAAACCAGCAGTTATATCACCCCTAATGGCATTGAGTCGTTGACATGAATAATAACAATCAGCCAGAGTTGCTGACCTCCCTCAAATCAGTAACGAATGCGACTGCCATACAACATCCAACAATCCTCCAAGCAAAGGAGTCAAGCAACAAATTTATGGCAACCATAAGGACTCACAAAACTTGCCATAAGCTTCTCGGCAGATTTATCTGAGCGCGGAGCAGACACTCCCAAAGAAGCGGCAGTTGAGTAAGTCAGAGAAATAGAGAGAGCCAGATGAGTTTACTTGCAACATGTTGCCATACTCTCAGCTGTTGATGTTGCCAGATAGTTGTTGCTGTTGCTGTATCCACAGTAGGACAATGGTATTGATTTCTCGTTTCGTACTTTTTCGATACGATTGGGGTGACAACGCTTTGTAGGTCAAGTAATCCACTATGTGGGGGCTCTGAGTGGGTACAAGTCGTCAGAATTACCTCTACAAGCCGCAGACAGAGAAAGTAACGTCTTGCTGAATTCTAAACCAATTATAAAGTTGGTTCAAACTAGGCGACAACAATTAATTGAATTTAAGCCACTGGTAAAAGTTTCCAGCAACAATTTTGGGGGAGATTCTTGGCGAGGGAAGTTGCTCCCTTATCACAGCTTCCTTAATTGTTTACGCAAACAGAGCACGAAATTTACAGTCAAAAATGGTGTAAGAGCCGTAGCCAAATTAATGAGGAGATGCAGTTTGGCCTGCATTCAACAAAGTTCCAGTTGCCCACTCCTACCATGGCCCACTAGGCGTGACCAGCCTGCCGCGCACTGCCCCGTGATAGATGGATGAACCTGCCTGTTTTTGGCAGCTATTTAAAATTCCAAACATGCCATGACGTTGCATTGAGAGTGGGTTAGAGGAGGACTGACCTGGAACTGCATCATGTTGTGGCTGGTCTCCGGAAGGTGAACAAAGCAATTTCAGAGCCAAAGAGTTAGCTATATGTTCACATTGTCAGCACTTTCATCAGTGAAGCTGATTGCGAAATTTTTCCACGTAGAGATGCCAGCGAAAATTACCGTATTTTTAAGGAATTTTTACCTTCGGCATTGTGACGCTCCAATTTAAGTTCAATTTTGATATAAATTTAAAGTATAATCTAGCAAGGTAGAGAAAGAGTCGTTTCACTTGGGTGTTGAGCTTGGGGGCTTACTTTAAGTAAATGAAATTACGCATACGAGGTGTGGGACCAGCTGGAATCTCAAGCATTTTTATCTCGTAACAAAAGCGCTTAGTTGCCGTTTGTGGCTCTTCATCTTTGCTTGCTCTCAGCATTTTTAATGTGTTTAAGTGGAAGAAGATGATGGAGAAAGAGCGGCAGATGAAGCAGGCTGGAAACCAGGCAATTTTACAAATGTTTTTTCTACAGCGGTCAAGGTTATTGTATGGTTGTTCGGACTGGCCCTGAACTTTTTACAGTGTTAGGCATTTCCACAATGAAATTTAAATGGAATATGTAATGAGTTTTCAGTTGAGTTTTACGTCTTGTCTTACTGCTAGGCTTGTGGGGAGCTATAGTTGTAAGGTTTGTGTTTGACATCTCGTATTCTTATAAATTTTGTATATGCCCTTCCATTTGACAGCTCTGTCAAGCGCCTTATCCATACCTAAGCCTACAAATATGCAAATTTCGGCACATAAAACTGTTTCCCTACGCCTCTTACATAAATCGCGAGTGACGCTTCCTTTCACCCATTTTTATAGAGTCAACAATTGTTAACTCTGCTCTCTCATATCCGTCCGCTGCTTTATGTTCCGTCTTTTTAGCATGTCTTTGACCCAAGCGTGACCTAAATGCATGACTAGTTTGGTTGAATGTTTGCTGACTTCCTTCCTTGTCATAACCCTAGTCGGCGAGCAGGGTATAAAACCTCGTCAGTGCCCCGGTGAGTAAGTCCAATTGTTGTTGGCTCGCATCAATTTGAATCTTTGACATGTTAATGTTGTGTCACTTTTGACATTGTGCGCACAATGCAATGGAGCAACAACATTGAGATTCCTCCTAGGAGAGTGTCCCCCATGGGTCGCTATGTATATTAACTTGCAACAGATGCCAAACTCACGTTGCCTGCTGCTCAATTGTGCGGGTCATGAACATCAAAATACGTCAAAGATGTTGCATAAATCATGCGGGTTGGGATTGTTGTGTATCTCGTAGTTGGCATTTGTTGTTCCTTATGGAACTAATACTCTACGCATAAGCTGAACACACTCCAATGACTTTATTTGTTTCCGAGTCCCCAGTAACTTGCAGCTGGGGCTAACAGCATGCAAATTCAATTGAGATACAACGTATTTATTTCCCATATTTCTTTTACCCGCGTCTATAGGAGCTCCTGTACCCACTTTCGCGTTGCTCAGTGAGGCATGCATAAAATATTTTATGGATTCGCAGCAGCAACCAAGAGTCTATCCCCCTTTTAACCTCCGTTCCAATGATGTCAATTCAATGATATAAATTTTTAACAGTCACGGCAGAGTCCGTCATTGGGATACCCTGCAAACAAGGTCTATAAGCAAAATTATTAACTGTCTCTCTCTCTCTTTCTGTCTGTCTGAGTTTCTCTGTCTTGCTCTTTGTTTCTCTGTTCTTGATTTGGATACAATGGGTCGCTTTGAGATATGTCAATGTTAATATTTTTATTAAGTTCACATGAATCTATTATTATTATATTGATATGCTTATTGCATTTTATTCATACAATTTGTAACAAAATTGGCATATTGTATATTCCAAAAACAAAATTGAAACTATTTACTACTATTTATATATAAAAATAATATCGACAAAATGCGCACCGCAGATAACTCTAAAGGCACTCGGAGAACATTATTGATGGACTTTTTTTTTTGACTAAATCTCTTCTGGCTGTGCTACCAACTATCAAACGGCTTCTTCTGCCTGTTACATTCATTGGGGGTATCCTATAATACCCTTGAACCTCCAAGTGCAGGGTATAAAAATTCCGTCGATAAATGTGTTAAAGCTGCCACAAGACCAACCAAAAAAGTGCCCTGCTCCATGTTCAATTAAAAAATAAAAATGTTTCAGTAATGGAAATGTCGCAAATGTGGAAACAAATTTAAGTCCACGCGGAGTATGACGCTCGGAGAATATAAAGTGAAATATCATCCATATTGGAGAGCTCCATCGTTATGAGGAGCATTGGTCACGCTCCGTTTTCTTTTTGTTTTTATTTCAACTGTGTCTGGACTTTATTCAAGGCGAGAGTGGACATAATGAAGCCATAAAATCAACGGTGAAGCTGAAATGGCGACTGCGAAAGATGACAAACAATTGTAAGGGAAATTAAATTATCGACTGGGAATAAGAAGTTTCCCAGAACCCCATTGAAAAGTTTTATTATGAAAAGAGGAAACGAAATGTTAATTATATATATCCCATGGAGCACTGAAACTTTAAGGAAAACTGCTTGCCAGCAGCTGTTGCAGTTTTAAAGTTTTGCACAAAATATTGCAGTTCGTCTAGAATTTTAGAAATATTTCCTAAGTTGCAATGAAGTCGTTTCCAGGCAACCAAATATCGACGCTTTATCAATGCCAATACTTTTCTGGGAGCAGCTTAACCTCTGTACACCTTTTGCGGACTGAACATCTTGTTCCCACAGTACTAGGAAAAACACAAAAAGAAAAACATTTTTCCAAGTCGCTTTTCCATGACTTACGTTTGCCTTGTTGACTTTTAAGCTTTGTTGGCAACGAGGCCAAACATTTCACAAAGCAAAACTTTCCAAAGGGAATGTGTACAAATGGGTGTAGGGGTGTAAGGGCGTATGGATGTGTGCTACACCTTGGGGCGTGGCAGGTGTGACGATAAATCAACTTAATGCTCGAATGCTGTTAAAATGCTAGCAAAAGTTTTGGACCACGTGGAAATCCAGTAACCAATTTGTTATTGCTTTAGAAGCTGTCGAAGGTGTAAAAAAATATCAAAAACACAAAAACGAAACAAATATGGCCGCCAGCGCTCAAAAGTATGCAATGCATTAGGGAAAATTAATGAGACCCACAGTCGTATGAGTAATTTCGATGGCAAAGCGAATTCGTTGCTGCAATTCGCTGAAAATTCATTTAGTTTCAGTTTTAAAAAGTACAATGTCGCGGGATTTTACTCTGTGTGTGCAACCTAATTAATTTTGTATGACTTTGGCAAATGGAGCCTGCAGCTGGAGCCAGGAGCCAGCAGCCAACTGAAATTAACAAGTCATGTGAGCCTTTTGATAAACACTTTCTATATTCCCAGCAAAGGCTGCACTGCTTTTATACCCAGCTTTGTTTCAATGCTAAAACGGAAACGGAAGTTCAGATAACGGCCGAACCATGTCGGAAGTGTGTAGGATGTGTCTGCAGGATATACAAATAGTTGGGCATTAGAGCGTTGGCGTTGGATTTCAAGTGTCTGCCACATTGTGTTGTGTATTTAAACAGTGAGTAATAAAGAGTTGGTTGCGGGAATGACTTTTCTGTGTAAACCAAAATTAAATTTCAAACATTTCCACCAACAAAGTCACGACCGGCATTAACCACAACAATGTTATGACATTTTCCCGATGTTGCTGTCAGGCAAGGACAAAAGGAGGAATTTTATAATTGGGTCAAAAAGTCAGTCATAAATGGAATTATTAAATATATATTTTCGAAATTGCTGCAATGAATGCAAATAAATGATGATTCACTCTGATTAAAAATAAATAAAGTCAATGAGTGACTAATGGAGCATTGAAATGGCACTAATGGAATTCCCTTTATATAGAAAATTAAGCTCAATTCGAATGGAAACGGAAAGACAAAAGGTAGAACACAGAGCCCTGAAACAATCAAATATTACAGCTCATTTGACAGAGGGTAGCAGCTTGACAATTGCTTATCAATCAAAAGATTCTGTAAATATCTAATGAGATTCACTTGAGAGTGGGCCATTTAAATGCTTGAATCTTGTTCCAGCTTATCAGAACACCACAAGTTCCAAGAAAAACACTTTGAACTTTGCAAATGAAGCAAAGACAAGAAACAACAAATGAACAAATAAACAAACAAACAAAATGTCCGCAATTTGTTGTAAAAACAAAAACTGGCAGAAAACTTTTCCAGCAAAGGAAAAACAATGTAAGTAAATGCAACAAAGTGCCAAAAAGAAGGCGGAATTTGTTTACAGCAAAATGAAAAGCTCCTCCAGAGATATTTAAATTTTGCAACAACTGCAATCAGTAACGCCCACTTTCAACGCCCATTTTGATTGCACTTATAAGAAAATGGCAAGATGGCGTCGACAAGGCCAAGTTTTCTGTTTCGTTCAGGACGGACTTGGAAACTGCGCTTTTCTACTTAAGCTCTTTGAAATGGAATTACATTACTATAATTCGTTGAGGAATAAAAAATCAAGAGCGGGAGGATGAGGCATCTTGGACTTGTATACAACGCTAGAGTGACTTTTATTACTTGTTTTGATGCCTCACTTCATTATAATAATTGAAGAGCCAAGTTCATGGAACTACATTGGTAACTATAGAGAGTAGGAAAAAAAGCGAGTGGAACTACTGAGCACAAACTTCATAGGAACTGAACCCAATCGTGTTTGGTTGCATTTAAATGAGTCAAGAGTCAAGAGGTATGCTTTACTTAATTTAAATTAGTCTTTACCTATAAATGAACTGATACGAGTCACTTGGCTAGTCTAGCAAAGATTAGTTCCAAACCAAGATTCCTTTACTGTTCTAAACCCGGAACAGTTATGTCGATAGTTTTGCCCGACTTCTGCTGGATTTTTGATTGCTACATTAAACAGCAGCAGCACAGTGCCTCATAAAAGTTAATGCACACACTAAAACACACTCATACTCATATTCACACTCACTCACATATTTATACACTCATATGCAGACAGAGAGTCTCTTTTGGTGATTGTGACTCCTTGTGTGGGTGTCATTCTGTTTTCTGTTCCTTGACTCACTCATAAAAGTTTACACTCTGTGTCGCTTTTGTGAATCCTTTCATTTCATATTTAACCAAAAGGAAACTAACAAAAGATCCGACATAGAACAACAACTGGAATCAGGAAAGTGGCAGGCAACGAAGCGAATGAATGTGGCAGAGTTTGTTGGTGGGCAATTCTGGGCGGAAAGGGGGTAGATCTTTTGGGTGAATGGCAACCAACATTTGCTGACTTAGCTGCAATTATGGCAGATATTTTTATGAACTTGATGTCAAAACACATTCACACTCTGCACACATTCAAACGGTTGCACTTCGTCCTGGAGTCAAGTCATATATAAATGGAAGTCTGGATTTATTCACTGTGACAAGTTTTTTCTAGGAAGTTTGTCGAGAGTGCATGAAAAAGGATATGCCAAACAAAAAATTAACGAGTGCACACTTTATATACAGTTTTGGAAACTTCATCCGAAATGAGATTCGATATTGACGTTGTTATTGACCTTGACTTTCTTGTTAAGAGCATATCCCAAATGCATATCATATCCATATGTTGACTTAAGGGCAGCTATAAGCTGGCATAGAAGAGGGCTCGATATTAAAAGGCTCAAGCTTGAATATGACCAGAGAGTACTAAAATATATAGAGGCGAAATTTCTCTCTTGAGTGTAACCTTCCAAAACATTACGCGCCGGATGGGGTCGGAAACACAATGTTTGAATATGCTTTTACACCAAGCGTTCCCATCTAGGCGCTTAATTTAAAAAAAAAAAAAAAGTTTTTTTTTAAGTAACTTCGCTTCCATATTTTAGTACTCTCTGATTTGACCCAAAGAAAAGAACAATTTATCACTATTAATCCCAATATGGCTTTGCCTTATACCCTGAGCTTCAAAAACACATTATTGAAAAATTCCAATTTGCTCTTATACATAGATGTGCTTGATATTCAAATTTTATCTTCGTTGTCTAAGTGATGTTGAGGATTTGGTTAGTTTTTAATAGTGGTTTCCCATCCTCATTAAAATTTATTCCATTTGTCTTTACCATAATACGAGAAATAAGCATAGCTTAGCTCCCTTGCAATTGAAAACTATAATCCCTAATTCACACTACTGGGGCCGGAATTATTCCCCGAAGTTCCCTCCTGTCTCAAAACCGTGAAGCCATCCAAAAGACCCTCAAAGTCCGAGTTATCCACAACCGTGAAAAATTAAAAGCAAAAAAATTCTCTTTTTTTAATTTTGGACTAGCTGTTTCCACCAATTTTGGACGGAACTATAGAAATTATGCAAAATTTTAGCCTCATAGCTCTTATAGTTTTGGCAGTATGTTGATTATAGGGAATAAATCAGTTAGTCTGAACAAAAAGTTATATATATAGTATATGTATAATATTTATTGTATATATATACCAAATATTTTCCAAATTATTTAATTATGTTTCGAATTGGCCTCAATGGACTTAATGACAAAAACTAATCCGAAGAGTTTTATCTATTGTCTATTCTCTATAATTACTTGCTGGATCCACCTCATCTGCAGTCTTCATTCAAGCTTATCTTTGGTACTTTTAAAAACTAGTGGAAGTATCTTGAATCCTCAAGAGATGTTTGGCTTAAAGAAATTTCATATTGGCTTAAATTACACAAGCTCCCCTCAATTACCACTAGTAGTATCCGAATTATTCAAAACGATTTAAAGGAAATTCAATTTTCCCTTTCGCAAACTTTGTTTCGCCATTTTCTCCACATTTGGTGCGGATTTAACCAAAATATGCGATGATCACTTATAAAATGTTCCTAATGGACTCAATGCCAACTATTTATCAAATGAATTTATTCTTACTCACTGGTTTCGGAAAAATTACCATATTTGCTCTGAAACAAATTTTTTCGTTCTTCTCAGTTGCAAACTCTGGAAAAACTTTTTTTCTCTGTGGGGCTCCCAAATATCATTCGAGAACCATTGGCGTAAACTTAAAACTCCAAGACGTGTTTGGCTTAAAAACAATTAATACGACTTCACAGTATTTTTCAGATTTCCTGAAACCCTCTACTGATTTGCATAGCTTAAAATGGAAACTTTCCAGATATTCTGATAATTTCCCAAAGTCATTTTTAATATTACATACAATATAATGACCCTAATGTCAAGTGGTAACTCATTAGCTATCCTCACATAAGCACTTAATGAGCATTTTATATTAACCCCTCGACATCCGCTTATAATGCAAGGGAATATTTAATATATTAAGTTTTTCCCAAAATTACAAACTGCAAAAACGCAGCCAAACATTTTCGTTGTTTCCGCTGCGGGAAACACAAAACCCAAAGGTAATTGTTCAAATATTTTCTGGCACACACATGAACACCCCTTGGCCAGGACCAACCTCCAAAAACACAAAATCCTCTATGTAGGGTGCAGCACCTGGCGGCCACAACGTTTATAATAGCTCGAATAAGTGGAATGGGTGTTAAGAAAATTGTGCTCCCTTTCTATGTTGCCCCAAATGTGTCCAAGCCGGATAATACACGGCAGAGTTTATCACGAAAATTCCGTAGTTAATTTTTACAGCTGCAGCAGGTGGCAAGTTGAGCCAAATCCTGCTCCCTTGTTCCAGCTTATGGCAGGGCCAAAATGTACAACATTCAAATCCCCCCAAATGAACATTTGAAACATTCTACGAGTAGTTCAATAAAAATCATTGAAAATTCATTTCAGGATGTGAAATGTTTTAGACAGTTATCTATCTATTCTTTGAGAGAGAGTCAAATCCTGTCTCATAAAACCTAATTGTAGAGTAATTAATTTGAGTTTTGTTTCTCTTTGCTTTCGTTGTCTTTAGGCGGAATTTTTATTGCTGTCTCGGAATGACCTTCGCCTCATTTCTCTTTGTCTTCAGTTTCTCTCTCTCTCTCTCTCTCTCGATTTCCCTCCCTCAGACAATGTTGTCGACTGGCCTCTGAGAGTATTTAAATTTCAGTTATTTATGTTTATTCAAGTCAAATGGGGACGCCATTTTGAAAGTTGTCCGCCATAAAGTCGATTTCAAGGAAGCGTTTTAGCTAAATTCTCGTGAATTTGTTGCGTTGTTTTTGTTTTTATGTCCCTGAGCCATTTAATTGTCTTTAATTTAATGCCAGCCGGATGTCGTCGAAAATGTTCGATTTGCGCTTAACTTTTGCTGGCAGTTTTTAAATTGAAATTGAATTCGAATTTCTGAGAATTTATTGCCAACGAAGATGGAAAACAAAGATGGTGGATATTAATTTTAAGCTAAGTAAGTTGTATGTACTCATGAATCAATTGGAGCGTTTTTGATGCCCTGTTGGAACTATAAGAGCAGACAATATTTTCAACTAAAATATCAAGACCATAAATAAACCTATTCGCTGACATTTATAACAACTTTGGGCATTTTTCTATATTGTCCTCAAATTTTCATTGTTGATTTTTATCGCAGCTACATTGAGAATTTACGAGTTTTCACAGCACATAAATTTTTGGCAATTTTTATTAGCTGGAAAATATTTTAGAACCATGTGTCAGGGTCTTAAGATAAGATGTTACCTACAACCACTTAGTCCCTTTATGGCAAAACATAAACTCCAATTGAGTTACTTAGAGACTGTTGTGTATTTGAATAACCTTCGTGTTAAGAGTATGAGAAAACTTTTTAGAAAAATAGAAGCGGAAAATGGGTGAGCAAATAATGATAAAAGGTGAAAAATGCACTCACTAAATTCTTGGTTCCACAGTAAGGGGCTGGGAGTAGGCGTGGCAGCTGCAACTTGGTTGCTAAATATAAGTTATTACGTTGACGTCAGTGGGTTCCAGCTCAAACAAGGTGAAGCAAAAGTTTTTGTGGCAAGTTTCAGCTGCATGTGTTGCATACTTCATGGCGCCGCTCTAGATGAAGTATGAAAAACTCGCGAAAGGAAGGTTGGAAAAGTAAAAAAAGAAAATGTTCCAAGTAAGTACGCAAACTAATTTCGAACGTCTGAAGAAGGACGCAGAAAGGGAGCTGCAAAGAGAGACACGGCTGACAGTTTGTCTTTTGACAGGACAATCATCAATTTGTGCAACAGCAAAATGGCGGAAAAAAGTCACGCGCTTTGACTTTTAAACAAATTTTTATAGATAAATAAATTAGAAATATCAAAGGAGTAAAGTGAAAACTGTTTAAAGAAAAAAAATTATGACTAGACTGCAGTCAAGTCAGGAACAGACTGCTAGCTGTGGGCGTCCATAAGGACTTCTTCTTTTGCCAATAAATTTTCAATTTCCTTGGAAAATTTGCAATTTATTTCACTGCAACAAAGCTAATTTCCCACGTCGGTTGCACAAAAATAACCATCCAGAGCCAAACTGCTTTGTAAATCAATTTTCAATTTTCCATTTTTAGTGTTTGGCAAAGTTTTTCGTTGCGGATTTTTTCCACAACAAAAACTAAAGCGTGAGATTTCTTTTGTTTATGCTCAAGTGATATACGGAGAGCAAAATCGAATATGAATATCCTTCTGGATGAGATTTTGTTTTGTTGCTAAGTGAATGAGAGCTAAGTGCACTTAACAACCAATTGAGCCTGAATCCTATCGGCAAGTCACTCATTCAATATCTCAATAGTACTCTTCAAACAGTTCATCTCTAATGATAAATCACGTACTTTGCATTTATCTTATTCGGTAAACAGAAATTTGATTTTATTTACAAAATCGTGCAAATAAAGCAAATGGAAAGCTAGAAAAACGCCATAAATATTTGCAATTAAGTTTGTCCAATTTTTTTGTGAGTTGCAACAAAAAAGTGTTGGCGGTAAATGTGGCAGGAATGGGTTAAGGGTGAACTTTTTTCGGTAAAAGTGGAGCTGGAAAATATTTGCGATTTTCCACACGCAGTGCAACTGTGTAAATATTTTCGACTTTTTTCGCTGTTTGTTTTTCTTACTTTATTGAGCAAATATTTTCGTATGCAACGTTTTGGAGCTTCATTTTGTTGGGTGAGGATGTAAGCATAAAGGAAGAGAGAGGAGGTGGTTTCCAGCTGTTTTGAGCGTCGAAATGCGGTTAAGTTTAAAATTATGCAAGGGCTTAGTCAAGGAATGGAGAATTCAACGCCAAACTCATTCACTAAGTGAAACAACAAAATAGAGTCCTATTTAAAAAATGGAGGAAACAACTGGAACCAGCAAGAAAGAAAACAATCCAAAATAAGACATAACAACAATCACAGAAAACATTCTCAGTTATGCAAGTGAAAAGGTTAAACTTGCTCCATTACCATATTCCCAGTTTTGACTTCCTTTCTTACCCGCCTTGCTCGCTACATTGCAGAGGACTCAGAGATCGTTGAGTTTTATGGCACATTAAAAAAGATTTTATTATTGGCGTTTCTTTGTTTAACTTTTATAACGTTTGAGTGAACGACTAAACGCTTTAGGGTTTTATTGGGGTTGCTTGAGGGGAAACTGGGCAGCACTTTTTGATATTGACACCACGCGGCGTATGCGCAATGTCCTTGACTAAGTCAAACAAAATGGCCAATACTTATGGCATGTGCCGCAACTGTTATCTTTGAAGTAAGAGAGCAGGCGGAAAAAGGCTATTAAATTTGCTTAATCTCTACACATGCCCACGTCCTGCCTTCATCCTTTATTCGCTGCCTAATGTTATTTACTCAATTAAGTCATTTTTGGGTTGCTACTCCCCCTCTTCAAACGTATCTTAGAGTTGTCTCTGACAGTCAAAGTCAGTTAGTTAGATGGGTTCTAGCCTACTTTGTTCTTATTTTGTCAGCCTACTCTAAGAGTGTGTGTGTGTTTGGTCATAAAAAGAACCTTGTCTGCGCCTAATTACGTGACGTCACGCGTAAATTAACAGCAAAAAAAATTTCACGTCTCGCCGTTTTCTTTGAGCCCGAAAAGCTGCCTTTAATTAGAAAGAAGCGGCTCGACGGCAACTCTCCCACTGAGTGGGGCACACGTGGCGTATGGGTAACGTGATTTTCAGTAACGCCAAAGGAAACGAAGTTTTAGCTTTGACGTGTCATTTTTTCACGCCTGCTTGAAAATAAAATCACGGGCTTTCTGTCAAGACAACAACTGGGAACAAATGAAAGACTCTAATTGTGCGCATTGGGTGCGGGAATGGAGCAGGGAGGGGGAGTTCTCAAGAGCACCCCAGAGAAACTGTCACAAATTGTGCGCTTGCCGCTTGAATGGCGCGTTTAATCAGCGCGACTTGCATATCAACTAGAAAGGAAAAACTGTGCGGAAAATGCTGAAAAGTGTTGAGTGGAAATGCATTCAAATGAAGGCACACACTTTTCCGTGTTCAACTTAATGCAGCTGCGATTTTGTTTGGAGTTAGCCCATTTTATGTTTGGTTTCTGGTTTGTGCTGCATCAGTTTTCTAAATAGACATTTAAGGAGGGTTTTTTATTTTTGACTCCCAACTTTAAAGTTTGCTTTTTAGAATATCCTGCAATACTTATTTGCAGCTACTTAAATGCCACCAAAAATGTCTCCCTGTAGATATTTTTAAATATGCCTCAAGGTGCTATTATCCTCTGTTTTCGACTTGAAATTGTAATAGAATTTTGTGGCCGCAACCAACTAGGAATTCTCGATTGACACTTGCCGCAGTATGGCAAAATAAACTTTGGAGCACGGCAAGAAAAAATAATAAAAAAAACGGATAGAAAAATAAAAGTAGTAACAGGGGACTGTGGCTTTAGGTGACAGTAGCCACAAAAAGTTTCCAGCTACAAAACAAGTCAAGTGAAGGTAGTGAAGAAGTGAAAACTTTTCCAGAGTGTCACAAACTGCAGTCGAGATTTGTGGTTGGAAGTAAATCGAGAAAACATGTCAACCTATTAGCGAGTTTCTGTTTTCTGTTTAAAGTTTCGATTTTTCCAATTGACAAGCTGTCATTTGGCTGGGAAATCAATGGAACTGCTTAAATTGGCTGGAACCACATAGGAGTTTAGCCGTGGTATTGCCCATTTACTGAAATTTGTTGCGGCGGATGATTTTTAATTGAAGGTAAATAAGCAAAATATTTTTGCAAACGAAATAGTGAGCAGTTTAGCTGCCATCTTAGTCATATAATTTGGGAAATTTTTCAGTTCAGCGCGATTCGGGTTGGTTGGGTGATTTTAACAATTGGTGATATGCATGTGATGAGCTTTCTTATCATCATTCTTGATAAGCAAAATGGAAGTGCGTTCTCTCGAGTTTCCTATCTAAGGTTACAAATAATTTTGTCCCTTTACGGGCCGACAAAAAAGTTGTGTGAACTTTACTTATGACATGTGATAGGATAATCCATATTGATTTGAAGTCACTAAACCCGAATCCGAGGTGTAACACATCCAATGCTCCTGAAAATATATCAAAATACTTCATATAGCGTTTATAATTATTTATTGATCTCCTATCCGAAATCAGCGTACCGAAAATTTAAAAAAAAAAAATCGTCGGACAAACGGACTCGAAAAAAATATGTAGATTTTTCAAGTTTTGTTACACAAAAAAAAAAATCAAATTATGATTCTCAATTTTGGATCATGTTTTTGGGTTCACCGATTTCGCAGGTTTAAAAAGACTAAAACGTTAGGGTTCTGCCATAATCTAAAAAATCTAAATTTTCTAGGTTATAGGATATTATCGAGCCTATATTTGAGTTTAAAAAATTATCTCAAGGGGTCACACTAATTTTCAAAAACTTAAGCCGCAAGTTGAAGATTTGTTTAGTGACTCATTTACATAATAATTGCAACTAACTTTAAAATAATAAATTTTACTTAAAAAAATGTATGTGTATCAACGCTTGAGATACAAAATACAAAGCTTTTGAGATGGTTAATAAGATGAATTTGTATATCTTCCATTTTATTCACACTTAAGTTTTAATTTTTATATGCCAATATTCATCAAAGAAACCCAATCAAAGCTTTGGGATTTCTTTAGGACACAACAAATAGTAAATAGCAAAGCATTTTGAATAGCTTAGAATTTATTTTTTGGATTTTACAAAGTTGTTGGACCAAACTGAGCTGCTGGCCATTGAAAGGTCTGTCAGTTACTAAATAAAGTTCAATGTGTCAGTCCATTGAGGCATTAGGCTGTCTTAGTTTGAGCCAAGTCTATCTAATTAATTAAATGATGTAATCTGACCAAATGTTGTTGGCATAATGTATGAGGTCTATTAGCAATTCACACACACACACAGAGACCAGCGTGACCTAAAAAGAATAATTAATCCGTGTATCTACGATGCCATCTGTCTGTCGAACACTGTCCAACACTGGACGCCCTTTCGTAACTGAAATGAACTTTTCCACACCAAACTGCGCTCTGTCATTCATCAGCTGCTCATGAGAAATGAGAGAAGCATTAAGTATACGCAAGAAATTTGTGCACCATATAATTTGGGCCACCGCCTATGGCTCCTTGGTGCTGGGATTATGGCCGTTAAAGTATGATGACGTCACTAGGAAATTAAGGCGATCCAAGTGGTTAATTGGCTACAGTTTGCTGCTTTATGGTGTGCTATTTACTATAGCTAAATTTATACCGATGGATATGGTCGGCTCCGCGGATATGGGCTTGGATCTCTTTAGACGTAATCCGCTCACGGCTTTTATAAGCAAGCTGCAAGGATTATTCGGCATTTTTGTCATAATTTTAACGCTCTTACGTATTTGGATCCAAAGTGAAGAACTGGCAACGGCTTTAAATCAAGTGGTCCGAATCAAGGACAAAAAGTGTTTTAAAGATGCACATAAAAATGAGATTTTTGATGTTTATGTGATAACAAAAGGACTCTTTGTTTTCATACAAATTGCATCCTCTTTGGTAGTCGTATTTTCTTTATCAGATGCAACGAAAACTGTAATGTTTTTTATAGTAATTTTGCTAGTGGTATTTATGCAATTTTCGATACTTTTGGTGTCCATGCAGTTCCATATAGCAGCTGCCCATATCTATCGCTGTACTTGGAGCATCAATGGCCAACTCCTGGGCATAGCCAATAACATAGCAAATGCTAGGAATACGGAGCTGCGTCTATTACTTAAAGGCTACAAAAATATTCTGGATCTAAGCAAACGTTTTGCCATCATCTATGACTATCCTATGATGTTCATGATGAGTTCCTTTATGATCGCCAACATAATGTCCATCTACTTTTTTATTGTGCTGCATATTAGTATGGGCCAGGTTAATACTATGGCGGATTATATAATGCTGGGACAGAATTTTGTGGTCAACAATTGGGACTTTTGGCTGACCATTGTGGCCTGTGAGCGTGTCGAGCATACAGGACGCTGCACTACAAATATTTTAAAACTCTTCAATGACTTTAAAAGCTTGGAAAGTGAATTCGAGCAAACAGTGAGTACAGTGGAATTTCCTAAGAATTTCTTTAAAATTTTTAATAATGGAACATTTCTTTAACAGCTGGAAACCTTTGCCTTGCTTTGTAGTCAAAGGCGTTTGCAAATTCGTCAATGTGGACTTTTTGTTCTAAATAATGCCTCCGGCTTCCAAATGCTTGTTTCGAGCGTTATGTATTTATTATTTTTGGTACAATTTGATTTTATGAATCTGTAGCAGCTAAAAATAAGAGATTTTCATTGGGTTAATGTGAAGTTTTTTATCTTTTCAAAAAGAACCAAGTTTACTTAGATATTCTCTTCTCAATACTACCGAGAGAGCTTCATAAACAGTAAATAGATGTATTTTCTCTACATAGGATATTCTGCATCAATAGTATGAGAATAATTAGGTAACTATATAAAGAAGAAACATAAATTTTTTCGATAAATTGTATCATATCTTACAAAGCAGTATTAAACCCACATCCACTTATTATTATGAGAAGGATCTATTGTGTATATTTTTTTTTACAAGATAAAATTGATAAAATTGTTTTAATTCTGGAAGTGTATCTAATAATACTGGTGGTTAATGACAGGAATGATCATCTAGAAGATGATCTTTACATGCGAATGACCGTCTGTGCTAATTGCTAGTAAGGATGGGCGAAATTGTGTTGATATATCGGAATATCGATACTTTTTCTCTGGCAATTGACTATTTTGTATTGATTTCCATGTTCGAAGATATATCCAATATCGATATTTTCTTCCAATACTGACGGTAATTACGAATCCGGCGCCAAAACTAACTTCGCTGTACTCCACTTCACCAACCATATGGGAGTCCCTGTCAACACTATTCCCGAATCTTCACAAACTTGCAAGGATATTTGCCCAGCTACGGCGTCGTCTGTTCCCTCGTAACCAAATTTGGTATAATGCTTAAGAACTGTAAAAAACTTACAAGTGCCAAATTTGGTCGCAATATTTTAAAAAACAAACGAAATACAACAAATTTTTTAAAAAATCGATTTTTTGGAAGATCGACCCTATGGGAGCTATATGATATAGTCAACCGATTTTGTTCAAATCTGGCACATTGCTTAAGTGCTCTAAAAAATTTCAAAACACCAAATTTGAACAAAATCGGTTGACTATATCATATAGCTCCGATATATCGTATATATCATATAGATACGATATCTTCATGAACAAACGAATTATCCATCTAAAACTTTTTTTTGTCGATGGAATTTTAATTTCCTTGTTTACAATAAGCGTTGTAATTTAAACATTTATCGACCGATTTTAATAAACCATAACTTTTCTTACTCGGAATTAATATTTCTTTAAAATTAAATGTAAAAAAGTAAAGGTGTTTTAACAAAATGTTATATAAAAATGGCGGACGTAAAGTCGGGCGCGGACGACTTTAGGATACCCTGTACCACTAGCTTGCAATAAAGTCCGATTTCTTCACAAAAAACCAAATACAGAAGAATTTTTAAGCAAACATTTTTTTTGACCGATCGTTCCTATGGGAGCTATATGATATAGTCAGCCGATTTCAATAAAATTTGACACAGTGCTTAAATACCTTAAAACAGATATGAATGCCAAATTTATTTCAAATATCTTTACAAACAAACAAAACACATCGAATTTTGTATAAAAAACGTGTTTTTGGACCGATTGGTCCTATGGGAGCTATATGATCTAGTCAAACGATTTGGATTAAATTTGGTACAGTGCTTAGGAACTATAAAACACTCACGAATGTCAAATTTGGTCCCAATATCTTAACAAACAAACGAAACACAGCAAATTTTGTTAAAAAATCGATTTTTTGGAAGATCGGACCTATGGGAGCTATATGATATAGTCAACCGATTTTGTTCAAATTTGGCACATTGCTTAAGTGGTCTAAAAAATTTCTAAACGCCAAATCTGGTTAGGATATCTTTATTAAACAACGAAATATAGCGAATTTTCTTTAAAAAAGTTATTTTGGCCGATCGGTCCTATGGGAGCTATATGATATAGTCAACCGATTTCGATCAAATTTGGTACAGTGATTGGGAACTATAAAAAACTTTCGAATACCAAATTTCGTTACGATATCTTCATAAACAAACAAATTATTCATCTAAAACGCTTTTTTTTGTCGAGGTCGTCTCAAACACCCTCATGGGAGCTATATAATTTATACCCGATATCAAAAAAATAAAATAAACTTGCCTCCTATGGAATAATATGGGATCTAATGTGAAAGTTTGGTAACTCTAGCTCTTACCATCTCTGAGATCTAGGCGTTCACACGGACGGACAGACGGACAGACGGACATGGGTATATCGACTTCTCTATTCACCCTGATCATATATTAGGTAACTTTGGGGTGTCTCCGACGTCTCCTTCTATATGTTACATACATTTTCGGCTTGCACAAACTTAATATACCCTTAGTACCATACGGTACAGGGTATAAAAATGACTTCAAAGTGTGAAAATCGAAAGAAAAAAAAAGTGTAAATCTTAGATAACTTTTAAACAATCTCATAGTTGCTTTGTATAAAGTATAAACAAGTGTATATAATCTTAAAGCTTGAATCTTCTTCTTTCCAAAGCCGTAAAGCAATCGAAAATCGGTTGAAAAATGGCGACGTTGTGATAGTGGGAGTGATCGCAGTACCCGAAAAACGGTTTTTAAGCGATAACTTGCGATTTTGGGGGTGTTAGACAATTTTGAAACACACTATCGTGATCTACTCATCAAGACCTACAACGTACACTAGGTCACTTGAAAAGTTCTTTTATTTTTTATGATTTTGTAGAACAGTGTTATTTTTCCTTGTAGGTAGAATTATGACCGACGAACGAAACCAGGGAAAAACCTGCCATTCTTGGGTAGTATAAAGAATATCAAATACCTTCCGCGAACCACACAAACCGCAGAAAGAACCTGTCTTGGATCATGCGGTTATAAATGTGCATTATTTCTCCACACTGGAGTACCCACGGTCCGCCCCACGGACCTTAGGGTAAGTTGCGTTGGGCTTATAACACAAACGGAAACTTCCACCAAATTTCGATTACTATTTTAGTAAAATCAAGTCATAAAGATAAAACTAAAAATTTTTATAGCATGATCTACTTGACCACAAAAATTAGATTTTGTCTTAAATTTTGTCTTACCCATTTGCCTTTTACTACATCTCTGCATGTCTATATGAAAGCTATCGTTCTGTGGCATGTTAGCAGAGTCCAAAGGGAATGGCTATATGTCACCCCGAGGACAACTGCAACGCTTTTGCTTGCAACTCAACTGAGGTGACAAAGGCTTAAGAGGATTAGAAGTGGCAAAAAGAGGGTGCTGCATGCTTCTCCTTCGGGCTGTGTTGACAAGCGACTAAGAGTTGCAATTTGCTGTAGTCGACTATAGGGCTGATGATGAAACTTTCCGGGCACCCCACTGTTTCAGTAGGAGTCTTCATTCGTATTGCACACAAGCGTTAAAAGCCAAGCAATGGAGAAGTAAATGACAGTGTGAGTGTAACCGAGTGTTTGTGTGTATGTGTGTGCGAGTGTAACTGAGTGTGTATGAGTGTATGACATCATGTACACATGAATGGCTTGTTGACTTTTGACGCCAGTTCAAACACCTTAAAGCAAGGCAGCTAAATGGGAACATTGCCGTAGGACATCAACTTCTTTCAAATGAGCGAACATTTTCCAAAAGCTAACATGTAACCGGGCTATGCAAAGACATCCCATCCATATAAAAGGGAAAAAAATAAAATTGGAAAAAAATGAAAAACTCAAAGGACAATGAAAAGAAGCGTCATTAAAGCGAACAAATGAAATGTTTTTTTTCTCTTTCATTTTGAGTTTTTCATTGGTTACCAACAAGTTAACTGCTTGGAAGCAACTTCCAAACAGGGACACCAAACAATGCCGGCAAATAGCTAATGAAAGCGGAATGCGGAATGAGCGCATAAAAAAGGGAGGGTGCGGAAAAAAAAACTATGGAATATTATAAAATGAATGCCACAACTTATAAAAGTTGTTTCTGCTAGTTTTGACTAGTACCTTTGTTGGGGTTTCCTTGTTCTTAATTCCCATGCCTCAGATTTTTTAGTTTTTTGCCCAACCACATCCTCCGCTCATGCATTTCATGTTTTATTTGATTTATACTTGTGCGTGGGCACTGTCGGTGTGTATTGTTCTAGTTGTTGGGAAAAATGATATACGAGCTGAAATTTGTTGCACCACAAATTTGTAGAGCACGAAATTCTCAACTATTTATTCGTGTCATGGATAATAAATGCTGAAGAACGGTGCTACTAACCGGAAAGTGAATATCCAGGGATTTTTTTTTTGTTATTTCGTTGAACTGAAACTCTCATAGGATTGTCTTATGTTTCTCTATACATATTGGACTAATTTTAGTAGCCAAATAAATTTTATTATTTTTGTTTTGGTATTTTGCTGGCCAACCTCATTCGCCTTCTTTGTGTTCTAATGTAAGGACATGACTAGATATACGAGGTGTGTTCAAAAACTATCGCGAATTTTGGATTTTTTAAAAACTATTCATTTATTCATGAATATCTATTTTGTCCCCTTCAAAGTAATCCCCAAGAGATATTATACACTTGTGCCAACGGTTTTTCCAAATTTCGAAGCACTTCAAAAAATCATTTTTTTTATCTTGTTCAGCTCCGCCTTCGATGCCGTCTTTAGCTCGTCAATCGTAGCGCAGCGTCGTCCTCTCATGGGCCTCTTCGGTTTAGGGAACAAGAAAAAGTCACAGGGGGCCAGATCTGGGGAATACGGTGGCTGCGGCATCATTAGTGTGTTGTTTTTGGACAAAAAGTCGCGCTCAAGCAACGATGTGTGAGCAGGGGCGTTATCGTGGTGCAAAAGCCAATTTTGTTCTTCCACAAATCCGGGCGTTTCTGGTGGATTGTTTCGCGCAAATTAAGTATAACTTGCAGGTAATATTCCTTATTGACCGTTCTACCCTGTGGCAAGAACTCATGATGCACCACGCCCCAGCAATCGAAGAAAACTGCAAGCAAAACTTTCACATTCGACCGAACTTGGCGAGCTTTTTTCGGTTTTGGTTCGTGTGGCAGTTTTGGTTTCCACGTCATAACCATAAACCCACGATTCGTCACCAGCTATGACCCTTTGGAGCAAATTTGGGTCGTCGCGGACAGAGTCCAACATCTCATTAGCAATGTTCATGCGATGCTGTTTTTGGTCGAAATTGAGCAATTTTGGTACGAATTTAGCGGCGACCCGTCTCATGACCAAATCATTGATAAAAATCGAATGCCACGAGCCAATCGATATGTCTAGGTCCTCAGCAACTTCTCTAACGGTGATTCGACGATTGGCCAATACCATTTATTTCAGTTCATCAATTTTTTCGTCTGTTGTTAAAGCGCTCGGGAGAACATTTTGTACCACCGATAAACGTTGCTGCGGTCCAAGGTAGCTTCTCGATATGCCACAGTCAACATTCGGAATGCATCCGCGCACTTAATTTCGTTTTTCACACAAAATTTGATACAGGTTCTTTGATCCATTTTTTTGATTAGGTAAAAATCGAAGACGAGCCAAAACACGTGCAAGCAAAGCAGCTGTCAACCATTGAGTGAGCATTCAAAATGGCCGAGCTTGTCGGCATAAGTGAGAAATATCAGTACCAACATAACGCCACAAAAAAATCGGAATCCGAATTTACGTAACCCGCGAAAATTCAAAATTCGCGATTCTTTTTGAACACACCTCCTACATTATTTACTTATTGATTGTTCTCATTTTTTATTTCTTATTTTCTCTAAAACATTTCTAGTTGAGGTCAGTTTAGGATAAATACACTGCGCGAATTCAAATTACCCCAAGACGTTGAGTAGAAAGACGCAGGTAGTTGAGATAAGCGAAGGAGAATGTCTGAGATAACATCTTCACAGCGTAAGGTCCTCTATGGGTAGATTTGCTTGACAGCCCGTCTTCAAAAATTGTCAGTTATGTGCTGTACTTCTAAGAACTGCAGGTCAGTCATATAACAGATGTTATAGTATGTGGTTTGAATCTTCCTCATTAGCCACGACTTATGTCGTGGTGGCAACTTTGAATTCGCTCAGCCGAAGTGCAGCTTACCGATATTTTTTCAATCAACATTATTCCCCTTTTCCTGTTTTTAGATGCTCACAATGAATTATACCTGGCCAGAGTACTTGGGGGAGCGGTTGTCAGGCAGCTTTATCCACTTCTTATGCCTTTTTGGGTTCTTGTTTGTCCGTATCCGTAAGAGCAATGTGTAGCTCTCATTTCCTTGAGAAAACAGAGACCCAGTGGAGGAGAAGTGAACGTATGTTATTGTTTTAAAAGACGATAGGTTCCAAAAAAGATCGTACTCTGAAAATAAACAAAAACAGTGGAGTGTGCCCCAGAGTATGAAAAGACCCAGCAGTCACGGTGAAGTAAACTAGAGCAAAGCTGCCTTATCCCATATCCCATCATTTCGACTTACCTTAGCTTACGATGTCATTAGATACAGAATTTTAGAGTAAAAAACAAAAAAAATTAAGTACTTGCACAAAAAATTTTAAAATTTATCTGTTATTATCAGAATATTTAGAAACTCTAGCAAAATGTGGATGCATTTCGGTAGTCGTGCTTCAATTGCTGCATCCAAAAAGCACATAAAAGATAAAGCTGAAGATCAAAATGATGTCCACATGTGCCGGGTTCCGTCTGCCTGCGGATGCCGCCGTATTAACTCTGAATTTAAGGAATGTTTGGCACAGTGTTTAGAAGACAAAAATTTGATTGAAAAATTTGAAATGAATATGTTAGATCTAAAACAGAAATTAGATATTGATTTTCGAAAATTTGGCTTTGACAACGAACAGAACTTATTTGTAACAGTAAAAGGATTAGAAAAGCCCATTTGCCCTGAAAGACAGCTAAAATTAGTTCAGAATGTGGTAATGTTGGTCAAGGCCAGTGAGAAGATGAAAAATCGAAACAGTCTGCCAAAATCACCAGAGATTTCAACAAAACTTGACAAACCAACTAAATCGGTGATTACTAAATCGACAAAATTGAAGAAGGTTGAAGATGTTAAAAGGGCCAAGTCGACAAGTTGGAGAATTCTGGTTATAAACATGGTACATATTGTATTTGGTATATTGTGTTTACGAGACATTATATAGTTTGAAGGATGAAATATAAACAATGTCTCAGCATGGCTTGAAAAAATTTATAAGTAAAATATGTTGCTTTAACACTTATTTGTAAGAATATTGTTTCTATCAATATGTGGGGGCAGGGCCATAGAGAGAAAACCTGGGTTCTGGGAGGGAAAATGTGCCGTACTATCTATTGCACGACAGTACTAAAAAAACGTGGAGCCCGGGGCAATCCCTCCATTTCTCCCTCCCACTCTGAAGGGGCTATACCCGAATGGAAGCATTTTGTTTATACACATTTCGAATGCTTTTTGTTCTCTTCAAAATTATTAGTCTACATAGTTCTCGATTCGATGGAATTAAATAAAACAATATGGAGAACATCTCTTAAAAGTATTTGATGGTTAAGGTATCGACCTGGAAAACGCGGAACCCAAAACACGACTGCCAGAATCTGAGGGCATACACAAGCAGAAGTTAAGAAGTTAGGAAACTAGAGGATAATGGAATGGGATTATTGCCGCAAACTAAGTAGCTGCTAAAATCACGAGGAATAGTGCCACAAAGCAAAAAATAGGGCCCATAAATCTGCATTCGCAAAAACACCTCGAAAAAGTTACTACAAGAAAAGGATGTAGACGAGCCTTCAATTGGATCAGGATGGCTTGCTAATGAAAGCCTAATCAACCGCATGGTTTCTCAGATCTCTCAATTCGACAGGAATTCCCTTAGGAAACTAGTTTGACAACGGAAAACACTGAGCATTATGTGCATCACGGATTGTAACATCTGCCGGCTCTCTGGGAGAGAACGGGAATGATCCCAACGCATATGAGTGGGACTCTGTTGCCAGAGAATCGTTCTTTTATGATTATGCAATCTCGATTCACGATGTCATCCGACAAGAAACATATAAAACACCTGCAGGTTCTGTGAAAGAGAGCACGCATCGAATCCCTCCACAACATACTGAGTCATTTATGGGCATGGTATCTCGATTCACCATATCACCCGACTAGAAACATCTTAAGTGTTGTGGTTTACTTCTACCACCTGGTGATTAGAAAACAGAGAGAGCAGGAATCGTGGAATTTCGATTCACGATATCATCCTGGTTCTCATCGGATAGATAGAACACCTGCAGGTTCTGCTAGAGAGATCACGATTCGAGTCCTTTCAACACAGGGCAACCTTTATTTATGGTCATGGGATTTGGATTTACCATATCAGCCGACTAGAACCATCCTGAGTGTTAGTTTTATTTCTAACACTTGGAGGTTCTATGAAAGAGAGCAAGCACCGTGAAATCACTATTTACGCTGTCATCCGACAAGAACTATATACATCACCTTCAGGTTCTATTAGAGAGAGCAAGCATCAAATTCCATCTCATGGCTATTGCCAGAATAAAGTCAACATTGTTTAATGATAATGTTATCTCGATTCACGATATAACCCAACTATAACTATCACAAGCAAATAAATGATTTTTTTAACTAGTTTAAAAATGGATCTTAAGAGATTCTTATCTCTACTACAGAGGTTTATAAGAGATATATTTCATAACTTCGAATAAAAATAACTTGGCCAAAGAAAACCGTCTTGAAATCTTAAATTAAAGGCAGTGGTACAAAATTATTTAACTGGAGAGACAGCCTACAAAATTTTTTGCGCCCTTTACATAACCTAAACAGATGGAAAATCACCGTTTTCTGGTACATAACTTAAAATATCTCAACATCCTAACGTGATATGTTAGGTCAATTCTGATGCCGGATTCGTATTTTACGCAGCAAATTACTTCGGAAATAATGCGTAAAAGGATTCCTTGGTCCTACTGCTATACAGCTTTTGGTCCTAAAATGTTACAATCCTGAAGATAAGTCATAAGTTGCGTTTGAAAGGACGTGCGATGTACCTTCACATTTCAATTCTAATCCATGAATAAACAGGCTATCACTGGGTCAATGTTCTCGCACCCTCCCAACGAATTCAAATTGGTATCGTTAAACTCTACCCAGACTTTTTTCGTTCGATTACCAAATTTGAATCCCTCTTTAAAGCTTTGTAAGTTACTCTTAATGGATATTTTATGAATTCTGACTGATTGCCAATTTAATCACTAAAACGCTCCTATCTAAAAAACTATGTTTCATACAAAAGTGCTGCCAATCTAACACTTAAAGCCGAACAAAAAAACGTGCGTATAGCAACAATTAGCCATAAACAATAGACAAAAAAAAAACCGTATAATAGCCACAACACAGATAAACTTTTTCTTTATGTACAAGTCCTTATAAAACACATATGTATAGTAACTGTGGGCAACCATTTGCAAGCAGCTAAGTCGTTGTCAATAGCAGCAGTTCTACATGGAAACGGAGCGCCAATGGGCCCATTATGTTCGATTATCGTGCAAAGAAAAAACAAAGCCAAATAATCGCCGATAAGAACAACAAAAAAACCGAAATATTTCCGTTGTGCGTAAATTGATTTTTATTATCCTGTGCATGAAATATCCCACTTCAGAGCGTGCCAACCTAGCTGCCAAAACGATTGCTTATTTGGCAAAAAAGAAAGCAGAAAGTTTTGGGAGGGATTTAGTTGCCCCCCACGTTGATGTCAGATGGCAGCAACAAAGTGTGTAGCAATATATTTGATTTATGGTCTTTGGCTTAAAGACCTTGAGAGGATGTGTCCGGAGACAATTTGGGGCGCCATTTGGTCGCTTTGGTTTAAACAATGAAAATGCTTGGGGTCACAATTTTTGGATTAAGTCAAGGAAATGTTTTAAGAGACTGGCAATTGAGTAGTTTTCTTTTGAAGCACAAATTTACTCTTTTGAACTCAAGTGAACTTTATGTAGTTATGAAGTCGTTCAACACCACCAAAAATGTTGGGTCTAGAAATATATTTTTTTAACTTATTAGGGCCCTCTCAAAAGCGACTTACTATAATTTTAGTCTTTGTAAGAAATTGTTAAGACCAAGTAAATGCGAGGTCATCTTTTACAGGGGGTATTCCTAATCAGTCGATTTTTAGGGGGAGGTTGAAGCATCTCTTTTACAGTCTTTTAAGCGCCGCTTCTTCAGGTCTTTTCGCGCAGCAGGTGGGATGCAACTGTTGGAGAAAAAGAAGATTTGGGTATCGACTGTATTCATATTAAATTTACGAAGCAGACTCGAATTATGGACGTGGGGTTTTCAGAAGAGAGGGAGAATCTCTCATTCTGGATAGACTTAACAGCAGCACCTCCGACATAAAGCCCATATGATGCCAACGGCTGTTCTAATTTTTAAATTCACTGCGATACTCCAGAATTATGTCAGCGGACTCGATCCAGAAGAATTGTAGCCATCGTTAGAATAAAAGGGAAGAGCATCTTCTTCGACTTCATACCCACATTGCGTCAAGTCATAGGAAGGTCCGCCTACACTGGAGACACAAAAAAAATGGAATCGATCGCATTTTCTGTTACGTGTGATCGCTTGACGGCGCAAGCAAGTTGCTGCCGCTAGGTGGCGCAAGAAACTTGTTATGTATTTATTTTCAAAACATCATAGATTAATAAATTTAGAGCACCGCATACTCCGGTTTTCCATACATTTAAGGATGACGAAGATTCTGGCAGTCTTCCATATGATGTAGAAACATACATATTAAAATTTAAAATATAAGTAAGGAGTTTTTGACATAGTCGCCGTGATCATCGGCTGTTTCTGTGTCGTTTGATCGCTAAAAGGGCGCAAGCTAGTTGTTACCGCTATATGGCGCAAGGTACTTGTTATGTAGCTATTCTCAAAATATTGTAAGTATCGTTAAAATATAAAATTTTAGGAGGGGTCAAAGGCCTCTAGGATTTTATCAAGTTTCGAAAACGGTGAAAACTTGTGCTATAAAATAAAAAAATAAAACAATCAGCCTTATCAAATAAATAAATTTATATACTTTATTTTTTGGAGACTCTGGAATAAAGTCCGGAGTTGGCAGATACAAATATTTCAAAATGTCTTAACGATTTTTTGAATATTCCCGAATATCTGAACCTATGGCACATCAATATTGCCGTAGGCCGTAAAAAATATACATATAAAAATATTAATTTCAAAAAAGATACTTTCGTTTATTATTAAATAATAAATTTGTCTATCCTTGCAATCCTAGAATTACAAGTTCTTTGAGCTATGAAATCACAATTCTAAAGTCTCAGAAAAGGAACTGCAAGTCGTTCGAAGAAGCCTTTAGTATAATAAGATATTCCCACTAGAAGATTATTCATGACGAAAGTTTACCTTGAAGATTGAGAAATGTTATTTATTAACTGATTTAGCTTATTTTTCTTTCTTGTTCGGATTTTCTTCAACTAGACGGCGTCAAGCCAATCAAATTTTAAATATTTTAGTATATTTATAACGAGTTTCCTTTAAAAACATTCTACAAATAGTCACGAAATTTTGTTGTTATTTTAACCGTTCTGGAAAATACAATTTTCATTTCATCTTTGTTGTCGGCATTTCTAAATAAATACAAATTATAACGCATTGGCAAACTAATTAAAATAGCCTCGGGTCCTTGGCACCGCCAATTGAACAATTGACGGGCATTTATCGTAATTAAAATGCTGCAACCTTTCATTTATTTTGGCCTCCATGCCAACAAGTTCAAAGGCAAATGCCAAAAACAAAAAAAAGAAAAGCCTTTCAGTTGATTGGCTCTTGTTTTGGCTGGGAAATTGGGAAAACTCTTCTTAGCTTTAAGACCAAAAAAAAAGAGACCCTACAGGCTGGCCCTACATTCTGCTTAGGCATGTCAAAATAAAGGTAAAAGTCAATAAATTTTACGCGTACCTTTGCATAAGAAAACATATAAATTTAGATTAAACTCGAAGATAACCTTTTTTCTTTCAAACAAACAGTGGAAAAAGGACGTCTGCAATTTTTGGCCGCGTCCTAATTACAATAAATGACGAGTCGCGTTTTTATTTGCTGTTTCGTAGAAATTTTTTTTAATTAATTGCGGCTTGTAATTTGTCAAGATCATGGATTTTGAAATAAATGAAATGGGGTAAGTTGAATTTTTTTTGTTGCTAACAAAAATCGATATGGTCTTTAATATTAAACTGACGGTTTGGGTTTTGTGCCAAAAAATATTGCATTCCATGGAAAAAATGTTTAGGATTTTATTATGCTCTTTATACAAAGGGATACTTAAAGGATATACTATGTAAATATTTTTTCTATAAAAACAAAGTTTCTATTTCTAGGAAAATTCTTTTCACTCATTTTTGATTAGTTTCATAATAAAAACCTCAACCACAAATCCCCACAAAACACTTTTCTAAAGTAAAAAGTTCCATCTCAGCGAAATAAGATTAAAGTTCTTAAATAATAAATTCAAGATTCCATTAGCCATAAAAAAGCTAAACATGTTGTTCAAGCAAAAAGTTCAAGCTCAACAGCAAAAACAAATTGTTTTCTAAATTTGGCAGTCAAAGTGTCAATGCCAAGACCATAACTAAACCCAAAATGTGACCTAATGCGTTCCTAAGCATTTCCATTGTATAAAGGAGACCAGACCACACGGTGCGCCAATTGTCTCATATCCTGCAGCTCTTTCCATACAGCGCTCTTGATGCGTATACTCAAGACAAAAGGCAATAAATCAAATATATTGGCGCAAACTTTCTTGGCCCAGACATATAGAGAAGTCAAGGGAGAGAATCTGTCGGAGCGATGAACGACAGTGGGATACACTGCAAACATTTTATTAAAAATACAAAATAAATATTATTTGCGCCAAATTCTAAGGATTGTAGGTGTATTCTAGAAAAAGGGTATTTATGAGAATATCAATATTCGATTGTTTATTGAACTCACATAAGTCTATACAACGAATTTTATAATAAAATGGAACGAAATATTTTTCCAGTTTATATTGAAGTAGGTCCAAGATTAAATGTTAACATTTAAAATTTGATATATTGCTACAGGTTAATTTTATTTAATTTTTTGTTCAAAAGGTAAATAGATATATTTTTTATTATAATTATCTAATTTATTGCAATTAATGAAAACAACACTTTGTTAATTAAAAATTTTTTTTATCAAAAGTTAAAAAAGATATATTTTTTATTAAAATAACCTAATTTAATGCATTAATAAAATCAAATTTTTATGAGAAATTTTTTTATCTATCTATTATAAAAGATATACATATTTTTGAATGCAATAAATTAAAAAAAAACATTCGATTAAATCGATATATATTTTTATAAAAACTACCTTATTTAATGCGTTTAATTAAAAACAATTTATTGATATATATTTTTTATTGCCAAAATTTTTTAAATACTTCAATTTTTTTTTTTAAATTCTGGATTTTTTTTTAATTCTTGATTTGTTTTTGAAATTCTTGATTATTTTTCTTTAAATTCTTGATTTTTTTTTAAATTCTTGATTTTTTTTTAAATTCTTGATTTTTATACCCTGTACCGTATGGTCCAAGGGTATATTAAGTTTGTGCAAGCCGAAAATGTATGTAACATATAGAAGGAGACGTCGGAGACACCCCAAAGTTACCTAATATATGATCAGGGTGAATAGAGAAGTCGATATACCCATGTCCGTCTGTCCGTCTGTCCGTCTGTCCGTCCGTGTGAACGCCTAGATCTCAGAGATGGTAAGAGCTAGAGTTACCAAACTTTCACATTAGATCCCATATTATTCCATAGGAGGCAAGTTTATTTTATTTTTTTGATATCGGGGATAAATTATATAGCTCCCATGGGGGTGTTTGAGACGACCTCGACAAAAAAAAAAGCGTTTTAGATGAATAATTTATTTGTTTATGAAGATATCGTAACGAAATTTGGTATTCGAAAGTTTTTTATAGTTCCCAATCACTGTACCAAATTTGATCGAAATGGGTTGACTATATCATATAGCTCCCATAGGACCGATCGGCCAAAATAACTTTTTTAAAGAAAAATTCGCTATATTTCGTTGTTTAATAAAGATATCCTAACCAGATTTGGCGTTTGGAAATTTTTTAGACCATTTAAGCAATGTGCCAAATTTGAACAAAATCGGTTGACTATATCATATAGCTCCCATAGGTCCGATCTTCCAAAAAATCGATTTTTTAACAAAATTTGCTGTGTTTCGTTTGTTTGTTAAGATATTGGGACCAAATTTGACATTCGTGAGTGTTTTATAGTTCCTAAGCACTGTACCAAATTTAATCCAAATCGTTTGACTAGATCATATAGCTCCCATAGGACCAATCGGTCCAAAAACACGTTTTTTATACAAAATTCGATGTGTTTTGTTTGTTTGTAAAGATATTTGAAATAAATTTGGCATTCATATCTGTTTTAAGGTATTTAAGCACTGTGTCAAATTTTATTGAAATCGGCTGACTATATCATATAGCTCCCATAGGAACGATCGGTCAAAAAAAATGTTTGCTTAAAAATTCTTCTGTATTTCGTTTTTTGTGAAGAAATCGGACTTTATTACAAGCTTGTGGTACAGGGTATCCTAAAGTCGTCCGCGCCCGACTTTACGTCCGCCATTTTTTTTTTAAATTCTTGATTTTTTTTTTTAAATTCTTCATTTTTTTAAGATTCTTCAATATTTGTAGATTCTTAAATTTTTTGTAAATTCTTAAATTTTTGTTAGATTCTTAAATTTTTTTTAAGTTGGTAAATTTTTTATAAATTCTTATTTTTTTTTAATTTTTCAATTTTTTTAGACTTTTCAATTTTTGTAATTTCTTAAATGTTTTGTAATTTCTTAAATTTTTTTAATTTCTTGAATTTTTTGTAATTTCTACAATTTTCTTAAAATTTTCAGATTTCTTCAATTTTTTGTTATATTCAATATTATTATATTTTTCAATTATTGTTATATTCTTCAATTTTCGTTAGATTCTTCAATTTTTGTTAAATTTTTCCCATTTTTTTTTAAATTCTTCAATTTTTAATAATTTTTTATTTTTTTTTAATTCTTCAATTTTTGGTAAATTCTTCAATTTTTGTAAGATTCTTAAATTTTTGTTAAATTCCTAATATTTTTAAAAATTCATAAATTTTTAAAAATTTTTTTTATTTTTAAATTATTTGCAATTTTATCATTTTTTTAAATTCTTTAATTTTCGTTAATTCTTCAACTTTTGTTAAATAAATTTGTAAATTTTCTTTAGATTCAATTTTTGATAAATTTGTCAATATTTTTTTATTCTTTAATTTTTTATAAATACTTCATTTTTTTTAATTCTTAAATTTATTTGTTTTTTTAAGTTCTTCAATTTTCGTTAATTCTTCAATTTTTTTTAAATATGTAAATTTTTTTTGAGCTCGATTTTTTTTTTAAATTCTTAAATTTTAAAAAAATTCTTTTAGTCATTTAATTATGTAAAATATGTTTTTATTGTTGCTTTAATTTTTTTTAAATTACCACTTTAATTTATTATAAGATCGATTACGATCGTATTCACACAATATGAGAAAGAAAAATATAGCCTCGTTAAAATAATCAATGGCTTAAAACAAAATTTAGATTTTTTTTTTTTTAGAAACAGTGATAGCTAAATATATTAATTTTTATTTTTTAATTTTATTTTTTTTATCTTCTCTGGTATCTAAACGATCGCTCAAATCTTGTATACCCTTCACACATTACCCAAAGTGTACCTAAAAAAAATTGGCAAAAACTTTGTCTCGCTTTTTGCCAAATAAGCAAAGAACTTGGCCAAGTGAGAGGACGACGGACTGCACGCTGTGAGTGGGACGGATTTTTATGCACAGGATAATAAAAATCAATTTACGCACTTTTTGCTAAGAGCTACGGCAACAATACAGTGTCCTCGATGTTGTTGTTTTTTGGCTTTGTGCCAGGACACTTGTTTCCACCATTGTTGTTGTCGTTGTTGCCCAATAATCGAACATAATAGGCCCCTCGGAGGCGCTGCGAGGAATGGCTTCGGCTCCTCCATGGAGCTGCTGCTCCTGCTGATGCTGTCATTGACAGCGGTTAGCTCTTGGGGCATGACTGACTAAACACACACATATGTGAAAAAAGTATCTGCTACATGTCTGTATCTGTGTGTGTATCTGTGTGCTTGAATGTTTTGTTTTTTTTTTATCCTGCGGCAGATTCTTCTTTGTGCTGAATAGAGTTTTCGGTTTTTTGTCTGTTTTTCGCTTAATTGTGTGTATTTCTGAAGTGTGAGACGCAGAGCTTCTGTTTTTGGCATTCGTTAGTTTCTGGCTGCCAAATCAAGTGACATTGCTTAAATTGCAAAGTTTTATTTTAAACTACGGGAGGTCCTTTTTCTTTGTGACTCGGTTTGGTCGCAGAGCAAGTCATGATGTTTTCACTCAGTAACACTTTTTGGGAAATGGAATTTTGTTTTCTTTCTTATTCCCAATGATTCAAACTAAAAAATTTTTTTTTTTTTCAATATATCAGTTATTAATTAAATTACCGTTAATTTTTTTTAAACTTGTTTTGAAGGTTATTAGCCAACTATTTCAAAGGCTATCATCTTAAATTTAAAGGCTTTTTTAAATAAGGCTATCACATTAAATATAAAATATAAATTTTAAAAGCAATCATCACATAATAATATACATATTTTTTAAAAATCTCTTTCTGAAATTATATTTTCCAATACTCTAAATTGTAAGAGGGGAAAATTTTTTTTTTTTAATATTACCATTATCTTAGACAGTTTAAAAAACAATAGCTGAAATATTACCAAATTGGCTATGGGCATTTCCATTTTGGCGTGACGTTACTTGTGTATGACAAACTGTAGCAAAAAATGGAAATATGGAAATTTTATAAAAGGTTTTTCTTTAACTTAATTTGTATTTTAATAAAAAAGGGACCACAATCGGTAATTGTCGATTAAAAGATACAAGAAAAACTAAGCATGGCGTTACGTTACAAAAATGTATGTGGGTTTTGAATTGCGTCACAATATTTGTTAAAGGCGGGAAATGATGTCCGTTAATTTTTCAAGTAACTAATTTAAAACATTTTTTTTAGATGCTGTATATATTAGCCCTAGATCTGGCGTTACGTTACATTGTGTGACATCAATCAAATTACCATTAAATAATCCAAATTTATCTTAAGTCCCACCTATTTCACAAAGGCCCTATTTATTTATTTTTTCTGGATTGATTGCATTAGCCTTAGAATCTGGCGTTACGTTACATGGCCTGACATAAATTAAATTTCCATTGAAGAGTTCAAATTTATACTTAAATCTCACTCACTTCCCAAAACAGGCCAATTTAAATGGCACAAAGAAGATCTTATCAAACTACTCTCAAGCATACTTCCTTTATACTATTATGCTATTATATTCCCAACCCAAAAGATTTTGTGGTTAACCCAGAAAAAAGCTAAATACTGTAATGACTGACAGCAAAGAGAAGAGTAAGATATGCAATGAGTCGCTTTCAATCTGAATAGAAAGCAAACAAAACGAGGCACACGATAATAAATCAAAAGCACAAAGGCAGCTAAAGAAGCGAAAGCTGCTGCAAAGCAGTGCAAGGAATTAGCAGAATCAGGTAAACAAAGGAGCAAACTACTCGTGTTAGCTGCTCCTTTGTGCTTTGCTTTCATTCATTTGCCCCTTTTACTCTATCATCGTTTTGTTTTGCCCGGTTTTTGGTAGCATTGTTTGTTGATGTCCTTTGCAGGAAAAGTGAGCAGAGCTGACAAGCAGTTTTCTGGCTGAGAACAGCTGGAAATCCCAACTGTGCAAACTAATTGGGCTGCTCTGGTGCTGAATGATTGTGAACCTGGTGCAGTGCTTTAGATGACTTTCATTTCATTGGAATTTGCTGAAATTGATCCAAACTGCTCACAAGTTAATTTTGGCGCCTAAAAATCCGAGTTCAATTAAATTCGATTTTATTTGTGCTGAGGCAATATTTCCGCTTTGGCTTTGGCTTTGGCACTTGAACTTGTTTGAAGTTGGTTCTTAAGTCAACAATTCTTACATCATCCGCTCTTATATAGTCTTAAACATAAATAAATACTTTGTCACTTAAACCTGTATGTACACAGACCGTAGAGAAAAGTTCTTGGAAAAAGTTTCTATTAAGACTTTTCTCCGACAGTCGACACAAAGTAAGCTGCTTCAGCCATGACGTCGACTTTGGTAAAGTGCAAGTCTTGGTCCCTTGTCATAAGTCCTCTGCAAGGAGTCGACTGCAGCAGCCCCTTTGACACTTCTGATACTCTTTAGCCTTTGTCACTTGCGTTGAGTAGCATATAAGGGGCATATGAGGGTGTTCTAGCTGCCCCTAGGTGGCATGTACTTTAAGCCAGACAACTTCATTTCATGCAATGGCACTTCATAGAAGAATCAGGCAGCTTCATCACGCACTCTTTGCCTGGGGCTATTAAAATCATTTCAACAGATTTTAAATAAAAATCTAATCAGCACCAAAGTGCAATACATAAACTTTAAAGACGCGAAATCTTTTTTAGTACTTTGACCAAAGGAGATAGAACATTTTAGAATTTCGGTACGCCCATATTTTTCTGTTCGTTTGAACGCCTAGATCTCAGAGATGGTAAGAGCTAGAGTAACCAAACTTTCCCATTAGATCCCATATTATTCCATAGGAGACAAGTTTATTTTATTTTTTTGATATCGGGGATAAATTACATAGCTCCCATGGGGATGTTTGAACGACCTCGACAAAAAAAAAAAGGTTTTAGATGGATAATTCATTGGTTTATGAAGATATCGTAACCAAATTGGGTATTTTTTTTATGGTTCCCAAGCACTGTACCAAATTTCATCAAAATCGGTTGACTATATCATATAGCTCCCATAGGACCGATCGGCCAAAATAACTTTTTAAAATCAAAATTCGCTATATTTTGTTTTTTAATAAAGATATCGTTAGTAGATTTGGCGTTGGGAAATTTTTTAGAGTACTTAAGCAATGTGCCAAATTTGAACAAAATCGGTTGACTATATCATATAGCTCCCATAGGGCCGATCTATCAAAAAATCGATTTTTTAACTAAATTTGTTGTGTTTCGTTTGTTTGTTAAGATATTGGGACCAAATTTAATATTCGTGAGCTTTTTACATTTTTTTCCTAAGCACTATACTAAATTTAATCGGTTGACTATATCATATAGCTCCCATAGGACCAATCGGTCCAAAAAAACGTTTTTTATACAAAATTCAATGTGTTTCGTTTGTTTGTAAAGATATTTGAACTAAATTCGGCATTCAGATCTTTTTTAAGGTATTTAAGCACTGTGTCAAATTTTATTGAGATCGGTTGACTATATCATATAGTTTCTGTTATTATTCTGTTTTTGATTTTTTGTGAAGGAACCGGATTTTATTGCAAGCTAGTGGTACAGGGTATCCCAAAGTCGTCCGCGCCCGACTTTACGTACGCCATTTTTTTATTTATTTATATCACTATATATCTGTTTCAGTTTAAAAACGGCAACTTGAAAATTTTTGAAATTTATCTTAATTCATTCTTTATTTTTTGATTATTGAATCATTTACTATATAGCTATTATTTTGAAGCCTGGTTTAAAGTTCTATTTATTATATTGTATTTATTCAAAGATTGCTTCATTCTGAAAAAAAGATGGCGTACGTTAAGGTTAAAAACAGACGAATTTTTTAACCAAAAATTTTTTTTTTTTGACCGAACGTTCTTAAGTGATCTGTATGATGTAGTCAACCGATTTTAATCAAATTTTGTACATTGGGTACTCTAAAAAACTTTTAAATACCGGATTTGGTTCCAATATACATAAACAATCGAATTATCCTTCTAAAACTTTTTTTTGTTATGTCCTCAGAAACACAAAAACATCTCTTAAATATATAAAATATAAGCTTATATAGGTTGTACAAATTTTTATTTCTCAAATGATGGTGCCCGAAATATTCATAAACAATTATTTATTAATAAAGACTCCATACAACTGTAATAAATCCAGATTCAGCTTAGAAAATAAATTGAACATATTAATCGGTGTTTTTAACACTATTTTTTCTTCATTCAATCGGGTTAGTTAATTCTCTATTAATAAATTATAAGAAATATGAAGAAGTAACAAAACTCTATGCAAGACTTAGATCCTGAGATTTTTTATGGTATGAAAAAATTTGATAAAAATACAATTTTTACTATGATCAAGAAAATTTGTTTATTTGGTCAGTAGCATCATCGAAAAAAGCGCCGAGATAAAAAATTTCAATTTATTTTCCGGTATGGTATGTAATTTTTATTTTTAACGTTCGTAATAGAGCTGTGGCTACCGCTGGCGCCATCTAGTGTCAATTGCCCAAAAGATGGGCAGATTGTTTGCTTAGAAATCTGCGAACCAATGAGAACAAATCTTTTTTGAAAGTAAGCTAAGTTTGGTTTTGTCTTTTGCTTGTCCTTTAGTCCCAATATTTATCACGACGTCGTTATGGAGGTCCCTATAAAAGAGTCGCCATATTATTTTTTACTCAGCTATGCAGAATATTCGGTCATGCTCCCGAAAACGAATCTGAAAATTGAAATCAAATGTTTGGTGTTCCCAATTTTACGAAAACGTATTTTTTAAGTGGTTTGAAACCGAAAAATAAGTTTAAAAAAATATATGCTTTATACTGAAATTATTTTTGATTTTCTAAATTGAATTTATGCCAACTTAATAATAGATATTTACTGACAATTATTTTTAATTATTTTATTCCTGACTCAACTCAAGAAATAGCATGAAAATGAGTTTATTTGAGTGGCCGTGTAATTCTTGGTCTTAAAGATAACGATAGACGTATTTCTGGGAATTTTTTTTTTAATTTTATATTTTTGGAATTTATTGATGTTACAAATTCATATAATCATATTGCAGTATAAAAAGCAGATAGGTAGCACTTGAGACAAGCATTTGGAAGCCGGTTGCATTATTTATCCTAAAAAGACCACAATGGCGAATCTGAAGGCGTTCATGACTACAGTAAAGTGCAAAAGTCTCCAGCTGTAAAAGTTCCATACATATTTATTCTCAAACTCTCTAAGCATATACTTATGTTACTCACTGTCTGCTCCATTTCTTTGTCGCGTACATGAAAATCACTAAAAAGTTTTAAAATCCTTGATGTGGCCCGGCCAGTTAGTTCCAGACGCTCAAATAAGGCCACACTTAGCCAAAAATCCCAAAAATTAATAATTTCAATTTGAGGAAAATAGAAGTAGGCCAAACTGGGTAGCACGACTTTCAAGCTATGGATAATTACAATAAAGAAAAACGTAGCCAGCATATTGGCGCTTAGAAAGGAAATCATTAATAAGGTCATCTGATAGTCGTAGATGCCCGAAAAACCAGAGCTTAGCTCTACTAGCTGCTTATAGAGCTTTAGTATGACTTTAATATCCTTGGCTTTTGTGTAGTTTTGGCCAATTTTCAGTTCGTTGGCCAGGCGTAATAGTTGCCAATTTATGGTCCACACGTATCTATAGATATGGGCTATAATCAGATAGTAATGCATGGCCATTAGCAGCATTATCAGCAGTGTTAGACAACGCAGCAGAACAGAGTAAAAAAATAACATATTATAACTTGCAGCTACTCCGAATTCTATTAGCAGCATGGATGCCACCTGGAATACCAAGAACACAGCTTTGTAAATGACATAACTATTGTATTGGGAACAATCCAAATCCCAGTGTTGAAAATACAGATGTTCCAGTTGCAGCAATTTGTTTAAGAGCTGACAAAGTTTTCCACTGCGCATCCAGATGCGATAGAGCGCCACAATTGTGAGCACAGCAGTAAGTAGGCCATGCAGCCAGTTTACCCTTTCGGCCAAAGGATTTCTCTTAAATAATTCCAATTCCAACGGAGATTTGTTGTCTTCTTGGCTTTTTATTGCCATCAAAATTAAACTGGAATGCAATACAACACTGTAGGCAAGAAGCCATCTGGAGAGGCTCAGCTTATGTGATTTGGCATTGTATTTAAAAGGCAGTATACCCAGTACCCAGGAGCTATATATTGTCAACCGTATTGTTTGCCGCACCAATTCCTTGCGTAAGCTCCGAAGATAACCCATCGTTTGTCCGAAAAACTAATTTCCGGGCAACTGTTTCATATTAACATTTTTTTTTTTGGTTAAATGAACTAAATATCGAATAAAAATTGTAATGTAATAATTGGATTTTTATCATTTAATTAGCTTGAGGTATAGGCATAGTTCAGGGCTTTCTTTTGTTTCCTTAAGTCCATGGTCGAAAGTTTATTTTTGGCTGCTTCTGACGCACGTTTGGTCCGGTCGTGGATATATGTGCAAACGCATTTTTATTTACAGAAACTTTAATCGTAATCGTCTTTTTTTTTAAGGGGTTGATCCGGTTTTAAGACCTATTTGAACTTTATTTTGATTTAGTTGACATACCGATTTTGTAAGCTTACTACCGATCCTAATAAAATATGAAGCTACTGACTTACAGAAAAGGAACTGTCTTCCAACGCTAAAAATTTCGTAGGAAGGGATGTCGGAAGTGCGGATATTAAGGGAGGCAAATAGAAACGTAGCGCGCGGCGGGGCCTTACACAGGAATTTCAATTGTCCAAAAACATTATGAATTTTTCTGATGTTCAATAATTATAAATTGAATAAAAAATCAGGTCTACAAATACCGTGATTATGCCAGTTCTTGAGATGCTAAGATTCATTTTTGAAGAAATTTTCTTTGTAGTATCCGAATCGGAGGTCAGAATTGGTCCATCACGGCAGGATGTTGACATATTTGAAAATATGCGAAAATCTTTTTCCAACTTACTACTTATTCCTACTATCCCGGATCCGAAACCATCGAATTTTTTTTTTCAATCTTGGGTTCCTTTTAGAAAAGTTTGGGCCAAGGTAAATTCGTCCGTTTCTTTCATCCTGTTAAAAAATCTTTTATCTGCGTTATTGTAACATCTCAATGCTTTAAAACGTTGGAGTGGGCTTTCTTATTCACCATGAAGGACGAGAATACAATTTCCAAACATAAAAGGTGGGCCATCTGTTGGTTTGTCAATTTTTAGATATTGGAAATGCTGAAAATTTATAACATTGATGTTTCTGCGGACTTTATTAAAGCTTAAAATATTTATTCATGATTTTAAGCATTGAGACCGGATTTGAAATTGACTTTAGAGGATGAGAATCCAAATTCTAAACATATAGTCTGGGCCACCTGTTGGTTTGTTAGTCAATTGAATTCTATTATTATTATTAATTTGTTAATTGATTAATTTTATAAATTAGAAGCTCGTATGAGAACATCGTAATTTTCATGAACTTTTTTTTACCATAACTCATCTTTGATTTCGTAAAGAAAGGTTTATATTTAACCTTCCACTTAACCTTTTAACAATATTACATAATATGGACAATATATACAAAATTTCATAAAATTTTTTTCAAAAAAGCTTGGAAATACCTATGCTTTAAGGAATTTCTTTTGTTTTGCTTATAAAAGTTGGCCACTTGAAATTACAATATGGTTTACTCTGTGAACCACGGGTGGGCGGTTCCTGAACTACTATAACGTGTCTTTTTTTGAGATTCACAATTTTGAGGTGGTAATTCATTTATAAGATTAATCGCTATCTGTGTTTATACAGCATGTTTTTTTATATGTTCACAACTTTGAGTTTGCATCACTACTTTATCTGACAACCCATTTAACAGATGATAGTTAAATTTTTTTGAGTTTGGTTGGTCATTTCACTAATGGATAGACTTAAGCCCCAAAGGAACTCTTGCAAATTTTTTAATTTTCTTATCAAAAAAGTGGTTCGTCAAACTTTTTTAAATTCAGCATTTTGTTCTGATTTTTTGGTTGAATGGGTACTTAAATGTGCGAAATTGTCGTATTAGGAGTGAGGATAATCCACAAGCTTTTATCGAAACACCATTGCATGTTTTTTTTTGGTTTATTATGATTTAAACTTGTGTATCTTTAAAAAAAAAACACCCTTTATTAGCACTATAGTCATTTGTAAGAAACTTACTTTGGGGATGGCTCGTATTCCCAGTTCCTTACCCCTGGATCTGTTGCAAATGTCATTTATACGATGTAATATATTGCAGGCTATAGATAAAAGGTACTACAAGTTCAAATAATCGAATTGCACTATAAAAACTAGATACAAGATAGTCGTAATTATCATTTGGAAGCCGGTTGCATTGTTAATTTTGAATAGTCCACAGTGTCGAACAAAGACCTTTTGATGACTGAAGAAAAGCGAATTGATTTCCAACTGAAAAAAAAGACACAAAATATTATATCTAAAATAAGTAGAAAATCGTAGCTTACATTTTGCACCAATTCTTCATCCAAACCATGAAAATCACTAAAAAGTTTCAAAATTGTTGCAGTGCAGCGTCCTGTTAACTCCAGACGCTCACAAATAGCTACACTGAGCCAAAAATCCCATAAATTTATAATCGAAGCCTGCGGAAATATGAAGTATGCCAATAAAGGCGTCATACGCTTCAAGCTAACGCCTATTATTATATAGAAGTAACTTCCTAAGATAGTAGCACTCAGAAATACCATTATGAGTAGAGTCATCTGGTAATCATAGATGCGGGTAACGCCTTTAGCAAGTTCCAAGAGCTGTTTATAGGTTTGGAGCAGAATTTTGATATCAGGATATGATGTGTTTGCGTCATCTTTGCCAAGTTCGTTGGCCAAGCGCAGTAAATGCCAATTGATAGTCCATAAATATCGATAAATATAAACTAATAACAGATAATAATGCATTGCAATGAACAACAGGACTATTTGCATGATTAATAAACCTATGAAGGTAAACCAAAATTTCAAAGAGTTATTGGTACTCCCCAAGTTGAATTCAAGCAGGAAGGATGAAGCCACTTGAAGAATCATAAGCAGCCCCTTATAGATGACATAGTCGCCAAATTGTCGGCATTCCACATGCCAGTGACTAAAAAAGCCGTGTTCTAGTTTTAACAGCTCATTAAAAATTTTAGCAAGCTGAGAACTTGAACACCAAGTACGAAAGAGGGTCACCAGCACCAGAAAACTGCTTAAATAATCATGCCAAGAGTTTATCGTTTCCGCCAGTGGATTACGTTTGAAGAGCTCTAACTCTAAAGGCAAATGCTCCTCGAAGCGCGTATTGAGTATCAGCAGCAGCAGGCTAAAGTTCAGTACTATGCTGTAGATTAAACGCCAAGGAGCAGGATTCAATTTCCGAGTCCTGCTATTGTACTTAAAAGGCAATAAGCCCAGGGCTAAGGAGCCATAGAGCGTAAGTCTTAAAAAGAACCAGACTAATTTTTTGCGTAAGCTCCAGCTCATCGTTGTGGTGGAGATATACTGATTCACCTTGGCCACTGGATTTGGCTGAGTCACTTAATTTTAGACAGCAATTATAATAATTAGAAATTTGATAAATTTATTGATAAGATATAATCGTGACTATGTTGGCTTTACTCACGACATAAACGAGCTAAAAAAAAAATAATATTCTAGGACAATGAAAATAGACAAAAAAAATGGTTGAGCAGGAAAAATTGTATGCTGGAATTTCTCTTTCTTAATTTAGTAAGGTCTATCAAAAAAGTCTTAAGCTCAAATGGTGACCTTTTCTTCCCGTAAGGTTTTCCGTTAACTTTTTCTGTGTATAAAAAATTAATGGGTCTTAAAGAATATATAAAACTGTATTATCATGTAATTATCTTTAGTAGTTCCCAAGTAACCGTATAGCCATGTACTTATAAAGGGTGTTTTTTTAAGCCTGTTCGAATTTTAAACATAACAAAGCACAGAAAAATTTATGTGATAATACCATATACGGTTTTTTTTTCGAAAGATAGGTTATGTTAGGTTAGATTACACCGGTTGACCTTTGGGGGGAATCGCACATAGACTGCATTGTCCTTAGAGAAACTGGAAGTTGCGGCTCACTCTGTCTCTGTCTCCCTACACTTTCTGCATTAGCCTTGTAGTTCGCATTCGGAGTCTCCAAGGACTACAGAACCGCGCCACAATTTGGCACCGTGTTCCGTTGTTGTTGTGGCAGTAGATGTTTTGGCCTGCTCTAACCAGTACAGAGCTGTGACCGCTGGTGACACGCAGAGTGGTAGCAGATAACCCTTTCCACCGTCTTTGGGCTGACTCCCAGACCGAGTTGTTTCCTTAGAGGACATGGTTGCATTTTGTTCTTGAAAACCACCCCATAGCCCCCACCTACTGACAAGCACCTCTGGCCATATGCCGTGGCCCCAGTGTCGAGGAAGGACATTGCCCAGCCGGCACCCCCTTGGAGGGTTCAGCCAAAGGATTTTCGCCAGCCATTCAAAAGATAATTTCTTTCCATTTGAAGTCTAAAAATGATCTCTGCCATGTGACCACCACGAACCACCACTACGAACAATGAAGCGCATCCTGAAAGTCTAATTTATGAATACACTTTGGTGGGGTTGGTGGGCTCATTTCTTAAAATAACCTTCTCACCAAATTGAGTTTTCAGGAAATGAATGGTTGCCTGTTGAAACCTGGACTCTTCGACAACGAAGTCACTTAAAGGAAACAAATATTCGTTGATCATCGGTCTATATCGATCATCATTGACGGTAATACGTTGCCCAACATAATTAATCGATAAATTTGAGTTTTCCTCTGCTCTCCTTTTCGGACACAGTTGTTTTCATTCTGTTTAGTGGTCGCACATTATGGAATATTAAATGAGTTCGAACATGATCCGGCATATGATAAATAGCATGTTCGAACAGCTCTGTAAGTTTTTACAACAGAATATTCATTTTGATTATAAATCTCGTAGATTTAAAGACTCTGTTGTGGTGTAAATCTTTCCATGATGAATTGTTAGGCACTACTGAATAATATTTCATTGACATTTGTCATAAGTGACAACAGGTTTCAGAGATATCCCTTTCAGAAACCTGGACCCTATAAAAAAGACTCCCTTTATTTCCAGTTTCTAAAGATTCTTATAATCAGATTGCACTAGAGAATACTAGATATAAGGATACTACTGACAATCATTTGAAAGCCAAAGGCATTGTTTACTTTGAAAAGCCCACAATGAAGAATACTTGGACGCTGGTGACTGCAGAACAGAGTAAATGTCTCCAGCTGTAAGCAGATCGAAATTTTCATAGTTATAGAAATATTAGTAAAATTTTAGTGAACTTACAGTTTGTTCCAAGCTTTTGTCCAATCCACGGAAATCGTGAAAAAGTTTCAGTATAGTCGAGGTGCCACGCCCCGTAAGCTGCAGCCGCTCGAATAAGGCCACACTTAACCAAAAATCCCACAAATTTATAATTATGGCTTGTGGTACTGTAAAAAACGTCATAGTTAGGGACACCTGTTGCCTGCTAAAGGCCAACAAAATGAAGAGGAATGCAATCAAAACATTGATACCCAAAAACGTAACCAAAACCAATATCATTTGGTAGTCATAGATGAGAGCAATACGTCGATTTATGTCCAAAAGCTGTTTGTAGATTTTGAGTAAAAGGCTTATATGGGAGTAATTAGGCTTGCTCAGTCCTGCGCCCAGTTCGTTGGCCATGTCTAACAGTTGATGGTTAATAATCCAAACATATTTATAGATATGCACTATAATCAGATAATAATGCAGTGCAATCAGTAGCAATATGAGCATTAAAGAACTTTGAACGGAGATGTTCAGAAAGAAACTCGCAGACAAGTCCTGCGCATAGCTAAAATCCTGTATAACTGTGGATAACGTTTGCAGTACTAAAAAGCACACTTTGTAGATAACGCAGCTATCAAATTGCTTACAATCCATTCCGAATTTTCCAAAGTAGTCATAATGCAGTTCCAGTAACTCATTTAAAATCTTGGCCAGTTTTCCGCTTAGGCACCAAGTGCGCATTAACGTGACCGCAATAAGTAAACCCCCAAGTAGGCCAAACAGTTCGCTAAGGCTTTGCGCCAGCGGATGCCGTTCATATAGTTCCATATCCATTGGCGAACCGGATGCATGTTCTGACTTTATCACCAGCCAAACGAGGCTACAATTTAGAATTATACTCCAGGCTATAAGCCGTATAGAGGGTGTTAATTTATGTGTTCTAGCATCGTATTTAAAAGGTAATAGACCTAGAACTAAGGAGGTATAGACCGTAGCACGTAATATAAACCTGACTAATCCTCTGCGCAGGTTACCCATCGACTGTGTGGGACTGCAACTTTCCGACAACTAAGTGGATGTTTGGAAAGTTATTTTTTTTATATAAATTTAGATCGTATTTGGCTTCTGAAAGCCAGTTATGGCAAGAGATTTTATCATTTAATTGATTGCTTGCATGCGGACATAATCCCCAATTGCTTCATGTGCAAAGCTTAACTATCAACCAATACAAATTGGTAAGAGCAATCCAGTAGTAGTTTGGAAGTCTTATTTATCAACCAAAAAATTCCGCTTCTTTTCAAAATAATTTTATCAAGTCAAGTCTGTTATTCATGCCAGTTGTTACTATGCAGAAATAAAAAAAAATAATAAATCAATGTAATACTAGGAAAAAATTCAAATAAGGCGACGCCCGACAGTATTATGCTCTGTTTCTTTTTCTCGGAATAAATTTTACTTCTCAATAGTCCTGTTTTTTTTATTCAAATCGATATTTTTCTACCTATAAGTTTCGTAGATTTTTATTAATTTTTATGAGAATCGAAAGGGTATTTTTATACCCTGTACTTAAAAGTACAAAGGGTATGCTAGATTTGTGCAATGTATGTATGTAACGGACAGAAGGATGCGCGGCAGACCCCACGTCCTTTATACCAAAATTCCTAATATAACCTCGGGTAGCGATTGAGCCATGTCCGTCCGTCCGTCCGAATGAACGCCTAGATCTCGGAGACTAGAAGAGCTAGAGACAACATACTTTACCAGCTGGTGCGCATATTTCCTAAGAAGATGAAATTTGTATATAATATTTTCATCTGAAATGTAACAGAGTGCTGCGTTATGGTTTCGCCCATCTGTATGAACAAAATCGGAAAAATACAGGAAAAGCTATAGTCAAAAATATACAAACTGCGTCAATATTTGACTCTACCTAATTATGGTTACAAGTGACATCGAGTAACAATTTTTGGTAAGCTGATTCATGTGCCTCTAGTGAACAAATCCACATCCAAATTTTATCGAGGCTATATCAGGCTTATGTTTAACAACATTTTAATTATAAAAGTGCGTTGAGTTGTTTTTCCCGTAAAAGGGTTCCTTACGGAGGGGTGCGGCACTGCGACCAAAAGGTCTTTTGTACCATAACCTTAAGTTAAAGCAAAATACTTTCCGCATGAATAGCAATAGGTCTTTTGCTGGCATTGACCTGAGATGGAAGGGACTAATCCGTTCCTTTCCCATGTGACAGACTGTGTCCCATACCAGCGCTGAGCAGTCATAGAGAATATTTTTGGTGGTTTCATCGTCTTCTAGATAGAGACTGTATTCTGAAGAGTCCGATAGGTTAATTTTCTAAAGATGATATCTAACAGTGTGGTGGCCAGATAGGTAAGCTACCAGGAGCTGTAGGTCCGCTCTGCCAAGACCTTTTGTCTTGATCATAAATCAGAGGTTTGACAAGCACTTTTGCTTGACGAAGCCCCGGAAGGGAGTACCAGTATCTCCTATGTTCGCCTGCGGCCCATTTGTTTATCATGGTTTTGATTGTGGACCAACCAATACCACAAAACCGAGCAGGATATGTAGTCAGGGCGGAGGCGCCCTGTCGTGCTAGTTCGTCAGCGATCGTGTTACCATCCACTCCCGAATATCCAGGCACCCAACATAGCAGTACTTTGTTCCGGGCGGACAGGATTTGGAGGTAGCTATGGCATTCTGTAACCATCCTGAAGGAGATGCTCCAGGATAACAATGCCCTAATAGCAGCTTGGTTATCTGAGAAAATGCATATGTTTGCTCCCCTTGTTCCCTTCCTCTGCGTAAGGACGCTGATCTCTCTGGCATGAATCTACGCTTAAAAGTCGCTGGGCCAGATGCCCATTGCGGTAGATCTCTGGTGTTGGGTCCAAAGATTCCAACACCTACACCCTGCTCAGTTTGGACCCAGTTTGTTTATGTTTGACGATGATAATGCATTATAAATAGATTACCCATGACATTTCTCAAACAGAATATGGAAATAATGCTGACGCATTCATTCAACAACAAAAGCTTATCGCTAAAAATAAAAACAAATTATATGCAGTAATATAAATTAAAATTTATTAATTGAAATTGAATTTGTAAACAACTATTATCAAAAAATTTAATTTGGAAAACGTTTGTTAGATGATATATAAATGCTACGGTTACGGTCGTTTCTTTCGGTTCTCATACAATAAATTTTTGACAGAATCAAAAAGTTGATAATGGTTGATAACCATCTCCGCGATTCGGGCGTGTACATGCCGCAGCTTCCGTTGGTACAAAATAAATTCCAGTTTTACTAGAGAAAAAATATAAAAATTAAAATTTACGCAAACAATGAGAGAAAATGAATTAAAAAAGGAATTTCAACTAACGTGACTCCGTTGCCATAAACTTCTTGAATGTTCGAATTTAGAGTAACGTAGTTTGAATCTTTAGTTTGAAGCTCTTGATAAGTTGCCTTATATCCTTCTAACTTTGCGTCGTTTTGAATTATATATCTATATAGTTCATGAGCATAAGTGTGCGAACATATATCACGTTTAATTTTTAGAAGATAATTTGTGCAATGAGGTTGTGTTTCCATTCCGTTGATATATAAATCAAGGTGTCCGAGTGGTGCTTTCCAACCTGTTTTAAAATGTTGCCAATTAAAAGAAATGTGTATACATTTTTTTTTCGAATATGAAAAATATGAAAAACTTTGTTATTCAAAATACATTCATTGTGTTCCAAAGATCGTTCGAATTTATTCTGCTTATAAGAAATAAATTGGAACGAAAAAAATAAAAATGTTAGTTGGTTAATAAAGATAAAATACATACCGTATTTTTTTGGATTGGTATGGATAACTTCAAGACGAATTGCATCCATGTCGTTCAGTCTGAACTCATATAGTACATTTACAAATCCAGGTTGCGCAGGATCCAGAGCAGTGATCAATGGAACACCATGCTCCACATAACTTGTTTTTAATTTTCGTAAATTTTTCGAAATGCATCCTGCAATTTGTCCACCCAAACTGTGGCCCACTAAGTGCAAATTCCTCCATATAAGATGTTCGCGCTGAATTGCTTTGAAAAGAAACTGGGCAACCAATTCTCCGATTATTTCTACGCGACTAGCAATTTCACCGTACTCAGCAACGTTAGCCCCTGACCACGCAGACCAATCTAATCCAATAAGTATTATTTGCTTACCGGTTACAGCTACGAATGGGATTTTAGATTAACATAAATTAATATCATTTACTGTGTGATCAACTACAACTATAAAAAAATGAGGATAACAATGTTCTAGCGATTGCCAGACTGCTTAAAAGAGGTTATATCCTGCAACAGTAATATTCATTTGAATTTATTATGAATAAACCTTAAATTTTATCAACTTTCTCAAAGTATAAAATATCAAATGCTTACCAGTTTCGAAATCGCTTAAAAACTCTCTGTTTGAGAGAAAGCCATGCGTCACAAACATGGTTTTCATATCCTTATTGAATGAAACCAAGTCGCCTAATTTGTGAGCCTCGTCATATTTTAATACCGAAGAGAGTCGTCTGAAATTGAAATCATATTTTTTTTTTTTCGAAATATTACAAAGGGAATACTATGAAAAAATTACCTATTTGTCCTTCCATCAGGATAACTAATGATGAAAGTGATCTCCCTTTTTTCAGCGTCGGACAACATTGTCCCTGTAAGATAATTTGTATCTGGCTCTCTTCTTCCGAAATATTGTTGAAAGGTGTCGACCAAATTTGCACATATTTTAGGTATAAATATTGCATTTGTTTGAGAACACATCCATAACACTGAACACAATGTTATTATTTTGAATGAAATCATCTCTATGGATAGTTGAAAAGTAAAGACTTTATATTTCTACTTCAACGTCAATAGTTAAAAACTTAATCTCGACTGAAGCAGTCATCATCTCAGCAGGTGTATATATTCAATTGTTTGAGTTTGGCGAGTTCGTTTATTATCAGCTAAATATGTGAACTTGACCTTATTAGTTTTTATGTGTTTTTATTTCATCAAATTGTAATATAACAAACACGATGTCCAAGCTATGAAGATTAAAAATACTGCTTGTTCCCAAACTTCGACAAATTTACACATAATCACTTATACGATGATTTAAGGAGGAAACCAGTTTAAACCGATTAAAAAAATCGACTTTTTTTATTGCATAAATTGTTAGTATGTGGTCAAAGTTTGCAAGCAAAATTCGCATTATTCTAAGATAACAAACAACGATGTCCAAGCTATGAAGATTAAAAATATTGCATGCTCCCAAACTTAATTTCGGGTTTTTCCGCTTCGACAAATTTACACACAATCACTTATACGATGTTTTAAGGGAGGAAACCAGATCAGACAGATCAAAAAATCAATTTTTTTTTTTTGCATAAATTGTTAGTATGTGGTAAAAATTGGAAAGCAAAATTCGCATTATTCTAAGATAACAAACAACGATGTCCAAGCTATAAAGATTTAAAGTATTGCATGCTCCCAAACTTAATTTCGGGGTTTTCCGTTTTTTCCGAAATCGAACATTCATACATGAGCATCTCTAGAGTGATCACAAAATTGGCATAATTGAAAAATAATAAGAACTACAGATTTTTTCTCAAGATTTCTTTGTAGTTTGAAATAATTTTGGGAAGTAAGAATTTGCTTATATGCTTCGTCGTAAATAACAGATAATATCGTCACAGTTATTGTTCCCGCAAATCCTAAGGCCAGGCCGGAATGGAGATCTCAGCTAAAAAACAGACTTGTTGCTGTGCCTTAGAGAATCGGTAAGAGAATTTTTATTGGCCGGCTGTCGGCTTAATTCAAAAATTCACAATACAAAATATCGATGACGATATTGCCCTGGTGTCATATTGACTTCAGCTATCATAGTTCCTGGTTAAAGGCTGTTGCATACTGACTTCCATTTGATGTGTTCCTGTAGAAGAGTCAATTATTCGTGGGACCATCGTTACCAAAAGGCATGATAGATAGTCAGTTTTCTTTTCCAACGATTTGTAATTGATAGCTTCAAAGTCGCATCGTCGCAGTACTCGGAAAGGGCAGGAAAGTGCTGCTGAAAAGCAACCCAGTAGGAATTATTGGAACAATTGCCGCGATGTGGAAAAGTTGATTAGTGGCAGCGCTTAGGTAAATAGTAGGTGGCTTGGCTATTTTTTGGCCTTATCGATAAATTAAAAGTCGAGATATGATTTAATTATCTCTAGAGTTACAAAAAATAATTATCCAAATAAGTGCAAGATTTCGTTACAAAACAAGCTTCAGAGAATTTTTAAAAAGCAGTTAAGAGCACCTTTAAAAAGAAAATAGCAAAGGGATTTAAATTAGAAGTTATAAGGATTGTTTCCTTATAAACAATACTGTATTAAATAAGAAGTCATTATTTGCATCATATTGCCAGTTTTTTATGCATAATGGGTTAAATAACTTTAACTAGCTCTCAGCCGCAAGTCCTTATAATCAAATTGTACCAGCAGCAATAGATGCCAAATACTACTGACAATCATTTGGAAGCCTGTCGCATTATTCATATTAAAAAGATCGCATTGACGCACACGAAGTCGTTGATGACTGCTAAAAAACGCAAATATTTCAATCTGTAAGAAACTTCCAAATATTAATAATTTTTTTTTCGAATAAAAATATCCAACTCACTGTCTGATCCATTTGCTTATCCAAACCACGAAAGTCGCTGAATAGTTTTAAAATTGTTGCAGTACAACGTCCTGTGTGTTCCAAACGATCGAATACGGCCACACTTAGCCAAAAATCCCAGATATTTATAATAATTCCTTGGGGAATAACAAAATATCCCATAAAAGGTGTCAGCTCATGAATACTATAAGCAAGTAAAATAAAGAAATAAGCAGACAGTATGTTGGCGCACATAAATGTCACCAGTAGCAGGATCATCTGGTAATCGTAGATCATGGACACACGACTGTTAATCTCTAAAAGCTGTTTATAAGTTTGCAACATAACATTTATTTCGGAAGCATGGGAAACTCTTATGCCTGCTGCTAGTCTATTGACCATGTGCAACAATCTCCAATTGATGATCCATATAAATTTGTAGATATGCACAATAATCAGATAGTAATGCATAGCAATTAGGAAGAGCATGAAAACCATTGTAGTTCGCGCGAAAAAACCAATAAAAAGACGCACAGAGTAGCTCGGAACGGTGGCTATATCCAAAATTAGTGAGGACACCACTTGCAATATTAGAAAAACTCCTTTGTAGATGATGTACATATCAAATTGAACACAATCTGCCTCGGAATTACGAAAATAGTAATGCTGCAGTTCAAGCAACTCATTCAAAACGCTGGCCAGAATTCCACCAAACCACCAGAGGCGAAAGAGAGTAAGCACAATCAGGAGCAGAGCAAAATAGGCGAAAACCTCGGTAATTTTCAATGCCGTTGGATGATCTCGAAAGATCTCCAATTCCATGGGTAAGGTATCATCGTCGCCCACTTTTATCGAAATAAATACTAGAAACGTATTTAGTATTATACTGTAAGCGGTAAGCCATCTGCAGGTTGATACTTTTTTTCTGATAGCATCGTACTGGAAAGGCAAAAGTCCAAGCACCAAGGAGCTATAAATCGTTGCCCGCAGTGTAAATTGAACTAACTTCTTGCGCAGTTTTGCCATCGTCCGTAAGGGATTGAAACTTGCCTGTTACTGGGGCCTCCGTAGAGAAGATGGACATGAAAATCCATGTATTGAATTTGGTAAGGTGCGATAATCGATTTTATGGCTGGCACTCGTTCTTTAACAATGCTTACAATTAGTTAAAGTAGTAGATCTTATCATTTAATTAATGCTTTGTTTACACCTTGAACAAAAAGTTCCCAAAAATTATTCAGAAAATCCGGTCGATATTGTTCCCATCAAATTATTCCCTATCGACTGCAACGCAATATGCCATCGCTTGATTCAATCCTAGAAACATTTTTATACTTGGTTTGCGGTATGACCATTAGAGCCATCTTCAATTTTTCCATAACCTCATCACGGGTGCTATAACGCGTTCCACGGAGCGGTTTGTTGAGTCGAACAAACAAAACATCAAAAAATCAATTTTTTTTTTTTGCATAAATTGTTAGTATGTGGTAAAAATTGGAAAGCAAAATTCGCATTATTCTAAGATAACAAACAACGATGTCCAAGCTATAAAGATTTAAAGTATTGCATGCTCCCAAACTTAATTTCGGGGTTTTCCGTTTTTTCCGAAATCGAACATTCATACATGAGCATCTCTAGAGTGATCACAAAATTGGCATAATTGAAAAATAATAAGAACTACAGATTTTTTCTCAAGATTTCTTTGTAGTTTGAAATAATTTTGGGAAGTAAGAATTTGCTTATATGCTTCGTCGTAAATAACAGATAATATCGTCACAGTTATTGTTCCCGCAAATCCTAAGGCCAGGCCGGAATGGAGATCTCAGCTAAAAAACAGACTTGTTGCTGTGCCTTAGAGAATCGGTAAGAGAATTTTTATTGGCCGGCTGTCGGCTTAATTCAAAAATTCACAATAGAAAATATCGATGACGATATTGCCCTGGTGTCATATTGACTTCAGCTATGAGTATCATAGTTCCTGGTTAAAGGCTGTTGCATACTGACTTCCATTTGATGTGTTCCTGTAGAAGAGTCAATTATTCGTGGGACCATCGTTACCAAAAGGCATGATAGATAGTCAGTTTTCTTTTCCAACGATTTGTAATTGATAGCTTCAAAGTCGCATCGTCGCAGTACTCGGAAAGGGCAGGAAAGTGCTGCTGAAAAGCAACCCATTAGGAATTATTGGAACAATTGCCGCGATGTGGAAAAGTTGATTAGTGGCAGCGCTTAGGTAAATAGTAGATGGCTTGGTTATACTTTGGCCTTATCGATAAATTAAAAGTCGAGATATGATTTAAATATCTCTAGAGTTACAAAAAATAATTATCCAAATAAGTGCAAGATTTCGTTACAAAATAAGCTTCAGAGAATTTTTAAAAAGCAGTTAAGAGCACCTTTAAAAAGAAAATAGCAAAGGGATTTCAATTAGAAGTTATAAGGATTGTTTCCTAATAAACAATATGGTATTAAATAAGAAGTCATTATTTGCATCATATTGCCAGTTTAGTATCTCTTAGTAGCTCCCAGCCGCAAGTCCTTATAATCAAATTGTACCAGCAGCAATAGATGCCAAATACTACTGACAATCATTTGGAAGCCTGTCGCATTATTCATATTAAAAAGATCGCATTGACGCACACGAAGTCGTTGATGACTGCTAAAAAACGCAAATATTTCAATCTGTAAGAAACTTCCAAATATTAATAATTTTTTTTTTGAATAAAAATATCCAACTCACTGTCTGATCCATTTGCTTATCCAAACCACGAAAGTCGCTAAATTGTTTTAAAATTGTTGCAGTACAACGTCCTGTGTTTTCCAAACGATCGAATACGGCCACACTAAGCCAAAAATCCCAGATATTTATGATAATTCCTTGGGGAATTACAAAATATCCCATAAAAGGTGTCAGCATATGCATGCTATAAGCAAGTAAAATAAAGAAATAAGCCGACAGTATGTTAGCGAACATAAATGTCACCAGTAGCAGGATTATTTGGTAATCGTAGATCATGGACACACGACTGCTTATGTCTATAAGCTGCTGATAGGTTTGCATCATGACATTTATATCGGAGACATTGGATACCCTTAGGCCTGCTGCTAGTCTATTGACCATGTGCAGCAATCTCCAATTTATGATCCATATAAATTTGTAGATATGCACAATAATCAGATAGTAATGCATAGCAATTAGGAAAAGCATGAAAGCCATTGTAGTTTGCGCGAATATACCAATAAAAAAACGCACAGAGTAACTCTCCATCGGAACGATGGCTATGTCCAAAATTAGTGAGGATACCACTTGCAATATTAGAAAAACTCCTTTGTAGATGATGTACATATCAAATAGAACACAATCTGCCTCGGAATTACGAAAATAGTAATGCTGCAGTTCAAGCAACTCATTCAAAACGCTGGCCAGAATTCCACCAAACCACCAGAGGCGAAAGAGTGTAAGCACAATCAGGAGCAGAGCAAAATGGTCGAAGACCTCAGTAATTTTCAATGCCGTTGGATGATCTCGAAAGAGCTCCAATTCCATGGGTGTATTAGTCTCGTCGCTCACTTTTATCGAAATAAATACCAGAAACGAATTTAGTATTATACTGTAGGCGGTAAGCCATTTGCTGGTGGATACTTTTTTGCTGATAGCATCGTACTGGAAAGGCAAAAGTCCTAGCACTAAGGAGCTATAAATCGTTGCCCGCAATGCCAATTGAACTAATTTCTTGCGCAATTTTGCCATCGTCCGTAAGGGATTGAAACTAGCCGGCTACTGGGGTCTCACTAGAGAATATGGATATGAAAATCCATGTATTGAATTTGGTAAGGTGTGAAAATCGATGTTATGGCTGGCACTCGTTCTCTAACAATGCTTACAATTAGTTAAAGTAGTAGATTTTATCATTTAATTACTGCTTTGTTTATACCTTGAACAAAAAGTTCCCAAAAATTATTCAGGAATTCCGGTCGATATTGTCCCCTTTAAATTATTTCCTATCGATTGCAACGCACTATGCCAGCGCTTGATCCAATCCTCGAAACCTTTTTATACTCGTTTTGCGTTATGATCACTAGAGCCATCTTCAATTTTTCCATAACCTCAGCTCGGGTGCTTTAATGCGTTCCACGGAGCGGTTTGTTGAGTCGAACAAATAGGAAAAACTCGCAGGGACTAAAATCAGTTAAATTCTGTGGTTTTTGGATGGTATCATTCCGTTTTTACGCATATGGTCTTATGTGCGGTCCTTTTTTTTGCTTGAAATTCAGATGCTTCAGCACTAGCTTTGCAGCGGCCCGTCTGAAGCCCAAGTCCTTAGTCAAAAACATTGCTCAGCTCCTATGCCAACTGTCTACTGATCATGGTCAATTTGCTGTTTACGATAATCCATTCTATGATTGTGTTAATGTTTTCAATGCCGATGGCCTGCCCCTGCATTCATCATCGTTGAAGGACTCACGGCCACTTTTGAACTTGGTGACATTGGAAAATCTTCCTCTGCTATCTGCAGAGTATCGTTGCCAAATTCCTTTGTAACATTTCCAATGTCGTTGGACCATTTTTAACTCAAAATTTTATACATACTCGAGGTTTTACAAATGTAAAAAATAGAGAACACGCAGATGTAGAGGAGCGTGGAGCAAAACGCGCCGCTTAGGAAATATTCAACGTGAATTAACCTACCGGGAGAGCTCTAATTTAACGAGGTGTGCTTTGGGCAGCGCTTCACAAATATAATAGTCTTTTGTGAAACTCAATGTTAGAGCAGGTAGAACTACAAGTATTTTACGGCAACTCAGCCCTTTGGCTGCCTTAAAAATAATATCTAAAAAAATAATATCAAAAGTGACGCGTTTTGCCCCACCCGTCTACTCAATACTTCGTCATTTATAGAAATGTCAACCTGTCTTAATTTAAGAAAAAAAGATACATCAAATTGGGTGACTGCGGGCGTTGATGATTCCGGGAACTTTATGAAGGATTGAAGTTGTGCTACAAATTCATATAATCAACTTGTACTAGAAACACAATATATAAGACACTATAGATAATCATTTGGAAGCCGGTAGCATTATTAACGCTAAAAAGACCACATTGGCGTATTTCCAGACGTTGGTGACTGCTAAACAAAGCAAAGATCTCCAGCTGTAATAATAAATATATCCCATATAAAGTAATTTTTGTTTTAACTATTAAACTCACAGTTCGCTCTATTTGCATATCCAAACCATGAAAATCGCTGTAAAGTTTCAAGATTGCTGCAGTGCCACGACCGGTTAGCTCTAAACGCTCGAATACGGTCATACTAAGCCAAAAATCCCAAAATTGTACGAATGTCGATTGCGGTATTAGAAAAAACCCCAAACTAAGTGGAATTGCACGCATGCTAATGGCAACTACTATAAAGAAGAAAGCCATAAGGGTATTGGCGCCCAAAAAGCTGACCAGTATCAAGATCATCTGATAATCGTAGATTCTAGCAATACGATTGCTGATCTCTGTAAGTCTTTCGTGTGTTCTCAGCAGCTCACTAATCTCTGCGGCATTTGGCTCTCCAAAGCCAGCCACAAATTGGTTCACGTTCTGCAGCAGCCTCCAATTGATAATCCATACAAATTTATAGATATAGGCTATGATCAGATAGTAATGCACAGCAATCAGGATCAGAGTCAACTGCTGTGTACATTGTACAATCAACGCCAAATAGAAACGCATCGTGTATTGAGGCGCGCTGCCTAAAGCTAAAATTATCGAAGATCCCACATGGAGCATTGCAAAAACTCCTTTGTAGATCACATAGAGATCGAATGGTACACAATCCACCTCGCTGTGCCGAAAATAGCAGTCATATAATTCTAGCAGCTCGTTTAGGATACCTTCAACTTTTCCACTTAGCCACCAGGTGCGGAATATGGTGATCAAAATGAGTACCAAATAAACTAGGCCAAACACTTGACTTATTTGCAGGGCCATGGGATGACGTTGAAAAAGTTCGAATTCAATGGGCGTTTTCATTCCATCTGCTGTTATCAGCGAAACCCAAACTAGAATTGAGTGAAGTATTATACTGTAGCCAAGTAGCCATTTGGAGTGCGTCACTTTTCTTGTATTTGCACCGTATTTAAAAGGCAATAAGCCAAGTACCAAGGAGCTATAAACTGTCAGCCGAATTGTAAGCCTAACTAGTTTCTTGCGTAGTTTACCCATCTCGTCTATATGGGAACGGAACTTTCGGGCAACTGTTCCACATTGATAAGAAAACGTCAACACAGCTGACACAAATATTTAGTATATTTGTCAACGAGCATTAGAATTAGTAACTTGGTATTATGCCCGGCAACAAATAGGACTAATGAAGATTGTATCTTTTAATTAGTTTAATGAAATTGCCTGTGCCAGAGAGTCAGAAATACCCTTAAAAAAGGACGACAGAAAATTTTGCTTGAGGGAATTTAATATGTGGCTTCTCGCCATGACAGAAAAAAAGTTAAGTCTAAATTGGTTAGTTTTTTTTTTTTTAAATCATAACACAGCCACACAAAAAAAAAATATTTTTTTGGGTCTGGAGGTCAGATCATGTTTACTAAACGTTTTAGGGGAGGCTGAATCCGAATCCGAGGTCGAAAAAACCCCAGCATGTCAGGGCTTTGACATAACCTCTAAAAACCTCATACAAAATTTGTTTTCGAGTCCGGGTCTCAGAGCTTCAACGTTTTAACTTTAGCGTTAAATAGCTTAGATAACGGGATATTTTGAAGGTTATGTCAACAACCTGACATGCTATTGCTTTTTGGACGATGGATTCCGATTCAGCGACCTTAAACACCATGATCTGACCCCTTGACTCGAATAAAAATTTGCATGAGGTTTTTTGAGGTTATGTCAGAACCCAGACATGCTGGGGTTTTTTGGACTTCGGATTCGGATTCAGCGACCCCGAAAGCATCTAGTAAACATGGTGTGACACGAAAATATATATTGTGTAATTTGTGTAATTTTTTTAAAATTGAAATTGGGAAACTTTACCAGCTTTTCCAAGTTTTCAAGCCAAAATACTAGTTGTTGGAATAATCCATATTTTGTAGTTCATTTCATACTTCCCATCAAAATTTCAAACGCGACTTTTTGAAAAACGACAAAGTGGACTTAACTGGTTCTGCCGGTAACCATACATTGAAGGAAGGCTTCTCTTGCTACTCGTTTCGCTCACCAACACTTAATAGGGATATGCGATATCGAGCCAATTTTTTTTGCTACCGAACGTTTCGGACTCGAAACCCAAAATTTGTTAGCAATGTGTTGACTTTCCATATATCGACGATATGATACAAATTTGTCCATATCGGAATAGGGATAATTTTTGCTTTGTTATTTATACGACCTTGAGATAAAATTACGTTTGTGCTGGGTTCTAAAATTCTACTTTTCATGTTCTTTTATTTTTATCATATAAGCTCCATGATACTGGTTTTGTTTTTCTCAAAAACTCGTTTTTTTTTTTTCGATATTTTTTTTAGTAATCGATGGCGAAAAAAGTTGCTTCCAAATCTCTAAAAGGAGCCCAAAAACTACTCGTTGCCGCAGTAGTGGTTCAATTTTTGTATGGCAGCTATACGAAATAGTGGTTCAATTTCGATATATTAGGTTTTTTTTATATATTACATATATCTTGACATTTCACAGTGCACTGCAGTGGTGATGAACATGATATATATGACACTTAGGTCGGCTGTCAAAAATTTTTAGATATTAATAGAAAATATCAAATTTTACAAATTGTTGAATATTGAGCATGTGCTCTTTTGATTGGAAATATATGAATAATATTCTATAATTCCAATTAGTTCAAGAACATTTCTTAATATTTTGCCAGACAACAGGGTGCAGATAAAAGATTTCGATGCACAGTGTTATTCGCATAGAACCATCGCAAGTAACACAAGCCAATATGGCTTAGTTGTTGAAAAACTAATAGTTATTTCCTAAGCAATTGCTGCGTAGAATCTGAATCCGTGATCAGAATTGAGGTTATTCCTTCGAAAAACGGCGTTTTTTCCTAACTATTCGAAGTTACGAAATATATGCCTTCGACGTCATTAGTATTTGCATTAAACAATAATTTTTTCGTGTCTAATGTCTCTTGAAAATTATCTCTTGGGGGCTTACTTTAATGACCTCGTATTTGTTCCCAGTAACCACAGACCACAAAAAATTTCTTGACGTGATAAGCCAATTCTGAGCACGGATTCGGATTCTACGCAGCAAATTACTTCGTCAATGACTCTTAGCGTATTGAACCATTTTGAGGAGCTCTGGGGCTACAAGGGAGCACAAGAGATCTTTAGAAGAATAGAGCGAAAAAGTGTATTCCAATTGTTTTAAATTTGGTTTTGGATACAATTAAATATTAAATATTTTGTTGGATCTATTTTGTTCAACTTAACATAGATCCTAAACGTTGCAACCAAGTGGGTTGTTCAATATTATGTACATACTTTGAGTTTGCTTTTTTAAATATTTTTGAATAAAATATAAAACAAAATTAAAATAAAAAGTAAATTTCAGGTATGCAATTATTTTATTATATTTTCTATAATATATTTTCTTATAAATTCATATAATCATATTGCACTATAAAGAGCAGATAATTAACACTTGTCACAATCATTTCGAATCCAATGACATTATTTATATTTAAAAGACCACAATACGTTATCCGAAGTTTTCGTATTTGACAGAATCGGGTAAAAACATCTAGCTGCAAAAAAAAATCTTTTAATTACCATATTCCCAAAGATCAAAATGAACTCACAGTTTGTTCCATTTTCCTATCCATATAAGGAATCTCACAAAATCGTTTTAAGATCATCGAGGTATCCCGACCAGTATTTTCTAATCTTTCACAGAGTGCAATTTCGAGCCAAAAATAAACAAAATTAAATACGGTAGCTTGTGGAAAAACAAAGTAAGTCACTAAAGTTGACATTCCGTTCATATTCACACCCATAACAATTAGCATAAATGTGGCCAATATATTGACACCCATTAAGGAGATCATTAGCAAGAGCATCGGGTAGTCGTATATGCTATTAACTCTAGAACAAAGTTCCAACAGTGTTTTGTATATTGTTAGCAGGACTCTAATATCAGCAGGTTTGGTAATAGCACAACCTGATCTCAGTTCGCTTTCCAATTGCAGTAGCTTCCAGTTAATAATCCATAAAAATTTGTGAATATATGCCAAAGCCAGATAGTAATGTAGTCCAATAAATAACATAATTAGCTTGGGCATTATATTTGCTAAGGTGCTTAAATAAAACTTCAAGGAGTACTCGCTGGCCATACTGAAACGTATCAGCAGAGAGGATGCCAATTGTAGTACAAATAGGATGCCTTTGTGGATTACATCGCTATCAAAATACGGGGACTTAACTTTCCAGGCAATAAAAAAGCGATTGAGTTCCAGTAATTCATTCCAAATTGCGGCAAGCTTTTTACTTTTACGGCAAATTTGTAGGATAGCAACTACGACCGTCAAATACTTTAGGAAGCTATGCAATTTTTTTATTTTTCCGCTTAAAGGATTTCGTTGAAATAACGTCATATTGACTGGAAGTTTTTCTTCCAGTTTTATTTGGCTGTCTAACCATAATAGACACGAATTTAGTACGACACAGTAGACCATTAACCATTTGGAGGCTTTGATTTTTTGAAAATCACGACGAAATGTAAAAGGTAGCAGGCCAAGAACCAAGGAGCTATAAATAGTTGAACGTAGTATGAAGTGAACTAAGTTCAGGCGCAAGTTCCAGTTCCAGTTTGCCATGGTCTGAGTGGTCTAATAATTGCTCGGGAACTGTCAGACATAGAGGCGACTAAATAAACGGAAAGCAAACAAAAATAAATTAATTAATAAAAAAGACGAATAAAAATTAATTGACATAATTTGTTAAATATGAACTTTTGATAACAGTTTAACACCAGAGAGATAAGCGAATATGCACACTTAAAGAAATTATTATTTTTCTGTCAATTAAGTATGCTGTCAAAAAATTTGCAGCGCTGTTAAATTTCGAAAAATTATGTATGCCAAGGTTACCAGATGGTATAAGCAGATAAATTGAATGACACGTGAATAGGTCCATTCTAACTTTGAACGTTTTTCAAAATGATCTCATTCAGCGTATTGGCCTTTTCTTTGAGTTTTCGAGAGAATACTTTTAAGTTTTGAAAGCAAAAATTTGTGTTCGAATCTGTGTTGCAAAAACTTGAGAACAGAATCAATCACCTCTAAAGTATCCAAAATGCTGTTTAATTTTTTTTAAACGCTATAAGTTTTTTATACATTCCAGAAAAACAGCTCAAAAGATTAAATTTTTTGAGATTTTAGGGGGTTTAAGAAAACTAGTTCAAAATACGCTGAACTGCGGGTTTGAGCTTTTACGACCCTGACCATCTTTAGTGGACATAATATATGATTACTTAAATACTTTGTAAAAGATATAAAAATACACTAAGTTGATCGGGTCTAAAAGCAGACACATTATAACCCTACATATGCCATGAACTATTCATATGTATATAGACAGACATCCTTAATTTGAAATTTTTTGAAATTATTTTAGGAGCAGTGGGCTTTTTTGTGGATAGCTTCTAGACAATAAATTATATGCTTCAAATTTTTTAATATTTTCGTTTCTTCCTCTTCAATCACCATTTGCTGTTAGGCGTTGGGGTAGCCTCGGGATATCCATCTTCTCCAATTAGGTCGGTCCCGGCTCTCTCTTCTCATCTCTGCCAGGGTTCTGCCCCTCCAGCGATTTTCCCACGTTTTTCGGGGTCTTCCTCTCGGTGCATTGCCTTCCGTTCACATTTCCAGTACCTGTTTGGCTTTTCTTGACTCGTCCATTCGATGTAGATGTTCGAACCCTTTTAGCTGCCTCTCCTCGATTTCTTGTATAATCGACTTCTTCTGCCCTACTTCTGAAGGTATTCTTTCATTTCTGACCATAAAATTTTTAGAATGAATTGTGAATTGAAAATGTGCTAAATGAGCATTTCGCACTCAGGACAGGTAGCGATTATTCTTATATTGTAGACTATAGGAAGTCGACAGACATCTCTCAATAATTTTTGAAAGAAAATTCATAAGAAATTTTTATGGAGCTTTCAGATTAGAATATAGATCGTACCGAATAAGATATAATCAAGAAATTGATTTGAGGATTTAAAGACAGCCGATTGGGTGACGGAGTCGTGCAAGTCCAAGGAAAAGGTGACTAGATGTAGTAGAAAATGATTTTCGTTCTTTTGGTGTCTTGAACTGAAAGATTGCATCGGTCGATCGAAGAACATGGAGATAAATAGCCCAAGACTGTAAAGGCTTTACAGTGATTATGAAGATCAGAATTCAATCAAATTGTCGCTTTCTTGAAATAGTACTTGATATATCAATTTTAAAGAAAAATTTCATTAAACAAACATTAATATAAAACCAGTAAAAATTTTTGGGTAAGGTGGGGCAAATCCGACCTAGTAATTGATTTGGCTGTGAAACGCTTATTTGACATCGGATCAACTTTTTTAATTTTCTTTGCTATTTTTAGATTCTTTTTATGCCAATGTCAAGTTGGATGTTTATTGATGATTTTTCATCATGATATGTTCACATTGTTTTTCTTGGTAATTACAAGTTCATAAAATCAAATTGCACTATAAAAAGTAAATACGTGACACTTGTGACAATCATTTCAAAACCGATGGCATTATTTATGACGAAAATTCCACAGTGATGTATTCGTAGACGTTGTTGCTGACAGAAGAGCGCAAAGACCTCCAACTGAAAAAAAATTGTATTATATTATATAAAATAGTCAAGATCTATTACTCACCGATTTTTCCATTTCCCTGTTCAAACCATGAAAATCATTAAAGAGTTTCAGAATAGTCGCCGTGCCACGCCCCGTAAGCTCCAAACGATCGCAGACGGCTATATTTAGCCAAAAATCCCAAGCATTGATGATGGTTGATTGTGGAAATAAAAAATATGCCATGATAGGTGACATTTTATGCATGCTATAGCCAATAACGATGAAGTAAAATGTTCCCAAAATGTTACCAGCCATTAAGGAGCCCATAAGCAGTGTTATCTGATAATCGTAGATGCTGGCAACTCTGGAGGTGAGTTTTAAAAGTTGTTTGTAGATTGTCATAATCTTTGCAATATCAGGAGGCTTGCCTGAACCCGACTTATTGGCTATGCGTAGCAGCTTCCAATTGATGATCCAGACACATCTATAGATATGGGCTATGATCAGATAGTACTGCCAAGCTATGAGCAGCACCATCAACTGAGGCATCATAAATGCTGCAGTGCTGACAAAGAAATGTAGAGAGTAATTGGAAGTCATGCAGAAATCTATGAGCACTGAGGAAATTATTTGTAGCACTAGAAATATGGCTTTATAGATCACATAGCTATCAAATTGTACACACTCTATTGTACTGTAGGCGAAATATGACTTCTCCAGCTCTAGCAACTCATTCAAAATGGCTGCCAGCCTTCCACTTTTTAACCAGGTGCAAAGTAGTGCAGTTATAACCAATAGGTAGGCCATTATAATGTGTAGCTTGTTAATCTTTTCAGTTAAAGGATTGCGTTGAAACATCTCCAATTCCAGTGGCAGATTTTCCTCACCTTGCATCTGGCTTCCAAACCATAGTAGACTGCAGTTCAGCAGGACACTGTAGGCAATTAGCCAGCTGGAGCTGTGTATCCTTCGTGTTTGGGCATCATATTTAAATGGCAACAGACCCAGGCCAAAGGAGCAATACAATGTGATACCCAAAATATAACGTACTAATTTATTGTGACTACTCCGCAGGGAAATCATCGTCCATTTAGCTAGGTAAGCTCATGTCAACTGCTGGACATATGCCTAAACACATGCTATAGTATGTCCTTAGACATTTATCTAGTAATTTAATTAATTTGATGCATTCCCACCTACGTCAGAGATTAGGCAGCTTTTGATAAATTCCAAGCAGGAATTTCAATATTAGGCGTTTTAGTACATTTAATATGGGCCTTAGATTTGCAACAGTTTGTGAGCAAATATTTAAAATATTTTGCTAAAGCACTTAATTTATTTGCCATTTGAAACAAGATACTTGTTCTACAAAAATAAATTTAATAAGTGTTTGTGTCAATTTAATTGTTAAAATCAAATTTAATTAGTATCAGCCAGAGCTGAGCATCAGAGCAACCTTTCGAGTGTGATTCAAGCTACAAGCTTTACTATGTTCATCTCACTATGGGCAAATTGTGCATTCATGCGGCAAAAATTGAAACTGAAACTGCGCACAACATTTTTTGCTTAATTAACTTTAATTTAATATATTCCGAAGCAATAAATTCCAGTCTGTAGTCGGTTCAAACATGGCTCAAAGCCAGTTGCGGTAATTTAATTATTTATCATGGTAGTTTGAGTTGGGTAAAATAGACTGACAGAAAATATAAACTGACTAAAGGGATAACAGACTTTTTCGATTACGTTAGTCTGAAAAACTTTAAACTTTATGAGGAGATTAATTAGCAGCTGTCGTAATGTGCAACTTTGCAATGGTGCAATAGCTTGTGAACGCCCCTTTTGTGTTGCACTTTTAATTTCATTTGGATAGGAGAAGTACCTGTCAAAAGGTACATCGCACTCATTAAGCTTTATTAATACTGATATATATAATTTATCTTAAAAATCGTACAAGTTAATGTAATCAAATTGTACAATAAAAAGGAGATACAAGACGGTTGTAACCATCATTTGAAAACCAGTGGCGCTATTTATATTAAGTAAACCGCAGTATCTTACTTGAAGTGGTTCCATTCTGCAAAATACAGCAAAGACATCCAGCTGTAAAAATATAATTCAATTAATATATTCATATATAATATAATAGGAAACTTCTAGACTTGTACTTACAGCTCGCTCTGTTGATGTATCCATACCACGGAAATCGCAAAAAAGTTTCAAGATCGTCGAAGTATCTCGACCAGCGGCTTCCAACTTTTCACAGAGCGCAATAACAAGCCAAAAATCCCAAAAATTAATGACAGTAGCCTGGGGGTATACGAAGTAAGTAATGAAAGGTGGCATTCCGTTCATATTCAGACCCAATACAATTTCTGTAAAGGTAGCCACTATGTTGCCAAGCATTAAGCAGACCATTAGCAAGGTCATCGGGTAGTCGTATATACCATTGATTCTAGAATTCAGCTGCAACAGTTTTTTGTAAAGCTTAAGTAAAAGTTTAATATGAGCGGTTTTTGTGATATCCTTATTGGACTTCAATTCCCTGTTCAGTTGCAAGAGCTTCGAGTTTATAATCCACACAAATTTGTGAATGTGAATTAAGGTGAAATAGTAATGTAGTCCCATAAATAGTACTACTAGTTTGGGAAGCATAGTTGCCAGTGTGTACACATAGAACGATCTGGAGCGTTGTTTGGCCATGCTGAGACGTATGAGTAGAGAGGATACCAATTGAAGTGCAAATAAGCCTCCTTTGGATATTACATCCTTGTTAAAGCATGGAATTTCCATTTTCCAGGCACTAAAATAGCGATGGTTTAGTTTCAGTAACTCGTTCCAAATCGCTGCAAGCTTTTTGCTTTTACGGCAAGTTTGTAATATTGCAACTATCACGGTAAAATTTCTTAGTAATCCATGTAGTTCTTTTATTGTTCCTGAAAGAGGATTACGCTGATACAGCTTTATTTCTAGAGGAAGTTTTTTGTCCATATCTATTTGGCTATTGAACCAAAGTAGACCTGAGTTGAGTATTGCACCGTAGACGATTAACCATTTGCAGGGTCTAATTTTTTGCAATCTACCATCGAACTTAAAAGGCAAAAGACCCAGACACAAGGAACCATAAATATTTGAGCGTAGTATAAAGCGTACTAATTTATTTTGGAAACTCAAGCAGGAGACCATGTTCTATATGGTATAATTGGTTTAAAGCAACTGCTTTGTACAGTTCTTGACTTGAACACAAGTTAGTTGTACAAAATGGTAACAGGTGACGAATAGCTGTCTAATAACTTATTAATTGAATTGGATTGACAGTCCCCCATTACCCCCCATTCTGCAATAAACAGACAAAATATTTGGAGTAGCCTTCCAGCTCACATACGAAGCTGTTATTGACAGCTGCTGATTGCTGATTGAACTGTACCTGGAGGTACATCATTCAGATCAGAAGTATGGCCGCTGGCTCGAGTCGGTTGCACATTCAGACTAACTAACTAATAACAATAGAAGTCGTAAGAAGACCTACGTAGATGAGAGTTAAAGCTGGTCTTAAGTCAGGTTAGGTAACCTGTCCTAGATGATGACAGTTGATTGAATTGGAATAAAAATTGCATATGGTGCAAAGAGTGTATAAAATTGGTGTTAGCCGAAAATGTATGTAAGATGTAGGAGACGTCGGAGATCCCCAGAAGTTGAGAAGGGTGACTAGAGAAGTCGGTATACCCATCTCCGTGTGTCTATCTGTCTGTGCGTATGAAATCATGGGTCTCAGAGATGGTAAGAGCTAGAGAAACCAAATTTTCAGATTAGATCCCTTTGTATTCCATAGGAGACAATTTTATTAGAATTTTTTTTTTAAATCGGGCATAGTCCCATGCGAGTGTTTCAGAGGACCTCAAAACAAAAAAAAAAACAATCTTTGTCCGAATAAAATTTGTTTATAATTATTACTTTTATATTAATGATCGTACAAGTTCATATAATCAAATTGTACTATAAAAAGAAGATACAAAATACTGGTAGCCATCATTCGAAAACCCATGGCACTATTTATATTAAACAGACCACAGTGTCTTACTCGAAGTGGCTCCATTCTGCAGAATAGAGCAAAAATATCCAGCTGTAAAAATATCATTGAAATAAACAACTGTTTCTGAAAGCATTATTAACTTGTACTCACAGTTTGCTCTGTTGGTGCATCCATGCCACGAAGATCACAAAAAAGTTTCAAGTTTGCTAAAGTAGCTCTTCCAGTTGTTTCCAATCTTTCACAGATTGCAATGCCCAGCCAAAAATCCCAAAAATTAATGATAGCTGCCTGTGGGAACACGAAGTAAGTCTTCAAAGGCGACATTCTATTCATTTTGAGACCGATTACAATTTGTATAAATGTGGCCAATATGTTGCCACTCATTAAGCAGACCATTTGCATGGTCATGGGGTAGCCATATATAGCCATTGATTCTAGATATTCAGCTCCGAGAGTTTCTTATAAATTCTAAGTAAAACTCTAATATCGGTGGGTTTTGTGATAGCCCCATTAGATCTCAATTCTTTGTTTAGTTGCAAGATCTTTCTGTTTATAATCCACACAAATTTATGAATGTGAATTAAGGTCAAATAGTAATGTAGTCCAATAAATAATATTACTAGTTTCGGAATCATATTTGCCAAGGTGCATAAATAAAATTGTAGGGAGTGTTGTTTTATCATGCCGAGACGGGTAAACAGAGAGGACATCAGTTGAAGTGCAAGCAACCCACCTTTGGAGATCACATCGTTGTTGAAATAAGGAGAATTCACTTTCCAGGCACTAAAATAGCGATAATTTAATTTCACTAACTCGTTCCAAATCGCTGCAATTTTTTTACTATTGCGAAAAGTTTGTAATAAGGCGACTATCACGGTTAAAATTCTTAGTAGGTTATGTAGTTCTTTAATTCTTCCTGAGAGAGGATTACGTTGATGCAGCTTAGTTTCTAGAAACAGTTTTGTGTCCATATCTGTTTGGCTGTTTAACCAAAATAGACTCAAGTTGATTATTGCTCCGTAGGCGATTAACCATTTGGAGGGTTTAATTTCTTGAAAACGGCCATTGAACTTAAAAGGCAAAAGACCCAGGCACAAGGAACCATAAAAATATGAGCGTAATATGAAGCGCACTAATTTCTTTCGAAAACTCCGACAAGAAACCATGTTCTCTATTGTATAATATTTCTGAAGTAACTGCTTTTGTACAGTCTTTGACTTAAGTATAGTTAAACCAGACAACATGGAAATAACTTAGTAATTAAAATGAATTGATAAATATTAATTAAACGGAATATTTATTTCCGTAAATAGATTCTTTCCGCTTGGGTAAACAAACCAAATTTGTCATAATTAAATGTGTCATTGGCGTCGAAGACGGCTAAATAAGATCTAAAATTAGTCTACAACGTAAATTAGTCCAGATAGATATTGAAAAATTTGATTCGATTACTCTACTTAGAACTCAATATTTGGACTGAGCCGTTTTAGAGCTCTCTAAGGCATAATAATAGAAGTCGCAAGAAGACCGATTGCAAATGCTCTTTTATTTCTTCTGTATTATTATCCTTCACAACTACACAATGCCAAAGGTGTAGCGTTGTTAACCTACCATTAACAAGCTTCGTTTTCCGTTTTATGTGAGGTTCACATTTTTGCTCTCCATAAAACTTTTTCTTTATAAAAATCTGATATATTCACTTACAATTTTTATTTCGTATTAAAGATCGTACAGGTTCATATAATCAAATTGTACTATAAAAAGAAGATACAAAAAGCTTGTAACCAACATTCTAAAACCCAGGGCTTTATTTATGCTAAGCAGACCACAGTGTCTTACTCGAAGTGGTTCCATTCTGCAGAATAGAGCAAAGACATCGAGCTGTAAGAATATCATTTAAATAGGATAAAGTTTTTGAAATCTTATTAGCTTACAGCTCGTTCGGTTGATGTATCCATACCACGAAAATCGCAAAAGAGTTTCAAATTTGCTAAAATATCTCGACCAGTGTCTTCCAATCTTTCACAGAGCGCAATGCCCAGCCAAAAATCCCCAAAATTAGCGATAGTTGCCTGGGGGAATACGAAGTAAGCCACCAAAGGTGGCATTCCATTTACTTTCAGACCGATAACAATTTCCGTAAATGAGGCCAATATATTGCCACCCATTAAGCAGACCATTAGCATGACCATCGGGTAGTCATATACGCCATTAATTCTAGAATTCAGTTCCAGCAGTTTTTTGTACATTTTAAGTAAAACTTTAACATCAACCGGTTTTGTGAGAGCCCCATTGGATCTCAATTCCTTGTTCAGTTGCCAAAGCTTCCAGTTTATTATCCAGACAAACTTATGAATGTGCATTAGGATTATATAGTAATGCAGTCCAATAATTAATAAAACAAGTTTGGGTATTATGTTTGCCAAGGCGCATAAATAAAAGTATATGGAGTAATCTTTTGCCATGGTGAGTCGTATAAATAAAGAGGATATCAGTTGGAGTGCAAATAAGCTGCCTTTGAAGATCACATCGTTGTTGAAATAAGGAGATTTCACTTTCCAGGCACTAAAATAGCATTGGTTTAGTTTTCCTAACTCGTTCCAAATCGCTGCAAGCTTTTCACTTTTACGATAAGTTTGTAATAAAGCGATTATGACGGTTAAACTTCTTAGTAGATTATGTAGCTCCTTCATCTGTGCAGCAAAAGGATTTCGTTGATATAGCTTAATTTCTAGAGGAAGTTTTTTGTTCAAATTTATTTGGCTGTTTAACCAAAGTAAACTTAAATTGAATATTGCGCCGTAGACAATTAACCATTTTGAGGGTCTAATTTTTTCAATTTGCCATCAAATTTAAATGGCAAAATACCCAGGCAAATGGAACAATAAATTGTTAAGCGAAATATGAAGCGCACTAATTTCTTTTGAAAACCCCAGCAAGAAACCATGTTCTCTATGGTATAATAATTCCTAAGCAACTGGTTTGCACTGACAGGAGACGACTACCTGGATAATAAGTTATTAATTGAAATGAATCGATAGTTATTAATTGGACTAAAAGGAATTTTCTTTTAATTGTTTCCATGTTTCTGCTTATTTGGACAGGACACGAAACAAGCTCAATTATTAAATTTGTCATTATGTGATGTCAATGATGGAAGTGTACAGTCAGTCTTCATAGTAAAGTAGTCCAGATAGTAACAGTTCATTGCTCTCTGCAAAATGGTAAAATTTTGCTCGATAGGTTTAGTTAAAATAGAATATTAAAAGCAAACTGCTTTAGAGCTGAGCATGCCAAGCAGTGCTGTATACCCTAAGAAGAAATACAGCACCTACTGTAAGGTGTTAAATATCTTGGGGTAAACCAATAGGCTACTCACCTACAAAAGTCACATCGACAACATGCTAAAATCTGCTGATTGAAAATATCCAAAGTGTACTGGCTCAGAGATAAACGTAGCCCACAACCATACATCTCAAGAAAGTCTTATACAATACTTAAGGGGCATCCTCCTGAGGTATGCCATCCATATCCATATCATACGTTCCTAAATAAGTTCTAAGCCCAGATTCGTGATTAGCGATTCCGAAAAAATAAATTTGCATGCCCGTCTCGAACTTTTAACACAAAATTTACTTTTTATTCGACCATCTTAGGTCCGCCAATTTGTAAAATTGAAATACTAAGCCCAGATTCCGGATGGACAACCGTGAATACTCATACTCATTGCATACCCAACTCAAATTTCAAAAAAAAAAAATTAAAAACGCATTTTTGGTGCGCCATTTTGAAGTTTTCAAAAACCTAATGAAGATACCACAAAAGTTTCTGAATAGTATATAAAAGGGTTTGCAATGTTTTTCTTAAATTAACATTGAAAATACCTCCGTCATACTTCAGTAACGGGTGATTCATTAAGACCTTTTTTTTTAATGATTTGGCAAATCCAAATTTTAAAGGAGTGATGGGATCTTTATTTATGATTTCGAAAGGATATTTTATGGCATTTATTTTTTAAAAATAATCTAGTTCAAATGTTGGCCCTAACTGCGTTTTAAATGGTCCATCCTGAAGGTCCAATTTTCCATGACTCGTTCAAGCATTTCCACTGGTATTTGGCCAATAGCACGAGTAATGTTGGCTTCCAAGGCCTCAATCGTTGCTGGTTTGTCCACGTAAACTGTTGACTTTACGTAACCCCAAAGAAAAAAGTCGAGCGGTGTGATATCGCACGATCTTGGCGGCCAAGGTACGGGTCCCGTACGTGAAATTAATCTCTCACCAAATTGACCTCGCAATAGAGCCATTGTTTCATTGGCAATGTGAACCGGAGCGTCATCCTGTTGGAACCAAATGTCGTCGAGATCACGGGCAACAATTAACGTTCGCACCTTGCTCATTTTTAAAAAAATACGGACAATCATTGGCCACCAGCCCACAGACCGCACCAAACCGTTGTTTTTCTTGGATATAATGGCAGCTGGTGAACCTCTTCGGGTTGATCTTCTCCCCAAATACGGCGATTTTGCTTATTCACGAAACCGTGGAGTCAAAAGTGGGCCTCATCGCTGAACAAAATTTTGGTCGAAAACAACGGATTTTCATCGATCTTACCAAGAGCCCATTCACTAAAATGGCAACGTGCAGGAAGATCATTCGGCTTTCCATGATGATTTGCCAATGAATACTGAACAACTTTGCCTTTGCCAGCTGTCATGGATCACGCGTGATCCACACGAAAATCCCTATTGAAAAAAAAGGTCTTAATGAATCACCCATTATCAAAAAGCATCATACGGATTTTTCAAAAGTAGACGAGATGACGAAAATTGAGCTTGAACATTGAAATGTGAGGGGGGAACCGCTGGTTTATCCCATAAATATACATAAATATACAATTATTATGTAAACGAAATTTGTGTGAATAAGAAGAAAATTCTTTTATAACAAAAAATAACATTGGAATAAAAAAATAATAATAATTTTTCACTAAAAAATTAGTTTTGGACTCAAAAAATAAATATCAGGGGTGCCACAGAATTCGTTATTGATTTTGGCAACGGTTTGAAATCAAATCAAATTTCTGTGGCACCCCTGTAGATATTAATTTTCAAACAACGAAAAAATTTGGAATGAGTAGAAGAATTCCTTTTTTAAGTAAATTCTTAAGTCAAATTATGAATAATCGGTTTCCAAAAACCTAGGCAAGTGGATATTGTTCTTTTGTAAAAGTATCTTTCGAAATTATTGAGTTGAGAAGTTAAGAACTAAAGGCTATACCCTGAATGTGCCTTTTGTTAGCGTATCTTATAGGTACTTATAAAATTATTTTCCGAATTTCTTTATACATAGTTCTTCATTTAAAATACTCATATTAATTTTTATAGTGGAACCGCATTGCTACATCAATTTAAACTGATTTAATATTACTTTAAAGGCCTTTCTTTCGTGTCTTTATAAACACTAACTTAAACATTAACTCCACAACTCAATAGCTTGAAACTGGTTAGGGTCTTAGTTGAAAAAATTCGAGTCGAGAGTTAAAATTCAGTGTTCATTTTGTTATTGCAAGTCTCCTCAACTTAACAGCAAGGTTGAATACCCTTATTATACATTTTCTTCTTAGTTGCCCAAATTTGTTTAGCAATATTTTTTCATTGGGCGCTAATTTTTTAATTCTAAGTGATTTTATTTCTTGTATCGATTAATAAGTTTTTTTTTTTGCGAATACATAAATGAAATAAAATGTGTAAATATTTGGAATTATGGCAATAAATTTTATGAGGTGAATATGGTAGAGACAATTTTATTGGGATAACCTACTTGGAGATTTGAGATATTTTTTTAGATCAACCTGCGTATTTATTAAGGAATAGATGCCGGACAAATATATATTTGAAATATACTAATTTCTTGCTATTTCCTTATGAGGAATCCGTCTTTTAATCGTTTCTTTAATGTTATGTCTTTAAAAGTCAATATTATATATAGAATACTATTTAATTACCTTTTATCAAGTGTTGTCACTTGAGTCAAACACCTCTGCCAGGCGACAAACCGCATTAGACAATTTCTAATTAAAGCAAAACAAAGTAGAATTTCTATATTGAGTATTTCACAAATCCTCAATTAGCAATTGTTACTGAGCAAATATTTAAAGCATTTTGAACTTCAAAACTCAGTAGCTCTCTAGAGCCTTTAATTGATTGCCATTTTAATTGGAGCTAAGGAGCAGAGCTGAGCAATATGTTCTGTCAGGATAAATTCCTTATATGTATGTTTGTGGTGCTTTGTAGAATTAAATTAAATTACTTAGCTGCTGCCAAGCAACAATTTACTTCAAAATATTTTTATACAATTAAAAATTGTTGCAAACTGTGGACAATTTGGACAAATATTGAAACAAACACTGCAAACATTTTTTGCTTAATTAACCTCAATTAAAAATCAGTCTATGGCCAATATCAGAGCTTACCTTTGTGGTTCCAACCAATTTAAGCAGTTCCATTGATTTCCAAGCCAAATGACAGCTTGTCAATTGGAAAAAGTGAAACTTTAAACAAAAACTCGCTAATAGGTTGACATGTTTTCTCGATTTACTTCAGACCACAAATCTCGACTGCAGTTTGTGACACTCTGGAAAAGTTTCTTCCACTTTTTCTTCACTACCTTCACTAGGCTTGTTTTGTAGCTGGAAACTTTTTTGGGCTACAGTCACCTAAAGCCACAGCCCCCTAGTTACTACTTTTATTTTTCTATCTATTTTATTATTATTTTTTCTTGCCGTGCTCGAAAGTTTACTGTGCCATACTGCGGCAAGTGTCAATCGAGGATTCCTAGTTGGTTGCGGCCACAAAATTCTATTAAAATTTCAAGTCGAAAACAGAAGATAATGGCACCTTGAGGCATATTTAAAAATATCTACAGGGAAATATTTTTGGTAGCATCTTAAGTAGCTGCAAATGGGTATTGCAGGATATGCTAAACAGCAAACTTTTTGGAACCAAAAACTTAAAACTCTCTACAAATGTCTATTGAAAAAACCGCCGCAGCACAAACCAGAAACCCCCAAACAGTAAAATGGGCTAACTCCCAACAAAATCGCAGTTGCATTCAGTTGAACACGGAAAAGTGTGTGCCTTCATTTGAATGCATTTCCACTCAACACTTTTCAGCATTTTCCGCACAGTTTTTCCTTTCTAGTTGATATGCAAGACGCGCTGATTAAACGCGCCATTCAAGCGGCAAGCGCACAATTTGTGACAGTTTCTTTCGGGTGCTCTTGAGAACTTCCCCTCCCTGTTCCATTCCCGCACCCAATGCGCACAATTAGAGTCTTTCATTTGTTCCCAGTTGTTGTCTTGACAGAAAGCCCGTGAATTTATTTTCTAGCAGGCGTGAAAAAATGACACGTCAAAGCTAAAACTTTGTTTCCTTTGGCGTTACTGAAAATCACGTTACCCATACGCCACGTGTGGCACACTTAGTGGGTGAGTTGCCGTCGAGCCGCTTCTTTCTAATTAAAGGCAGCTTTTGCGGGCTCAAAGAAAACGGCGAGACGTGAAATTTTTGTTTGCTGTTAATTTACGCGTGACGTCACGTAATTAGGCGCAGACAAGGTTCTTTTTATGGCCAAACACACATACACACTTATAGTAGGCTGACAAAATAAGAACAAAGTAGGCTAGAACCCATCTAACTAACTGACTTTGACTGTCAGAGACAACTGAAGGATATGTTGAGAAGGGAGTCGCAACCCAAAAATGACTTAATTGAGTAAATAACATTAGGCGGCGAATAAAGGAAGAAGGCAGGACGTGGGCATGTGTAGAGATTAAGCAAATTTAATAGCCTTTTTCCGCCTGCTCTCTTAATTCAAAGATAACAGTTGCGGCACATGCCATAAGTATTGGCCATTTTGTTTGACTTAGTCAAGGACGTTGCGCATACGCCGCGTGGTGTCAATATCAAAAAGCGCTGCCCAGTTTGCCTCGAGCAACCCTAAAGCGTTTAGTCGTTCACTCAAATGTTATAAAAGTTAAACAAAGAAACGCCAATAATAAAATCTTTTTAATGCCATTAAACTCAACGATCTCTGAGTCCTCTGCAATGTAGCGAGCAAGGCGGGTAAGAAGGAAGTCAAAACTGGGAATATGGTAATGGAGCAAGTTTAACCTTTTCACTTGCATAACTGAGAATGTTTTCTGTGATTGTTGTTATGTCTTATTTTGGTTTGTTTTCTTTCTTTCTGGTTCCAGTTGTTTCCTCCATTTTTTAAATAGGACTTATTTTTGTTGTTTCACTTAGCGAATGAGTTTGGCGTTGAGTTCTCCATTCCTTGACTAAACCCTTGCATAATTTCGAACTTAACCGCATTTCGACGCTCAAAACAGCTGGAAACCCCCTCCTCTCTCTTCCTTTATGCTTACACCCCCACCCAACCAAATGAAGCTCCAAAACGTTGCATACGAAAATATTTGCTCCATAAAGTAAGAAAAACAAACAGCGAAAAAAGTCGAAAATATTTACACAGTTGCACTGCGTGTGGAAAATCGCAAATATTTTCCAGCACCACTTGTACCGAAAAAAGTTCACCCTTAACCCATTCCTGCCACATTTACCGCCAACACTTTTTTGTTGCAACTCACAAAAAAATGGAACAAACTTGATTGCAAATATTTATGGCGTTTTTCCAGCTTTCCATTTGCTTTATTTTTGTTGCACGATTTTGTAAATAAAATCAAATTTCTGTTTACCGAATAAGATAAATGCAAAGTACGTGATTTATCATTAGAGATGAACTGTTTGTAAAGTACTATTGAGATATTGAATGAGCGATTGAGTGAAATGTTGATTTGCCGATAGGATTCAGGCTCAATTGGTTGTTAAGTGCACTCAGCTCTCATTCACTTAGCAACAAAACAAAATCTCATCCAGCAGGAGATTCATATTCGATATTCCTCTCCATACAACACTTGAGCATAAACAAAAGAAATCGCACGCTTTAGTTTTTGTTGTGGAAAAAATCCGCAACGAAAAACTTTGCCAAACACTAAAAATGGAAAATTGAAAATTGATTTACAAAGCAGTTTGGCTCTGGTTTGTTGCTTTTGTGCAACCGACGTGGGAAATTAGCTTTGTTGCAGTGAAATAAATTGCAAATTTTCCAAGGAAATTGAAAATTTATTGGCAAAAGAAGAGGTCCTTATGGACGCCCACAGCTACTAGTCTGTTCCTGACTAGACTGCAGTCTAGTTAATATTTTCTTTTTCTTTAAACAGTTTTCACTTTACTCCTTTGATATTTCTAATTTATTTATCTATAAAAATTTGTTTAAAAGTCAAAGCGCGTGACTTTTTTCCGCCATTTTGCTGTTGCACAAATTGATGATTGTCCTGTCAAAAGACAAACTGTCAGCCGTGTCTCTCTTTGCAGCTCCCTTTCTTCGTCCTTTTCAGACATTCGAAATTAGTTTGCGTACTTACTTGGAGACATTTTCTTTTTTTACTTTTCCAACCTTCCTTTCGCGAGTTTTTCATACTTCATCTAGAGCGGCGCCATGAAGTATGCAACACATGCAGCTGAAACTTGCCACAAAAACTTTTGCTTCTCCTTGTTTGAGCTGGAACCCACTGACGTCAACGTTATAACTTATATTTAGCCACCAAGTTGCAGCTGCCACGCCTACTCCCAGCCCCTCGCTCTCAAGCCAGGAATTTAGTGAGTGCATTTTTCACCTTTTATCATTATTTGCTCACCCATTTTCTGCTTCTATTTTTCTGAAAACTTTTCGCATACTCTTAACACGAAGGTTATTCAAATACACAACAGGATCTAAGTAACTCAATTGGAGTTTATGTTTTGCCATAAAGGGACTAAGTGGTTGTAGGTAACATCTTATCTTGAGACCCTGACACATGGCTCTAAAATATTTTGCAGCTAATAAAAATTGGCAAAAATTTATGTGCTGTGAAAACTCATAAATTCTCGAATGTAGCTGCGATAAAAATCAAAAATGAAAATTTGAGGACAATATAGAAAAATGCCCAAAGTTGTTATAAATGTCAGCGAATAGGTTTATTTATGGATGGTCTAGATATTTCAGATGAAAATATTGTCTGCTCTTATAGTTCCAACAGGGCATAAGGCAACGGTCTAATTGATTCATGAGTACATACAACTTACTTAGCTTAAAATTAATATCCACCATCTTTGTTTGCCATCTTCGTTGGCAATAAATTCTCAGAAATTCGAATTCAATTTCAATCTAAAAACTGCCAGCAAAGTTTAGCGCAAATCGAACATTTTCGACGACATCCGGCTGACATTAAATTAAAGACAATTAAATGGCTCAGGGACATAAAAACAAAAACAACAACGCAACAAATTCACGAGAATTTGGCTAAAACGGTTCCTTGAGATCGGCATTTTCAAAATGGCGTCCCCACTCGACTTGAATAAACATAAATAACTGAAATTTAAATACTCTCAGAGGCCAGTCGACAACATTGTTTGAGGGAGGGAAATCGAGAGAGAAACTGAAGACAAAGAGAAATGAGTCGAAGTCATTCCGGGACAGCAATAAAATTCCGCCTAAAGACAACGAAAGCTAAGAGAACACAAAACTCAAATTAATTACGCTTCAATTTAGTTTTATGAGACAGGATTTGACTCTCTCTCAAAGAATAGATGGATAACTGTCTAAAACATTTCACATCCTGAAATGAATTTTCAATGATTTTTATTAAACTAGTCGTAGAATGTTTCAAATGTTCATTTGGGGGGATTTGAATGTTTTACATTTTGGCCCTACCCATAAGCTGCAACAAGGGAGCAGGACTTGGTTCTACTTGCCACCTGCTGCAGCTGTAAAAATTAACTACGGAATTTTCATGTTAAACTCTGTCGTGTATTATCCGGCTTGGACACATTTGGGGCAACATAGAAAGGGAGCGCAATTTTCTTAACACCCATTCCACTTATTCGAGCTATTAATAAACGTTGTGGCTGCCAGGTGCTGCACCCTACATAGAGGATTTTGTGTTTTTGGAGGTTGGTCCTGGCCAAGGGGTGTTCATGTGTGTGCCAGAAAATATTTGAACAATTAGCTTTGGGTTTTGTGTTTCCCGCAGCGGAAACAACGAAAATTTTGGCTGCGTTTTTGCAGTTTGTAATTTGGGGGAAAACTTAATATATTAAATATTCCCTTGCATTATAAGCGGATGTCGAGGGGTTAATATAAAATGCTCATTAAGTGCTTATATGAGGATAGCTAATGAGTTACCACTTGACATTAGGGTCATTATAATTTATGTAAAATTAAATATGACTTTGGGAAGTTATCAGAATATTTGGAAAGTTTCATTTTTATTGTACGAAAATCAGTGGAGGGTTACAGGAAATCTGAAAAATAGTCTGAAGTCGTATGATTTTGTTTTAAGGAAAAAAAATTTTTGGAGCTTCAAGATAACGTCAATGGTTCTCGAAAGATACTACAGAGAAGATAAATAAAGTGTACTCCTGAAGAAAGAAAAAAGTGATTTCAGAGCAAAGTTGTTTATTGTTCACAATCCAGTAAGTAATAATAAATTCTTTGGATAAATTAAGTCTATAAAGCATTTCATTGGTTATAATCCCTCATTCCGATTGGTAAAAGCAGTTTTTCTGGTTCGTTCCGCATGCAAAGTGGAGGAAATAACGCAACAAAGTTTGAGTACAGGAGAATTAAGGTTGCTTTAAATCGACTTATTTGAAATAACTTGGATAGTGAAATATCACATTCATCGATTAAACCCAAGGACGGAAATTGGGTTTGAAAGCTCACACACAACCGATCGATGAGAATATCATATTTAATACAAGAAAATCAGTAAAGCGTTTCAGGAAATCTGAAGGAGATTCTAGTTACTGCCACTGATTCTTTAAAGCCCCAAAGATAAGTCCTAATGAAGATAGCAGATGTGGAAGATGATAAAAGTTATTTCTAAGCAAATCCAGTAAGTAATCATTTAAATTAGAAAATATTCTCAGGATAATTGTTTGTCATTAAGTACCCATTAGAGTAGCTAAAGTTACTAATACGAAACATAATCGATTATTTTTGAAGATTTAAAGTGTATGACGACATATAGTAACAAGTTATAGCCTGACTTAGAGATTCCTTAATTCCAACTGTAGCCAGTGAGGTAAATTTTTTTTTGTTTGTCCTGTTTTAAAATGTCTTACCGAAATCGAATACTTTTTATTTTTGGGAATAAGGGCTAGTCTTTTCCCCGTTTTTAATAATTTGGACTGTGAGAGTTTCTATTTGGATGGCTTCAAGGTTTTGAGGCAGGAATGAACTTGGGGAAATAATTCCATTCCCAGTAGTGTGAATTAGGGATTATTCTTTTAAATTGCAAGGGGGCTATGCTTATTTCTACGTATAATGGTAAAGGCAAAGCTTTAATGAGGATGGGAAACCACTATTAAAAAATTACCAAATCCTCAACATCACTCAGACAACGAAGATAAAATTTGAATACCAAGCACATCTATGTATAAGAGAAAATTGGAATTTTTTATTACTATTGGAATTAATAGTGATAAATTGTTCTTTTCTTTGGGTCATATTCATGCTGGAGCCTTTAAATATCCAGCCCTCTTCTATGCAAACTTAGCCTTCTAGCTGACCTAAAGTCAACATATGGATATACTATGCATTTAGGATATGCTCTTAACAAGATAGTCGAAGTCAATAACAACCTCAATATCGAATCTCATTTCGGATGAAAATTCCAAAACTGAGTATAAAGTCTGCACTCGTTAATTTTCTGTTTGGCATTTCCTTTTCCTTTTCATGCACTCTCGACAAAACTTCCTAGAAAAAACTTGTCACAGTGAATAAAATCAGACTTCCATTTATATATGACTTGACTCCGGGACGAAGTGCAACTGTTTGAATGTGTGCGAAGTGTGAATGTGTTTTGACATCAAGTTCATAAAAATATCTGCCATAATTGCAGCTAAGTCAGCAAATGTTGGTTGCCATTCACCCAAAAGATCTATCCCTTACCCCTTCCCGCCCAGAATTGCCCTCCAACAGAGTCTGCCACATTCATTCGCTTCGTTGCCTGCCACTTTCCTGATTCCAGTTGTTGTTCTGTGTCGGATCTTTTGTTAGTTTCCTTTTGGTTAAATATGAAATGAAAGGATTCACAAAAGCGACACAGAGTGTAAACTTTTATGAGTGAGTCAAGGAACAGAAAACAGAATGACACCCACACAAGGAGTCACAATCACCAAAAGAGACTCTCTGTCTGCATATGAGTGTATAAATATGTGAGTGAGTGTGAATATGAGTATGAGTGTGTTTTAGTGTGTGCATTAACTTTTATGAGGCACTGTGCTGCTGCTGTTTAATGTAGCAAACAAAAATCCAGCAGAAGTCGAGCAAAACTATCGATGAAACTGTTCCGGGTTATAGAACAGAAAATGAATCTTGGCCTAGAACTAACCTTTGCAGTAGCCAAGTGACTCGCATTAGTTCATTTATAGGTAAAGACTAATTTAAATTAAGTAAATGCAGCCAAACTTGATTGGCTTCAGTTCCTATGAAGCTTATGCTCAAAAGATAGTTCCTTTCGCTTTAGTTTCTACGCTCTATAGTTAGCAATGTAGTTCCATGAACTTGGCTCTTCAATTATTATAATGAAGTGAGGCATCAAAACAAGTAATAAAAGTCACTCTAGCGTTGTATACAAGTCCAAGATCTCTCCTCCTCCCGCTCTTGATTTTTTATTCCTCAACGAATTATAGTAATGTAATTCCATTTCAAAGAGCTTAAGTAGAAAAGCGCAGTTTCCAAGTCCTGAACGAACCAGAAAACTTGGCCTTGTCGACGCCATCTTGCCATTTTCTTATAAGTGCAATCAAAATGGGCGTTGAAAGTGGGCGTTACTGATTGCAGTTGTTGCAAAATTTAAATATCTCTGGAGGAGCTTTTCATTTTGCTGTAAACAAATTCCGCCTTCTTTTTGGCACTTTGTTGCATTTACTTACATTGTTTTTCCTTTGCTGGAAAAGTTTTCTGCCAGTTTTTGTTTTTACAACAAATTGCGGACATTTTGTTTGTTTGTTTATTTGTTCATTTGTTGTTTCTTGTCTTTGCTTCATTTGCAAAGTTCAAAGTGTTTTTCTTGGAACTTGTGGTGTTCTGATAAGCTGGAACAAGATTCAAACATTTAAATGGCCACTCTCAAGTGAATCTTATTAGATATTTACAGAATCTTTTGATTGATAAGCAATTGTCAAGCTGCTACCGTCTGCCAAATGAGCTGTAATATTTGATTGTTTCAGGGTTCTGTGTGCTACCTTTTGTCCTTCCGTTTCCATTCGAATTGAGCTTAATTTTCTATATAAAAGGAATTCCATTAGTGCCATTTCAATGCTCCATTAGTCACTCATTGACTTTATTTATTTTTAATCAGAGTGAATCATCATTTATTTTCATTCATTGCAGTAATTCCGAAAATATATATTTAATAATTCCATTTATGACTGACTTTTGACCCAATTATAAAATTCCTCCTTTTGTCCTTGCCTGACAGCAACATCGGGAAAATGTCATAACATTGTTGTGGTTAATGGCGGTCGTGACTTTGTTGGTGGAAATGTTTGAAATTTAATTTTGGCTTACACAGAAAAGTCATTCCCGCAACCAACTCTTTATTACTGACTGTTTAAATGCACAACACAATGTGGCAGACACTTGAAATCCAACGCCAACGCTCTAATGCCCAACTATTTGTATATCCTGCAGACACATCCTACACACTTCCGACATAGTTCGGCCGTTATCTGAACTTCCGTTTCCGCTTTAGCATTGAAACAAAGCTGGGTATAAAAGCAGTGCAGCCTTTGCCGGGAATACAGAAAGTGTTTATCATTAGGCTCACATGACTTGTTAATTTCAGTTGGCTGCTGGCTCCTGGCTCCAGCTGCTGGCTTCATTTGCCAAAGTCATACAAAATTAATTAGGTTGCACACACAGAGTAAAATCCTGCGCCATTGTACGTTTTAAAACTGAAACTAAATGAATTTCCAGCGAATTGCAGCAACGAATTGGCTTTGCCATCGAAATTTCTCATACGACTGTTGGTCTCATTAATTTTCCCTAATGCATTGCATACTTTTAAGCGCTGGCGGCCATATTTGTTTTCGTTTTTGAAATTTTTTACACCTTCGACAGCTTCTAAGGCAAAAACAAATTGGTTACTGGATTTCCACGTGGTCCAAAACTTTTGCTAGCACTTTAACAGCATTCGAGCATTAAGTTGATTTATCGTCA
>JBAMAX010003272.1:0-165903 GCA_037043745.1 Chymomyza amoena
AGGCCCTTTGTGGTACCGCTAGTGAGCCAGTTCACCACATTTCCCCACTTGTTGGGTCCCCTACGAAGGTTGAGGAAGCCATCCGGCTGCCTGAATGAACCTTAAAAGGCATTTTGGACTCCGTTCAGAGAGCTGAGATAGGTCGTCTAGAAAATGTGACTGTAGGAACCTAAATCTTTTTCTGCCTAGTCCTGGGCAGTGACAGAAGAAGTGTTCCACCGTCTCTAGCTCCTCTTCATCGCCGCAGCTTCTACAGAAGTCGTGATGGGGAGCATTCAAACGGGATGCGTGGTTTCCTACCAACCAGTGTCCCGTGATGGCACGAATGACAGATGAGCACTGAGCTCTATTTAGACAGCAAAGTTTTTTGGTTCTTTTACTGCAGTATGTCGGCCAGGTTTGCCGCGAGATTCTACACGTGTTCGATGTCCGATTCCACGTTTTATTTGCACAGAGAGCGAAAAAGTTTCGTATTCTCAGTTTACAGCTGGCCATGGGTATACCCAGGCCCTCCTTATCTTGAAGGAGGATGCTGGTAGTTCCTTTCCTAGCCAGTTCATCCGCAATGCAGTTTCCCTCAAAGTCCCTGTGCCCTGGGACCCATATCAGGTGAATAGAAAGCTGCTCAGCCATCTCCCCTAGAGATAAGCGGCAGTCATTCACTGACTTCATACACGAAGTCATCGAGACTAGAGACTTAATAGCCGCTTGGCTGTCCGAATATATACAGATATTTTTATCTTGAATTTGCAGGTTTTTTATTATTGTTAAAGCCTCCCGGATTGCTGTGACCTCTGCCTGAAAGACACTGCAGTGGTCCGGGAGCCTAAAAGCAATTTTAATGTCGAAATCCTCGACGTAGACCCCTCCCCCTACACGGTCGTCTAGCTTGGAACCGTCCGTGTATACCTTTATCGAGCCTGCTGGGCCTGGTACCCCAGTATTCCACTCCTCTCTGGTTGGAATATAGGCTCTGAATTTGGTTGTGACATGTTCCTGCGGTATGCAGTAGTCTGTGCTTTCGGGAATGAGTGGGTTCCCTTTAAGAATCTTTGCATGACCAAAATCTTGATCATTCCATTTCTTTGCCTCTCTCATGCGTAAAGCTGATAAAGTGGCTTGTTGTCTCCCTACCTTGTTCAGTGGTAGGAGATTTAAAATGGCATCTAAGGCTTCATTTGGTGTTGATCGTAGAGCACCACTAATTGTAAGTTCGGCTGTTCGCTGAACCTTACTTAACTTTTTGAGGTTAGTCCCCTTATCTAGAGTAGGCCACCAGATCGAGACTCCATACATGAGTATGGGTCTAACAATGGCAGTATACAGCCAGTGGACTATGTTTGGGCACATTCCCCATTTAAGTCCAATGGCTTTCTTGCAAGTGTATAAGGCGATTGTGGCCTTTTTTCTTCGATCCTCTGTGTTTAGGTTCCAGTCTAGTTTACTGTCTAATAGTAACCCGAGGTATCTGGCTGAGTCGCTAAATGGTAAGGTCGTACCGTTTAGCTTTGGATTTATGAGGGGAGGAATTTTGTACTTCCTGGTGAAGAGCATAAGCTTTGTCTTATTTGGGTTTACCCCCAATCCACTAGCCGTGGCCCATTCTGAGAGCGTGCGCAATGAGTAGGTCATACGCTCGCAGAGAGTTTGTGGGTATCTGCCCGAGAAGGAAACTGCTACGTCATCAGCGTATGCAGTTATTTTGCATCCACCCTTGTCTAGGGTACGCAGGAGTCCATTTATGGCGACATTCCAAAGGAAGGGAGACAGGACTCCGCCTTGCGGTGTTCCCCTACTTACATATCTTGTTATGTTGGAAGCGCCAAGAGAGGCTTTGATGACTCTGCATTTAAGCATCTGAGTAATGAGACTGACTGTTCTTGGACATACCCTGAGTTCCCTCAGTGCGTCTATTATGGTCTCAGGTGTGACGTTATTAAAAGCACCTTCAATGTCTAGAAAGGCCACTAGTGAAAATTCTTTTTGATGAAGTGACTTCTCAATTCCAGAGATCACCGAATGTAGAGCCGTCTCAGTGGAGCTGCCTTTTTTATATGCATGCTGTGAGTCGGACATTAGAGATTGAGGAATAGTGTTCCTCATTTGGAGGCCAATTATTCTTTCTTGCCATAGTAACATTCCAATGTCCTGCATACTAGCTCCCGGATGAATTAGTGTTTTACACACGACGCGTCGCTTGATTTTACGTTTATCGTTTAATTTGTTGTTTTCTTGCTTTTGTTGTTTGTTATTATGACTTACAAATTGTTCTTAATTAATTAACTTTTTTTTTGCAACGTTTTATTTAACACAAATTCACGAAATCTCTTGAGTTTCGAATCGACCGCAGCGTAACACGAAATAAATATACAACAAATTTAATACCGCGTTTCGTTTCGTTTGGTTCTGCTGTGTGCCTCTTTTCTAGAGCTTTGCTGAGCTGACAGCGAAATGTACTTAGTCATTGGTGTGCGTGAGAGCGTGGTGAGTAAGCAAGCTAGGCGGCTTGCTTACTCACCACGTAACGTTACCGGGCGTTATAAACTCACCGTAACACTACCGGGCGTTATAAACTCACCGTAACGCTACCGGGCGTTACACTTTTTCATAAGTGACACCGAACCCAACCTAATTTAAGACGTTGTCACGTCAATAAAAAATAAAACTTATTCTACACAATTGCCGCAATGTTTCCGCCATATATTTAGGTATGACAACGAGACCCACGCACAATGGAGTGTTGTTGTTTTCTTTTTCTTCGGTGAAAGCATGTAATCCAAAAACTCACAAATGGTAACGACTACGCTGACGTCCGGTTTTGCATTAGATCGTTAGTATAGACATTTTTTGTATGCGAAAACGCAGAATAAAAATGCATATGTTATTTTGCTGACCACCACTGGTTAAGTGCGTTAACCGAGTTGATCAGCGCTCGATACTCCGTCTAGTGTACGAAGCTATCAACCGTGTTCAACTCGTGCTGGTCAACAACTTTTTGGTCGAATTTGCGTTGACGAACTCAAGTTGATCAACTAAGAGGACGAGCCTCGCAACGCATTCAAAGCATTCATGTTCAATTTCAAGACGTAACGCGTTGATCTACGCAAAAATTGGCAAGTAACGCAGTGGTGTACGAGCCCATAAATTTGTTTATTCAATTGGAGAATGTGAAAACAAATAGTATAAGACCGGCATTAAGGATGTAATTAATCATAATATTATAAAGAGTTATTGGCAAAATACTGCCTACTATTCATAAATTTAGAGAGTAAAAACTTAATAAACCTATTGAAAACAAAGAACACTTTTTGTTTTTCTCTGAAATCCATTGGTATGGCACTGCTTGATTGTGTTTGTCATCTGAAAAGCAGTGCGATCAGCTTCTTGGTTGTCTATACAAGTTTTTATACTAACAATTATGGAAACACTGCTAACTGCAACAGCCTTTAATCCGGCAGTCACGTAACTCAACTGCAGTCCCTGAATCACCCAGCACAGATCCAAACTTACATATAGCCAGTCAAGACATTGGGAGAACGAAACGTGATTGAGGCTGTCACCCACAAAGCTGTACGATGCTTTTGTATTAACTGGCGATTTATTTGCGACGCTCTGCCATATTTGTAATACCAATATCTCGGCTTGGTACCATTATTGAGAATATGTTGAGCACAGCCTTGCATACCGACACGTCAACCATAATATAACAAAATGGGCAACTGTTGAGTCACACAAGAAAAAAATATGATATATAACTTATGTATGTTATGTGGTATGTGCAAGCACATGGATCTGTGGTGTTTGTAATATCGATAGTACCTGAGACCCAGAAAATGTTTCTATTGTATAGGATGGACCATTTGTTCCTTGGATTTTAAAGACACGTAATTCAGAACTTATCCCTCACTTATCAACCGAAAAACGCACAAAAGTGGTACACGCATATTATGGACATGGTCGTTCTGCGAAAAAACATTTTCTGCATTATGTACAGTATTAGGCCACTTTAATAGATCTTCCGATCTGGGAAAAAAAAAAAATTATTGATCGGTTTGAGTCTACTGGTTCAGTGACGGGCAGGCACTAAACCATATTTGCATGCTCGTCGGGTTCGTACACAGGGCTGCCAGTATTGGCTATTTATAGCCAAAGTGGCAATATTTGATCAGCTGTGGCTAGAAAAAATATCATTCTTGGCTATGGCTATTTTTATGGCTATTTTCTCAAAATCTTGGCTACTTTTTGGCTATTATTCTGATTTCCCGCGCGTTTCGTCACTTATCAACTCTCTTCGCATATATACAAAAATATACATCATATACATATGTACTGTAGTACATACATATGATACATACATATATGTTGTAAGCAGAGATTTATTACTTTAAGCAGAGTTCGTACTGTAGACGGAGATTTTAAGCAGAGTCTAAGCAGTTTATAAGCAAAGATTTATTGTACTTCTAAGCACAGATATTTAAACAGAGATTAGTGAAGATAATTTAGCTCTGTTAACTATAAGATTCTTTGCGATCCATGTCCCTTGAGGTTGTGACTTGACCAATAAAAAAATTAGAGCACTGAATTTTTTCGTCGTATTCCCAAAATTAAAGTAATTACCCAATCCCAAAATTAAAATAATTACCACCAATAACTACGCAAAACATAATTACTAACAAGTATGTATGTAAAAAATTTTATTACATAACTTAATATCCACAGTATTGCGTAAAAAGTACTCAACTATCAAAAAAGGGTTAGAAAATAAATATGAGAGTTAATTTTCGATTCATAATTTGGCTATTTACTTTTAGCTATTTTATATAGGAAGTTGGCTACTTTTGGCTATATTCCGTCCGCCAGATGGCTATACTGCCGTAACTTTTACTGGCAACCCTGTTCGTACACGCAATAATATTGTTACAGCCGATGCCAGTGTCAACGAGTCATTACTCTTACATGTTTGCCGAATTTTATTGCAAAATATACGAACTAAGCAGCAAACCAACAGATAGCCCTTCTTTATATATTTATTAAAAATGCTCTGGGTGTATATTTACTAGAATATCCATGTTTTCAGATTTCGCCTAGCCACAGTGCACTAGACTATCCATCCCAGAGGTTGTAAGCTCGAGTCCCACGCTAAGCATGGTCCTGCACTTTCCTGTTTTTCTATTTCCCTAATTTTTTTGTCTATTCTATATCCTCATTGCCATTGTCGGTATTACAAAAGACCCGATCTTGGGATAAGATTATTTCAAGCAATAATAAATAATGGCATATTCATTGTAAAGAGTACTTCAATACCTTTCGATCTAATCGTCTCCCAAGTCAATACAAAACCTTTTTCGTGTTTCTTGACCCAAAACTACTATAAAAAACACTTTTATAAGAAGGTTCGCTCGATGACCCTTAAATTTTTAAGCTTGCGTATTTCAACTATTAACATTAATACATTAGTCTTTAATAACTTTCATAAACTCATCAACCATCCAGTTCGTTTCGAAGGACTTCCCCGATTTATCACGTTTGCTTTAAGGGTATATAAGTTATAAAAGATAGTAGTAAATAATTGTTCTTGCACGTAAGTATACAATAATATTATCTTCATTGATTTTAAATTCTTAATTTAGTATTTATATTTTGTATTTATATTTCTATAAATAAGTTAAATTTTCATGGCAAGGCACGACCCCATAAAATATAATTTCTTCATTGGTATAGATTTGTAATTTCATGCTTTGTCTTTTTTCATTTTTAAGGTTTTGTTTTTAGAATAGAGTAATTTAGCTAATTTTATATTCTTCCATTTATGTGGCTGCTCCGATGTGGTTTCAGCTGCTGCTTATCTGAGGTGCGGAAGAGCTGCCTTTTGCTGTCTCCGAAATATAATTTTAGTGATTTTTTCCGATAAATAATCAGTAGGGCTGTCAAATTTAATACTTACTAACAAAGTCGAATTAAAGGGATACCTGTTTAGGAATTTATTTATTACTCTTATTACTTCGGTATTATTCCAATTTGAAGATTCCCTGCAGTTCTACAGGGATTGTTTGCTCCCATTCATATGTGCTTCCACACGCGACTGGGATACCCATGAAAACAGGAATGCATTTTGAAGTGAGAGCGAAGCAGTCGATGAAGAAGAGCCTCACAAAATGCTTTGGGAGCGTGTTACGCACTATCTTCTTTAAGAATTGAAAGTATTTTTTGGTTGCAAAAACTAAAGATGGCGTACGTTTAAGTCGGGAGCGGATGATATAGAGCTGCGTGCAACCATACCCGTTTAAGGCAAGCTTTCTCGGCCGTAGAAAAGCACGCCGAGGAATTGGGTCTGAAGGTAAACGAATGCAAGGCCAAATACATGGTGGCAACACGGACTGCCTCTAGCCAGGATGGAGCAAAACATTGCCATCGAACCCTACAACTATGAAGTGGTTGAGCAGTTCGTATACCTCGGCTCACTTGCCACCTCTAAAAACAACAGCACCCTCGAAATTAAACGCAGAATACAGAATACAGAACCGTTAGGCGTTTGGCTTGAGCAATGTGTTCAGAACAAAACCAACATCTCGAAGCATGAAGATAGAACTGTACAAGAAGCTAGTTGTGCCCATCGCTATCTACGGCATCGAAACCTGGGCTATGACAGCTTCTGATGAGGAGCTATTAAATGTGCTGGAACAAAAAGTTCTGCATAGGATTTTCGGCCCAATCTGCGAAAATGGCTAATGGAGGTTACGATTTAACCACGAGATATACGGTCTATACAATAACATCAAAACCAAATCAAACAGCAGAGATTGAGATGACTGGGGCTTGTCGCATCGAATGGAGGAGAACTGCCCTTCGAGGCGTGCTCTGTATAGCGACCCAGTTGGCGTGGTAGACCGAAGCAGCGTTGCTTCGACGAGAGGGATGTAGATGCCCTGGGCATACGCGACTGAAAAAATAATGCGGAGAACAGGGATGAATGGAGTCGCGCCATACAAGAGAAGAAGAGGGATACTAAGAGATCTCACCTAAAAGTTTGGTTGGCCTTTACCAACGGAAATGCAAATATATTTAGCTACGTAATCGATTCAAAGGGTATGCTAGATTTTCTTAATGTATGCAACGGACAGAGCGATGCGTGGCAGACCCCAAGTCCTTATTTATTAATGGCAACTACTTGGTCCATTGCAAGCTTATGTTACATGTAGAGGAAACAAAGTGGTGAACGAGTGTCTTTAACAATGTAGCTGTGGGCCACGAAGTAATCCCGTGGAGGAACTCATCTGACATCTCTAGATAGTTTAGTCTCCACAACCTATGTGATTTTGTGGTAGGTGGACGAACGGACGGTATTTACAATTTATGAATCGGCACGCATTCATCAGCAGTGACCCGACGTGTGTAGGGTATTATGATTTTTGGTATACTTTAGATCTCCTTCTGAATTTGGTGTACAGGTTACTCTAAAGCATGCACTGCAGCCACAAAAGTGCGGCGCTGATACTTTTTTCTTTACATTTTTTTGGACATAAAATTAAGGCCTATTACAGTAAAAAAATTGAGTTGAAGCCGTACGGTGCTTAAATGGGAAATTTTTGTCGCATAAGCCAGCGCACCAACAAACACGTATACGCCAACGCACACACTGACATTCCGGATCAGGATACTTGAAGGCCAAAATTTCTTTGAAGTTGCACAAAAAGTGTAACCCGTGGGAGGGTAGTTTGTCTCCAAGGAAATAAAAAGTAATAATAAAATCAATCTGTGGCTGCAGCTCCTGTTTTTGTTGGCCCAGCAAGAGGCTTTGTAAAATAAATACCATGAGCTGAGCAGCTCAATAAAAATTGAGTCGAGGACAATAATACAAAAAGAACATGTTAAAAAATACATATATTGTAGACGTAATGAAATAAAATATATATAAAAAAATCGTTTACTACGTGCCAAATTGAATTGGGGAAAGAAATGGCTGGAAAATCCAATCAGACAAATGCCCCAAAAAGGAGCAAAAGGAAGCCACTCTTGAATGACACCACCTGTCGCGCTTCCGACTGCTTAATTTTAATTGGAAAGCCACCTCGGACATCCAATTCCAAAAATAAAAAGCCTCCTACCTTCTGTTTTTTTTTTTTTTGTTTTCTTCATAATTACAAGCGATTAAAATCTGTGAATATTTATTAAATTCCATAAATCAAAACCAACTCAAACTGCTTGATACCCACCCGTCTTTGATGCTCTCTGCGATTCTCTTGACAATTATAAATTTTGGGTCGGTTGCCTTACCAGCCATCAAGGGTAAATTGTTAAACCGCAAAATGTCACCAGGTCTGGCGGGCGGTGGTGTAATTCACGATGCAGAGGACGTAGTTTGCATTTGGTTAACGATTAACGATAACAAAGGATTCTTAAAACTTTTTTATGGCGGAATTATTGTTGCCACCACCAAACCAGCTTATTAATATGTATGTATAGTATGTTGTTGATAATTGCTGCAAGATTATTTGCAACTTGACAGTCCAGCGAAGCGGTAACAGGTTGTTATGGAAACTTTTGAGTAGCAAAGGGATCAGCCGACCACAAGTCTACCTATATGACCATTTAGTCTTTATACAATAATTTTAACCCCGTGTGCTGTGCCTAAAAAACGATTTACTAAATCAATATACTTGCTATATTGATATATCCACAACTGGGACCACATTTAATTATGTTACCATTTATATAAGCTTAAAAGAGTCTAGAGCAGCACCCAACTATGCATAAAATCCCCAAGAGATTTGTTTGTGCCACAGCTTAAAACTATAAAACGCTATGCCACCTGTCAATAGATCGTCGATAACAAACAGCCCCAGACGCCCCCGACATGGACATAAAGAACAAAAATAATCAACTTTAAATCTAACGATTTACAATGACTTTGTCGGCGGGCAAAGCGGATTTTGCAACATATTTACAGGAGGCTTAACGTGCGTGCCAATGTCGCCGTAAAGGACTCAGGGTTGGATTTTCGATTAAAACACAGTGCACGGCAAAAGATAAGCTACAAAAATTTGCATACATCAAAGAGTTGTTACCCAAACGAGCAGCAACAAAAAACAAACCCCAAAGTACATACTATGCATATACATATAGATGTCCATATGTACAATATATAACCAATACTAGCTCGCAACCCTCATACCAAATAAAAACTTGACATTTTGCACTTGGTCGGTCAAATATGGGCAGAGAAATTGCAGCAGGCGGCCGACAGGATCTAAAAAGTAGAGAGCAGCAACTTATGGCGACATCGATAGTCCAAATACTTGCAACAAAAACATGAGAAACCACTCGACAAGCTGTTGGCATACATAGATGAAAGACACTTGAAAGTATGCTACAGTTGTCGGCAAAAGTCCGCTCACGCACATCTTCATCCCACTCACTGGCACAAAAAAGTTTCATAAGGAACATTTTGCCTGCCATTTATCTTCTGGTCCTTTTTTTTGGTTTTGGGATGTGGTCCGAAATTCGGCCTAGGCAAAGTTTCTGCTTTTCTTTTTTTTATCTCTTGCAATTAGATACGTTTTTTTTATTGCTTTTCTCCATTTGTTTTCCTCTTGCTGCCTTTTCCACTGATAAATACAATTTTAGTGTGTCTGAGTTACCGAGTGATTAGGAAAAGCAATCGTTTTGGGGAGCGTGAAAACAAATAAGGCACATGGGGGTTTTCTTTGTGCTTACTTTTAACCTCCAATTGGTGGTCACTTTTACTTATTTCTTGACAGATTTAAGTGTTTTTTTTTGGATTAGATATTTACTTATAGTTGTGTTTTTCAACATTATTAATATATTTAATAATATTGTGCCACTACGACTCCATTCTGTCTCTCGTAGAAATTGACTAATATTGATAACACCGTATTTGCATTTATCGTGGTATCGATATAGATCTATCAATATACCACTCAGCAATTGTCTGTGTAGCACTTATTTTCTTAAATTTTGCCTAATCTAACGCTTAGATTTGGTTGTAATTATTAAGCGAATGTAAAAATTTTCCATTAATTTAACGAAACCCAAAATTATTGCAAAAAAAAACGATTCATTACGCATTCCTTTAAGGGGTATTTATAACACCCACATAAAAAATGTTATAAATTATCGCTGCTCAGAAAAAAAAACACAAATTGGAAAAAATTGGGCGTTTCCGCAAACCACAATAACTGTCAAATATCAATATCCCCGTACCAACAAAAAATATGCCATAAAATAAAATAAACCATAATAAAATCAAGAGCAATAAAAATTGCGGCACTTTCCTGAAATTGAGAAAACGGATGTGAAGAAAGTAACGGTAAACAAAAACCCAATACATATACTCATAAATGAATTCCTTCAACTGGGCAGACTATGTAACTATTGGGAATTCATAGCCCGCATATTTAAATGAGCACAAATGACACAGAATGGAGGACGGGGACAAATCAAAAGGTCAAGTTCGGAGACCCTGGTCAAATAATTACGCATAATTAGACAAAACCATTGCCACAAAAAGGAAAATACTTTTGAGACAGAAATTAGGAAAAATATTTACCATTATTTGGGCGTGTTGTGTGCCCGCATTAGACCTGGAACGCATGGCGACACATTGACAGACCCTGCCGTCCCTCACATACCATATTGAAAATAGATTTCCTTCAATCTGACTAGGCAACTTTACATAGGCTGTCTTTGATTAATTTGATTCCCAATGTCGCCTCGCTGGCCTGCTTTAACCGCAATTAAAGCAAAAATGACAGATTGCTGCAATGACCAAGCGAACGACCCTCATTGGGTCGGTCCCCGCCTTATATGCATAATACAAATGATGTTCGTTAGGTTTGCCCATTGCCTTTGGGCCGAGGGTTGAATCGTTCGTTGCATTGTGCGTTTATGTGAATGTAATAAATTTAATGATTGTTAATCTTCAATAATTTGCCATGAGAAAATACACAGCTATTGGCAGTTGCTTGTTTGTTATGGATAGTTTGAATGTTTATTTATGTAATGCTTATGGTTATGGTAGGCAGCAGGTGTGGTCTGAGTGGAGAAGGTAGAGTTGATACAGAAGGTAAACCAATTTCAAAGTAGTAACACAAATCAAAATTTTTAATAGAAATACTAATTCGCTGACTGACTATGTTGTCAGTCGCCCCTAGGAGGGGCATGGGAATCTCTATTAATAGCTGTTCGAAGAGATCAGGGACCTGTGACGTAGGTATTATTATAATAACATTTTGTTTTTAATAATTTAATGGAGAAAGTTAGTTAATTTCAGTAAGAGGAGTGAAACTGATATATTTAAACTTTATATATAACTTTGTAGTTAAGTCAGTTTTTCACGAGCAGGTTCGGTTTTTGATTTTAACGATACAATTTTAAAATACAATCAATCAATGAAAATGTAACGCACAAAGAAGTTTCAATATTGAATATATTTAATATTAGTGAGCCCGGCTGGCGTTTTCCTGCTCAAACTTTTTGCATACTCTTAAAGTGAATAAACATCGTAAGATTGTCTAGTTAGCATATCTGAAAAAATATAAGATTTTTAGATTAGTTTGCAGCTCGATTCAAACTTGCACCACTATTAGTCGAATGTCGTGCTTTACGGGTCTGTCTTAAACGAATTCTTTCACGGTCATTGCGATCTTCACGTTCCTGGGAAGTAGGATTAGATTGATAATTAATTTGATTCGTTGCATTTCTTCCAATTGAAATACATCGTGCATTGATCGATTAGGAGATGACATTCCCAGTTCTCAATGATTAAAACGATGTTGGACCTCAAACATTGATTAGCAACAATACTCGTTTTTGTACAGTATATGGTAATATACACACATAAATCGATATTCACAAAAATGCGTATATTTCACGAACCATCCGTATTGACACACTTTCGTAACTTTCGTAACACACAAAACATAAGTTTCTTTTATATATGTAGATCTAAGACTTATTCAATTTTTTTTATATGATAGTAAAGTTGTGGTAACGCGTCTCCCTTTGAGAAGTCCGTGACCTAGTTTTCCCTCTTCTCCACTCACATCAGCCTGCTACTATTTTGAGCTGCAATTTGGAATACATACCAAATTTAGTAGCTTTACTTCGTTTATTACCATAGTCTAAAAGTTGTTTAATTTATTGGTATAAGGGTCGGTTTCCGATGATTCTCACATCTAACACACACGTCTAGATCGGCATTTGCAATGAAAGGATGGAACGACATCCGAAGGAAATCTAAACATACAAAATGGCTTCAATATCGTACTAATTTCGCCCCCATTCGATTAAAATCGATTCATAATTTCCACTTTAATTAAATATGGCTACTTATTATGGGACAGTAGGGTCATCCAAAGCTAGTAATGGATTTGTGATATAAAAATATGGGCTAAAAACTAGGGGCACTTATTATTTTTAAAAACCTGTCCAGCTAACGTTTCCAACATGATATTTAGCCCAAATAAGCTATAGCTGTATGTACCTTCGTAAATTTTTAATTTATAAGTTATTTTATAAAACAGGAGATCATTGACATTTTTATACCCTGTACCGTATGGTACGAAGGGTATATTAAGTTTGATGCAAGCCGAAAATGTATGTAACATATAGAAGGAGACGTCGGAGACATCCCAAAGTTACCTAAAATATGATCAGGGTGAATAGAGAAGTCGATGTACCTACATATGTCCGTCTGTCCGTCTGTGTGAACGCCTAGATCTCAGAGATGGTAAGAGCTAGAGTTACCAAACTTTCACATTAGATCCCATATTATTCCATAGGAGGCAAGTTTATTTTATTTTTTTGATATCGGGGATAAATTATATAGCTCCCATGTGGGTGTTTGAGACGACCTCGATAAAAAAAAGTTTTAGATGAATAATTCGTTTGTTTATAAAGATAACCAAATTTGGTATTCGAAAGCTTTTTATAGTTCCCAATCACTGTACCAAATTTGATCGAAATCGGTTAACTATATCATATAGCTCCCATAGGACCGACCGAAAATTATCTTTTTAAAGAAAAATTCGCTATATTTCGTCTTTTAATAAAGATATCGTAACCAGATTTGGCGTTTGGAAATTTTTTAGAGCACTTGAGCAATGTGCCAAATTTGAACAAAATCGGTTGACTATATCATATAGCTCCCATAGGTCCGATCTACCAAAAAATCGATTTTTTAACAAAACTTGTTGTGTTTCGTTTGTTTGTTAAGATATTGGGACCAAATTTGACATTCGTGAGTATTTTATAGTTCCTAAGCCCTGTACCAAATTTAATCCAAATCGGTTGACTATATTATATAGCTCCATAGGACCAATCGGTCCAAAAAAACGTTTTTTATACAAAATTCGATGTGTTTCGTTTGTTTGTAAAGATATTTGAACTAAATTCGGCATTCAGATATTTTTTAAGGTATTTAAGCACTGTGTCAAATTTTATTGAAATCGGTTGACTATATCATATATGTAGCTCCCATAGGAACGATCGGTCAAAAAAATTTTTGCTTAAAAATTCTTCTATTTTTGGTTTTTTGTGAAGAAATCGGACTTTATTACAAGCTAGTGGTACAGGGTATCCTAAAGTCGCCAACACTTATGATCTTGTAATATATGAAATGATAGTTTTTACATTTGGTACCGAGTCAAGTTAGACTTATGTACATAAATCCTTTTGTTAATTTATTTCAAAGTTATGACAACATAACAAATTTAAATATGGGTACTTCGATTATGATAGTATGAGAGTTTTATAAAGTGCTTCGAATTAGACTATTTTCTTTTTCTAAGCCCTAGAAATTTGGGTCGAATGAAGACTTTAAAACTGAAACAACCGCTTTTAAACAAAAAACTGGAAAAACGTTTGACAAAATGTATCGACCAAAAAAAATCACGCCTATGTATTTGACGGCAATAAAACTGATTTATCAACTGTCCTGTATGCCCATAAAAAAAAAAAACATTGTACATAGCACGTGTCCCTTTTTTTGGATTGTGTGTTTGTAAGTTATGCGTCTTTTAGTGCAATGTTTAAACAGACGCGTGGATAATTTTGTCCATAGACCTTTGACCACGCTATGAATCAATCTTGTGGAACACATACAAACAAATGCCTCCATAGCAGAACATCCCCATGCCCGTAGAACTTGCCATATAGACCTTTTCTTCCCATTCTGCACTTGTCCTGAATACGAAAATGACATTTCCTATAACTGTTTCGCTCTCCAGGCATTGATCGTTATTTTTTTTTATGAGGCGGAATTAATTTTTATAGTAGACACATATGAGTGCTATGTTTGTATAAAAATCGTTTGACTGGCAAACTGAACGCTGTAAAAAATTTGACCTTCCCGGTCCCCCGGTCACAAGTGTAAACTTGAAAGTTGGCTGCCAACAAACGCACCCAAAGTTTGGCGCTCTTCTTCCCGTTGCTCAAACAAAATGGAGCGCGGTAAACATGTTTCGGGGTTGCTTGGGGTTGTTTGGGGCATAAGGGAGACAAACTATTAGCGTTTAGTGCGCATGTTTAAGAAAAAACCTCAAGGACTCAACAAACAGTAGCAACAACATCAGCAACAGCAGCAAAACGAAACTCTTGAAAATGGTTGCAACCCCGCTGGAACTTCATCGGGGATTGCTTCTTTTTTTCCATTTGTATTGGTATTTTCAGAGCGTGCTCCAATAAGAACAAAAGAAAATGGTATTCATTTTTTTTTTTTTTTTTTGGCGCAGCCATTTCCGGTGCCATAAAAGCAGACTCAACAAATAAACAAACAAAACGGGAGACAGACAAACGGGCAGGAGCAAAACGTTATTGAAATTGAATGCGATTCGGTTCAAAAGTTTAAAGAGTTTGGGGCTTTTTATTTGGCATTGAAGCGCTACCAAATTAAGAAAGGAAATTTTTATTTTCCTGCCCGAGATTAGCGTAAAATAAGACAAATTTTGAGTAATTGTGGGAAGTTAGTAACTTTAAAGGGATGCAATCAATGTCTGGCCTACTTAAAAACGTTAATTAAGGCTTTAGAGCCTTAGATTACGTACTAGATTTTAATTGAAATCTATACAAATTAGAATATTCTCCGTATATATTTCGTAAGTTTAAGAACTGCAGGCGGATGTACGCGCAGAGCGGATGTACGCGCACTAGAGATGCTCGATACCGAAATGAAAAATCGAATTGAAGTATTGCGTATTCCAAAAAACTCGATACCAATCCGATTCGATTCCTCTTTAACAACTCGATATCGACGGAATCGGTATCGACTTTTTGACGATTTTTTAAAGAATCGAACAAAATGGAGTCGTTTGCTCGACAAAGAAACCACAATTTGCTAATGTTCATAATAAATTATAATTAAACTCAGAAGCTTTTTTTTTACACGCAGTGGTTCATTTTAATTACTGTATTCACTCCATTATTTTTTGGAAATGGAGCCACCTAGACCAGAATATCATGGGCAATCACTTTAAAGGGACTTTTTGGAAGATAAATGTCAAATGAAATTTATCTCGATACCGATACTAAGCAAATTGGTATCGGATCGACGATTAAACGAGAACCAAAATATCGCTATGGAATATTCAGTATCGACTTCGATGTTCTCCACATTCAAAATATTGCATTGGTATCGAACATCCCTACCCCGCACACATCCGTTCATTCTAAATTGAATAGTCTCTTGTTAAACTTTAGAGAGGTAAATTAGATGGCTATTGTTTACTATTTATAATAATATTTGTAGGCAAATGAATTCATAGAAGGGATTATGATTTTTTGTCAAAAAGATTGGCGTTCCCTACGCTTTATTTCCCAATAAGGTTGTTTTGCATCAAGTTTCGTACTTATAAATAAATAATGGTATGTTTAAAAAAAAGGTTTTATTGATTAAAGGGACTGTTGGAACGAAGATTACGAATTACAATTACAACAAAAATTACATTTCTTAAGTATAAAATGCAAAAATGTTGTAACTTGAACCATGTTAAGGAAATAGGATTTTAGAATTTTTGGTATATATAGATTTTCCCAAGAAAACGACGTGTTACTTATTTTCAGTGGCCAGCCAGACGCCCATGCAGAAAACCGAAAATTTTACAAAAACAAAATACTAATCGAGGATGCTTGGGCGACCCTAACAAGTCATTTTATTAGGGCTCACTGAAGAAAATTTCGCATAATTACCCTGAGCACTTCAACATAGTTCATTTGGCAACATTTTGAAATTGTTATTTAAACTCACGACATTTTCGTGTCTTTCAATATGTTGCAAACATTTCCTTCAGTGTACATGCTAAAGCAGATCGCCACTGAGTTTTATTGCCCTACTCGAATATGGCTTGAGCGTCCGTAACGTGACTTTTAACCTTGATGTTGTTGTAGGGCTCATTCCGTTATTTATCGTGCCCACCACTATTTTTTTGTTTAGAGATAAAGTAATGTTAATGGCTCTCTCTCAAAAAAAAAGTACGAAAATTTAAATTTTAAATTCATATAGCATTATTACAAAACAAAATGGCTCTACGTTAACTTAAATACTTTGGACATTTTCAGATAGCGATTGGTGATCGATACCAAAAAACATTTACTTTGAAATGTCCGATTACTAACTCTTAGCCAAAAGGCTGGTTATACTATACATTAAAATTTTCAGGACGATAACCAATTTTTTCCATGTTGGCAAATCCATGGACACCATTCTCTAGGAACAGGTGCTAAGATCCAACTTTAAAATGTAATAACACTATACTTTGATTATATGATTTTAAAAATCGGATCTTCCCTATATTAATTTTTGTCCAACGTCAGGCTTTCTAATTTTTAGATGGTCTTCTTTAAAGCTACCTCCATTAATTTAGTTTGTTTATAAAAATTACTTTCAAAATACGACGCTAAACTAAAAAACTAGGTATACATATTGTAAAAATTCTCACATTAAATGTTTCACAAATTGGGCACTTGTACCTCACCGAGTCGAATTGGCATGGTGAAAAACCTTTAAAATAAACTCCAAAAGCTTAAAGCTTTAGAAACAACTTCAGCTTCAAGTTGACATACATACAAACAAACTTAAATTGTCAATTATTTAAATTTGTTGCAAAATATACAAGCTGTTTGTCAATGCTATGCCATCCAAAAGATTCATGTACTTCGACCTACCCACCTCCCTCCCTCCCAGGCACGCACACACACCGCCAAATTGTTGTTCAGATACACACACGCAGACATCCTTACTCGTACTCATACACACAATAGAGGGGACTCTTCAATGTCATTGACTAGTACTTGCCCCCAAAGTGTTGCAAAAAGTTTTTCCTATTCATTTTGTACGCGTTGGAGCTGTCGTTGTTGTTTTTGTTGTTTATTTTCTTTCAACGTCATCGTTTCCCCACTTTTCCGAAAGAGCGTATTACGTTGAACCTTATTTTTTTCCTTTTTTTTTTTTTTTGCTGTTGTCTGCCTTTGAAAAAGCCAACTATGTGTATATAAAAAGTTTCTATATACATACATTTGTGTACATACATATAATACATAAGTGTGTAACGACGACAAAAGAGCGATTCTGCGCGTTATTCGATCCATGTACACAGACAAGATACTTTCACGAATACAAGTTCGGTCCCTCCACGTGTAGTAAAAGTTTGAATGTTTAGGCAATTCTTGGCTAGGCGGCATTGCCAGACTCTCATTATTTGATTGGCAATGAGACATGGTCGAATGCTTCTTCTGAATGATGTTGAGAGTTTTTATATAAAAACAAAAGTATTTTTGATTTTGTTTGCAAATACATACACATTATTCACGTCTATGTGGGTGTGTAGGTTAAATACTTGAACACGTTTAGTAGTGATTATGATATGCCTGATTTTTCATTCAGTAAAGGGTATGCACTTGACCTTGACTCATTTTAAACATTCTGACATTTGATAATTATATTTTATTACAATTTTGTAAGTAATAATTAATAAAAGAGGTGCCGAAGGCCTTAGTTAAGTTAGTTTTTACATTTACTTAACGTTATTAAATAAATAAATAAAGTAATAAATGAAGAGTATTATAAGGCAAAAATAATAAAAATTAGAAAGCGAATGCCTTTTGAATCTTTCGAATCTTTTCTCGCTATCTGCTAACGATCGAAACTCATCTGGATGTTCTTTCACCTATTGTACGTTTAAGCGACTACCATTACAAGTCCAACCTGGGCTTAAATTGGATTTCCTTACTTTGTGCATTTACACAGACATATCTCCGAAGTCGTTGAGTAATATTAGTCAGTTTAGCTCAGCTGTGACTTTATAAGGTGTGTGCACTGAAAGAAATCTGAATTTATAAGAGAAACTTTTGTTTTACGTGTAACGGGTGTTCTCGTGAACGCGTCGATGAACTTAAAATTAGAGTTTTAAGCCTATTGCGATGTGTTTGTGTGAATTGGTTCGTAATAATAATTAAAAGCCAATTTGAACCATACTATAAAGTTTAAGTGTTAGTTCCGGGAAGGCAAAACAATTGAATGACGTTAGTATCGTATAAATATTATTGTCAATAATACTTTTTTTGAAGATGCGAGAATTTCTAAGAACACTTAAGTTTGGCCATACGGCTTTTTAAAGAGTACTGAATCCAAAATCATATTATTGTTAAGATAAGCTGACTAGAGAATCTTACGATGTTTATACACTTTAAGAATATTCAAAAAGTTTGGGCAGGACAACGTCGGCCTGGTTCACCAGTTAATAATAAAAAGCAATGGCCAACAATTTTATTCAATGTTCTGCACTTCAAACATAGTATATGAATAAACATTTTCAATGACAAAGAATTAAAATATATTTATTATTTTCGCAGTCTATATAATTACCACAATAAAAAACTAAGACTAATAACCATATTTAGCAGAATGCAAATGATTCTATCGATTAATATATAATATAATAAAAAGATTTTGCAACACTCTCATTTTTCGGCCGCTCCCTTTTTGCCAAACTCTGATCTACGCTAAGGAGTGAGAAATAAAGAGCGTCTAATCCCAAAAGTATGCATGAGACTATTTCCATTGTAGTAGAGAATAGTTACAGTTGGAACATCCTTCTCTTGTACACTATTCAAAAAATCGTGTAATATTTGATTTATCGAAGCTTTAACTTAATTTTCAAAGCTTTTATGCATTAATAAAAGTGTGGCGTTAACTGCTAAAGGATTGAGCGGCCATACTAGAACTGAATTGGGAATCGAATGGGAAGTTTATACATAAGTTATAGCAGAAAATTATACAATTTTGCCGTTGTCTGATAAAAATTAAACAAGTTTCATTTGGGATCCCAATTGTCCTCCGGAACTTCCACAGTTTTTAAGTAAAGCGGACGTTTTTTGAAAATTAGACCGGCAATAATTTTTTTTATTATGCTAAGATTTCAAGTTTCTTTTTTTATAATTGGCCTTTACAACCGTTTATCAGTATTGGCCTAAAGATTATCCTTCGCCAATGGTTTGTATCTTGTCCCAAGGGGACCCTCATTGACTTGTCGTCCCATCGCAATGCTCTTAGCCTTATCATCCATGCCACCATAGTCGTTGCAATTGTAATCGCCTGACTAGGTCAGTGGCGCAGTAAAGCTCATGCAAATCGTGGTTGTTTCGACTTTGCGAACTATCAGTAGTGTCGAAAGCAGCTTTAGAATCGAAAAAATAAAAAAATATCGTATCGAGAGGCACAGTTTCTTCCGACGATATTATGCCCTCATGTCGATGCTTGCACCTAACCAACTTTTCGACAACTCTTTTCATCTTTACAGAACGATCCCCCAGCTCAAAACCTTTCGCTGAAGGCGGCAGAAGCCTATCGCCTATCACTTAGAAAATTTCGAAAGAAGTTATTTTCGTTCTGTCCAGTCCATCACATTTCCTGGCGGCTATAGAGTATTTATAGTTGTAGTAACCAGTGGGATACCGTTTTGAGGGTCCAGACATTCCAGATGCATATTTGTAAGCCATGGCTATCAGAGGGAGTCTGTATCGGATGCTTTTTTCAAGCTTTCCTTGCTATAAATTGTTTTTACGGTAGCGGAAACCAACCCAACGGCACCCAACCTCTTATTTCCATTAATCTAGCGGGTGCTAGTTACCAAGGTTTCCCCTAAGTGGAGGGTGGAGGTTGGCGCGAAGAGCAGGCGAAAATTAAAAACAATAAGTTGAACTAATTAGCAACTTTGCCTTAAGATGTAGACAACCATGATCTCCAGTATTTGACGTTAAACATTCAAAATGTTTTGCAGTCTAACAGCCTAGCTATGGTATTCCCAAAAAAATGAAAAGGTGATTAATGCTCAATTGTTTTTTTTTTTGTTTTAATATAACATATATACATAAATTGAAAAATGTGGTGGAAAAAAGAAGTGAATCTGTCAATGTTGGAAATGTATAATATATACAGATGGACAGGCAGATAGCCGGATATAAGGTCGTTTTGATTAATTATTCGACTAGTATGCTTCCAGGTGTTAGACACAAAATCACCTTACCCATAAACATTGTCTCGGAAAATGCATAACTCTGCCAAAATTAAATAAAACGCAAATTTAAAGTGAAATTAAATCGATTTGCCTATTTTATGGTATAATATTTTACGAAACAATGGCTTTAGGCCCCTTCAATGAAGTTTACATAAGTCACCGAGGAATTAAAGCGTACAATTTAAGCAGTTCGCAATCTAAGTTAAATAATTTTAATGAAATGCAAACAGCTAACATTTTAATTCAAATTTAACGTCTTCATCAACAACAACAACAGAGCCACCCACCCCACGGACACACACGTACCAGAATAGAGTGCAGGGGCTTCCCACCAGTCGACAAAAGTGTTAATATATTAGGCTAAATAGTGTGATAAAAACAGGGTGCAAAGCTACAACAACAACAACGAGTCTTTAATTTATAAGCAATTGCCGTTGGAGGAATTTTCCCTTTGGCTGCAAGGAAGACATCATTAATTTGCCTAGCAATAACAACACCAACAACACCGACAATTGCCAAAAATATTAACAGCAAAAACAGAAGCAGCCAACACAACATCCCGATGACAAAAACAACAACCATACCATACCACTCAACGTTCTCAGCAAAACTCAGAACTCAGCCTCATAATGACGACTAAAAGTTGTTCCCAGCGGAGCAAAAGAAGTCGAAATGAAATCAGCAGAAAATTCAATGAACAACAAAAAAAAAAAGGAAAAGGGGGAAACGAAAGCATCTCTGAAGTCCTGCCCAGGATATCAGACAGCCAGACGACCTGGCAGCTGCTTCTGCTTCTGCCACAGACTTTGTTGTTAGTGGTGGCTATTAGATCCCGCCGTTGATGACTGCAATTGATGGCTGGCTGGCTGACTGGCTTTCTGTCAACCCCCCGCCCACATAATTTAACCAGAAGGGGTTGTGATTTCTACTGTCTTGTCGTGTGTGCATGTGTATGTATATGCATAGGCGCAGCCAAGAGGAAGCACAAATCTTCATAATAAACCCACAGTTTTCAAAAAATATCTTTATGTAAGGTATATGTATGTATATAGTTAAGCTATCTAAACTAGAAGTGGGAAAGTTTCATTTTTAGGCTACTATCGACATCTCTAAAAAAGACATATCGCTCATTAACAAGACGAGTGACATTACTCAAAAATACCTTGAAGAATTATTCGTTGTAAAAAGCTGTAAGTTTTGCAAAAATTTCTTATTAATATCATGAATAATTTCCGTAATACTAGGGGGTGAAACGATAGTATCGATAGTTTCATTTTAAGAATACTACCGACGGTTTTGTTTGATAGTATACTTTACTATTAGGGTATTCACGCATTGTGTTGAGCTAAGGAGTTGATAACATAAGTTGAGATACGAATTGGAAAATGCTGTACCAACCTAAATATATATTGTGGAATTGTTGTGGAGTTACCCTCAGCATTTGAAAAAATCGGTTTTCGTCCAAAGAACTGAGCACGTTCTGGCACCAATCAAATGACTTTGGGATATGGAAATGGTCGCCCTGACGCAAGAGTATAATGCAGTGCTACTTTATCTACAGGTTTAATAAAAATATATTTTATGTTTTGTCTCGGCATTTTCAATTCAAGTTTTTATATCTTTGTCATTATAATGCAATTTGTATCAATTTACAAATGTAAACAAACTCTGAAAAGAAGAAGAAACCTCAACCAGTTTGGCAAGTTGACTTTGCAACAAGTGCGAATATTTCAAAAATTATTCAAAACCCGTGGTAACTCGTCGAACCTTTTGGGTTTTTTGAACATTTAATATATTGTCGAAATTTTATAAATATTCAGGCATGTTCTAGATTTCGATTCCGACAAAAATCGAAATAAAAGGTGTTCTAGATTTCGATTCCGACAAGAGTTTACTCGTTATGAAAAGTTTGGCTTGCAGCTGTCGAAATGAAAAGTATTTTGCTTTGTTTGGTGAAATAAACGCGTTAATGCCACCAAAATTAATTTTGCATTATTTTTTAATGTTTTAAAAAAAGTTAGATGTGCTCAATTCAACGAATCAAGGTTAATTTTCATTATATATTTTTATTACAAAATATATCTATTTATTTATTGCAAAAATAAAACAAAAAAAAAAAAACAAAAAAAATTTGTCGGAATGCACTCGTTATGACTTTTCAAAAAAATCTAGAACCGGCCTGATTGTTTGCATAAAAAAACATAAATCGATTTCAGATTCAGCGTCCGAAATTTCAAATTTCAAAAAATTCATGCTGAAAAAATAAAAAAAGGCAAAAGCTGCAAATTTTGACATTCCATATTACCCACAGAACAATAAAAAAAGGTAAACTAAAAATATTCTTCTTTCAGGGATCCAACAGTTTTGGACTAAAGTTCTAGTCAGCAAAGTGTTCATTCCTGCAACTTCTAGTGAAAGTGAAAGGATGAATGTTCAGTTGAAGCGGCCTTCTAGTTTTGGACAAAAGGATCCGAGAGAAACCTAGATATGTGGACATGTTGGTCTTATGGCACAAAAGCTTAGCTACTTGAAAGTTTTTTTTTTGTGATTGTTAATTGTTGAATGGGCAGTTTTTATTATTTTAAGATGTAATTTTAAAGGATCTCTTTTTACAATGTCATGAGTAAAACCTTTCTATTAAACATTTTTAAATACTCTTTATGTTAGTACATATTAGGTTCTTATATTCAGTACTTTCACTATGTTCGATAACCTACAGCTTAGACTCTAAACTATCGAGTGGTGGCACCATCGATAGTATCCCATTTTCAACCTAAACAATATCACATTTAACATTTAAGGTAAATTTCTAAAAAGAAAGTCAATTTGTTCTTAATTAAATTTTTCTTGAATTGGTATTTTTGATTATGACAGCAGTTTTACTCAATATATTTCGTACCCCTCTTTGAGGGAAGTCACTACGCCCTTGTTTATGTGTGTGTAAAAAGTTATCAGCTGCTTAACAGGGAGGGGAGCGCTGGCCGGGGAAGGTGGGTGGATGCCTGGGGTTGTTGTGCTGTGACGTTGTGACGTGCAAATGCCAGAAAAATATTATGTGACATGATAAATATTGCACACTGGGGGATTTTTACTATAAACTCGATGGCAACGTCCCTGTAGTCATTGTTATTGTTGTTGTTGTCAACATCATTGCCGAAATAATATGACAGATTCATTCATGGATATACGCGCCTGTTGATGATAATAATAACGATGATGATGATGATGGTGGTGATGGCTGCGGCTGCTGCTGTGGTTTTCTGGAGGCGTTACCCGGACTACGCCGGAGCTTGCAATGGTTTTTAAGGTTTGGTTTTTACGGATTTTGAACACAAGGGCAATCAAATATTTCTGTGTGTTATAATAAAAAAAATTTCCCTAATATAAAAAACATTCATGCAGTTATGACCAAATGGTCATGTTCTTGACTAACGATTTTTTTAATAAGTCCAATAATTTTGATTTATAAATTAATTATGATTATTGGAAAATAAGACTGAAAATAAAAATCGTGACCACAATCTTAGTTTTTGAATGGTGAAGATTTTTGTGTTCATTTCTAAAACAAATTGTTTTCTTTTTTATCGTTTATTAGCGTAATTCCATAAAAGCTTATATTTAGAAAGCAAAAAAATTATTATCTAAAAACAACAGTACACACTACCTCATAAATGATCAAATTCTTTTTATACCCTGTACCGTATAGTACCAAGGGTATATTAAGTTTGTGCAAGCCGAAAATGTATGTAACATATAGAAGGAGTCGTCAGAGATACCACAAAGTTACCTAAAATATAATCAGGGTGAATAGAGAAGTCGATATACCCATGTCCGTCTGTCCGTCCGTCCGTTTGAACGCCTAGATCTCAGAGATGGTAAGAGCTAGAGTAACCAAATTATCACATTAGATACCATATTATTCCATAGGAGACAAGTTTACTTTAATTTTTTGATATCGGGGATAAATTATATAGCTCCCATGTGGGTGTTTTAGACGACCTCGATAAAAAAAAAGGTTTTAGACGGATAATTCGTTTGTTCATGAAGATATCGTAACCAAATTTGGTATTTGAAAACTTTTTATGGTTCCCAAGTACTGTACCAAATTTCATCAAAATCAGTACTATATCATATAGCTCCCTTAGGACCGATCGGCCAAAATAACTTTTTTAAATCAAAATTCGAGCAATTTTGTTTTTTAATAAAGATATCGTAACTAGATTTGGCGTTAGGAACTTTTTAGAGCACTTAAGCAATGTGCCAAATTTGAACAAAATCGGTTGACTATATCATATAGCTCCCATAGGGTCGATCTTCCAAAAAAATCGATTTTTTAACTAAATTTGTTGTGTTTCGTTTGTTTATTGAGATATTGGAACCAAATTTGATATTCGTGAGTTTTTTTATAGTTCCTAAGCACTGTACTAAATTATATAGCTCCAATAGGACCAATCGGTCCAAAAAAACGTTTTTTATACAAAATCCGATGTGTTTCATTTGTTTGTAAAGATATTCGAACTAAATTTAGCATTCAGATCTTTTTTAAGGTATTTAATCACTGCGTCAAGTTTTATTGAAATCGGTTGACTATGTCATATAACTCCTATAGGAACGATTGTTAAAAAAAAAAAATGTTTTTGCTTAAAAATTCTTCTGTTTTTGTTTTTTGTGAAGTAACCGGACTTTATTGCAAGCTAGTGGTACAGGGTATCCCAAAGTCGTCCGCGCCCGACTTTACGTACGACGTTTTTTTAAATATGTATGTATTGCATGTCCTTGTTGTGAAGAACAAAGTGATACAATTTCTGAATGCACAGTGATAAACAATTTTTAAATAAAGTGAAAGTCAAACAAAATCAAGAATTTGTGAAAAAAAACTATTTATTGTAATAATAAATTGACTCAAGAATTGAAATTACTTTTCATGCTCAGCAGCCCTCTAAGTAATCTGAATTTTAGTATTTCATTTATTTCCCTATTGTTGCTACACAACTTACTTTTATGTATAAGAATTTTAGGGAAATTGTTATAAGAGTAGGCGTGGTCGAATCTGTCTGAAAGTTTAGTAACGTTTCAATTTTCTATATGCCTTTCTAATAGGTACCTAATATAGACACTCCACGATCTCCAAGACAATTTAAAAAAAAAATCAACAACTGCACGCGTAAAGTTGGAATGGAAATTAAGAGGCCAAAAACGAAGATCATGTGCAGCGGATACGCCAATATTACACTTCAGAATGAAAGGTTGGATAGCGTTTGATCCTTTATGTATCTAGGCAGCGTAGTTACCAAAAGAAGCGGTGCCGACGAAGTCGTCAAATCACGCATTTGTGCAGCGAAATCTGCTTTTGCACAATTGGGCCCCATATGGAAATCTAATTAGCTTACCACCAAAACGAAACTTCACATATTCAACTCCAACGTGAAGTCTGTGCTCTTTTACGGGTGCGAATCTTGGAAAGAAACATCCATCATAAATTCTCAGATACAGGTGTTTATAAACCGGTATCTAAGAATTCTACGAATTTGGTGGCCCAAAGAATTTCAAACAATGATTAATGGTCACGCACGGAGCAAACACAAGTAGCGTATGAGATCGAACTGGATCGGTCAAAGACGACCAAATAACAACATCGCCCGACAAGCTCTCCGCTGGAACCCACAAGGTTCTGGACGTCCCGGGGTCGCCAGCTAGGACATGGAGGCGTACAATCGAAGCAGAAATGCGAAAAGCCAATTATATATGGAATGACGACAATGTTAATGAGCATAACAAAGTTAGATTTAAGTGAGGCTCTATGCTCCACTTAGGAGTCCAGAATACGTAGTAGTAATAATAGACACTCTAATATTGGCTTTTCTGTAGAGTTTGTTATTTAAGATTGTAGAATAAAAATTTTATTCACTCGAAGTAGTAAAATGGACAGGCTCCTGGGCACTACCAAACAAAGATATAATAAAACAATATACTATATAACCATTTTTAAGAGATTTAAAAAATTATAATAAATTGTTACAATATTAAAATGAATACATGCTTCTTGTTTATATGATGAAAATCTCAGATTTATTTGTGGGTAAATATCAAAAAATAAACGTTTTTTTATTTATTAATCTTTTTCTTAATTATATATTATGTGATTTGTTAAACCAATAACTGACATGGACATTTTCTTAGTGTGTAGTGATTAAGTTTTTTAAGGTATTGGATTATGTTACCAGTTTGATTGTCAATAAATAAAAAAAAATCTAATTGGTTAAAATTATGCTAATTTAAATAAAATATTCAATTGGAGACTGTATTCTATCAGAGAAAACTTGTATAAAAATGTAGGACTAGTTTCCGTATGCAGGAAATATATTGTCTTATTTGAAGGTTTACGACACAAATTGGCTGGAACTACTATTCTATAAGATATAAGATAAATAAATATATCAGTAAATTCTCGAAACTGCCACCGAGCAGAGCATCTTGGGGCAACTTGACACTTTATGCATTTTATCCATCAACACCTGTGCTGTAAAGGAAAACGCAGTCAAGTAAGCAACAACCCAGCCAACAAGGCTGGGAACAAAATCAAGTCAACGAGCCGTTATAGAGATGAGGACATAGACCGCACTTGACGCAGCTGCCCAAGTACCGCAAGTTCTCGTTGCATCAACGTCGCGGCGTTCCTAGATGGTTCGTCCTTCTTGCAACACTCTCAATTAAAATGTCCTCGCTTGGTAAGCGTGAGCGTTCAAGAGGCCATGAAAACTCCTTATTACACAGTGTCACCATGGCACAACTGGTAGTCCACCAACTGCTGGTTTAAAGCTCAAGCTCGGAGAACCAGAACACCAGAGAAACCGCCCAGCTGCACCTACGTGTTAATAACGCGAAATGCGGTAAAATTTTTGTATTTTTAAGTGCGTACTTGAAGCCGTGGCATGCCTCACTGCCCCATACCCACCCCACTGCCACTCCCGGACTTAGACAGATGCAGTTGTGGTGCGGTGCGGTGCGGTGGCAACAAAACTTGAAACACAAAAAACCGCCATGCACAAAATCATTGAGCGAGTTGGCAACACTTTTCGACGCGTAGGGGTTAAAAACTGAGACTGTAAAACACTTTAAAAAATGTTTTTGCGTTTTTTCGAGAAATCTGAAACACTTCAAATATTTGCGCAACAACAACAACAACTGCAACAACAAAAGCAACTCAATTTGTAAGCCAAAGTGTTCGGACAAGTTGACGCCAACGCATGTGGCACGAGAAAGAAAGGGGTCACGGGGCATAAGCATGCGACTTGCGGCATGCGGCTTGAGCCATGGGAAACTTAAAACTGATGCAGCAGCTGCTTCAGCAGCACCACTTAAAAAACCACTCCCACTATGTACAACACTCCATCCGACCTTCTCCTTCTCCATATAGCTTGTTTACTTTTGCAATATTGACTTGAAAATATTTACCCAACGAAGCCAACGGTGGCAAGTTACAAATCGCGGCGCTTGGCATGACATCCGCCTGCCGCCAAACTTTTGCCGCAATGGCATGCGTGTGCTCCCCGTACCCGTACCCCCCACATGAAAGTTCATGTACACAGGACGCGCGGTTAAACATGGGTTGTTCATGTTGTATTTTTCATATGTTCTATCCGCTGGATACCACTTTCAAATGTGCTTTTCTTGAACATATGCCTCAAGTCTTGTGTCAAGATTTTGCTTAAAAAGTTTTGTATTCCGGTTTTAGCTGAAGGCCAATAAATGTCAGGTCCCATGTCAGATTTTGTACATAATAGGTACTATTGACACCTATGCTTCATTTGACTTAAGTCAGGTGGACGGACAGGCAGGATGTTTTAAATTTTATTGCTAAACAAAGAATTCACGAACCGAGGTGACGTAATCACCCAAGTCATCTTCTTTATGAGTAATGGCACAAATTATTGTATTTACAGTAAAAGAATACTATCATTATAAAAATATACAAATGCTATTTAATTATTAAAAATCCATAAACCTTAATTACAGAAGTATTATTATTTTTGAAAACATCATATCACTATCAACTCATATTTGATTTCTAGGGGCACTAGGGGCCTTAAAGCCACAATTACACAATGTGGCAAAGAGAAAGGTTCAAAAAAGACACAAGGAAATGTATTCCCAAATAATCCAAAAGGACTCTTATAACATCTCGCTTGGTTTGACAAAGTTTCGTCTCGCCCAAAGCCTTGGACAGTTTTACAAGAAAGGACATAGTATGAGATAGGCTTGTTACGCCAAACATTGGATTCTCTACTAACTTCGATTCATTTAATTTAATTTCTTTTTAGTAATGCCATTGAAAAATTAAACTTGATAAAACAAATCTTGAATTGAATAATAAAAAAATATATCACAAAAGACGTAAATATGTTTCATAATGTAGCCAAAGTGCAAAAATAAGATGAGCTTGTCACGTGTTGGGGAATGAATGGATGTAGCTTAAGTGGCAGCCTCAGGCCTCCATCCACCCACCCATTATCCACCCATCCATCCATCCATAGCAGCTTTAAGTGTTAGGCACCCAGGCGAACGGACACTTCTTTATGCCTATTAAGATGAGGATCCGGATGCGGATAGGACGTATGTATGTGAATGCGGCTGCCCAAGCTAACTTAATTTAACTAACTAACGAAGAGCGCACTTGAAGAACCCTTCCATGATAATCATCATGCTAATGGGCATAATAAAAAATGCAACATTTTTATTTAATTTAATTGAAATTCACGCTACTCGAGCAACTCCATTAGGCTGAAACGTGTCCAACGTGTCAAGCGATGCTCAAATCGAATCAAATTACGAGGGGGCTGCATTAAGTTTCGAGGCAGCAATGCAGGACTACGATGGCGGCGAGGGGCAGCTCAATAAATATTGTGAAAACACTTGTCAAATGTTTAAACAAATTCATTCCTTGGGCTGAGAAGAAAGCTTTGAATAAACAAACATCCATCCATCTATCCAACCAACGGATACATTTTGAATGACATGTTGGCCGCCTTCCTGCGACAACAATACCCTTAAGTGGGGAGGGGCGTACCAATTGACACACTACACAAATTTAAGTAACTCCAAACCCAGCGAGGTTGCCCCGAGGACAGGGAGTGGGCGAGTCAGCTCAGTGGAACTGCAAATCAATTTAATTCGATTTACATTTAAAAAGTAACTGCAATCCACGTTCTCTATGTGTGCCTAAGTAAGTGTTCGAGAGCGTGTTTGGGTTGATCTTCATGTTAAGGTCACGTGCCGCCGTCCACGAGGAGGACGCTGCAAGCGACGTCGCTCTCGACGCGTGCCACAGACATAAGTTTCAAGTTTTAGTAGACGCCGCTTGGCCAACTTAAGCGAGGGGGTTGGTAATTGTGGCACACTAAGGCGGAGCTCAGGCAAGATGGAGATTAGAGACTGCCGTATAACGGACCACCTTGCTATGAGTCTAGAAGGTGGTAAATATTTGTTGTGGCATGTGTGCTGATCTGCGTGTTAAATGTTTGATTTGGTTATCAGTATGTTTTCTCGGGTTTGGAGAAAATCTATTTCATGCTCAGGCATATTCAATTCAAAGAGATGAAACTGACTTTAAATAAGGGGTGAAGGGTATTTATCTAGTAAACACTTTCACTTGTGATCACCCCTTTTGCTTTGTATTACAGTCGTAAGATTTGTCTTGGAGCATTTGAAACCCCTCTAAGTCACAAAAATTATTTGACTCTAAATTGGCAGGCTTTTTAAAATGGTTTTTTCTTAGTAGGTATGGCTATCCTTTAAAACCATATTAATGCCATCAAAACACATTCAAATGTGCACATATACATATTTCATTCCATTGGAGTTACGATAATTTTTTGCTGTGAGATTGAGGTTTAGAATTTCGTCGAAAGCACGCCGTAATCCAGAGATATTTTTTAATTTGCATTACTGAAACATGTCATTATTCGTCATTATTTTGATCTGATAATTATTCTTTTTGCTCGATTGATGATAGCATATTTTTAAATATATTATGAAATTTAAATATTATTTTCTTTTACAATCCAGAAAATAACGTAAGCCAAAAAAAATTTCAGAAAATTATGTTACGACAGTATTTACACTGGGCCCCTAAGAAAACTCTGAGTAGAGACAATCCCCCTTTTCAACCAAGACTTCAAAAAAGGATTAAGATCGGGATTTTAAGAAATTGAACAACATGCGATATGAATATGATTTATTCATTTTATAGTAGCTAGAGCTCATTAAATCAGTATTAATACTAATTAGTATCAGTATCATAAACCTAAATAAATAAAAACTTTAACAATCAGCGTAATATTCAAGGTACAAATTAAAATCAAACTTTTTTCTCTTTAACAAAATTTATTCTTTTTAAAATAAATCAAATAATTTCCCATTTGACAATTTTATATGCTATTAAAAATCAAACTTAGCTTTGCAGGCCAAAAAAAAAAAACCCACTGAACCACAAAATTTAATTGCACATGAAACATATGGGCGCAGTCTCCCGGAAGTGCAGTCAGCCACCCAATATGTACCATCTACCCAATGATATTTTTATGGCTTAAAATCAACAAAGCAGTGGGCCAAAAGAAAAGTAACAAGCCCCAGAGCTATCAGTCGCACCAAGCACCCTTAAAATAAACAAAGTCCAAAATGCTTAAGTAATTTAATTTAGCCAACTTAATGCTAGAATAATTTAGGGCTTGAGGCTCATTTGGAGAAGCTTGCTTCGGTACTCCCGTTCTTAGTGCAAACAAATTTAATTCCAAATAGAAATTTTCGACCTTGGGAAAATGAAAAGGTTGACTACGGTCGGCATATGAGAGATGTGGTCGGTCAAGGTCTCAGGTTGCCTTAAATGTATGTCATGGGATATGATTTTTTTAACTATGAAATTTAAATGTTATATTTATAGAAATAAAATCCTTTTTTGTAGCACTGAAACATTTTTTTGGAAAACACTAATAAAAATAATACCATTTATGAAATAAATTTTAAAACAAGAATCTAACATTAAAAGTCTGACAAAATGAGTAAATTGCCGTTATTTTTCCAACAAACTGTCTTATTTCTCAAAATTATGTTCGGATTTTCGCCGTTTTTGCAATTTGTTTGTCCAAATAATAGGTATTCCCTTAGCACTGGCAAGTATCTGTAAATGCGGTAGCTACCGTTTGTGATTGGTTTCGGTTGGATGTCCGCTGGGATGCTGTATGGGGTCAACAAATTTTGATCAAATTTAGAAAAGGGATGGAAACTTTAAAAGACTTTCGAATGCTAAAATTTGTTGTCGATATCTGTATAAACAACCGAGTTATGACCCAAAATCTATTTTTGATCAATCGGTCCTGTGGAAGCTATATGATAAAGTCGACCGATTCTAACACAATTTGTTACAGTGCTAGGAAACTCCAAAAAACTTCCAAGTACCATGTTTGGTTACGATGCCTTCGTTAGCAAACGAAACAATACGAAATTCGCACCAAACACTTTTTTTTCCGATCGGTTTTTTCCAACCAATTTTGATAAAACTTAATAGTGCTGGGGATCTCTAAAAACTTCCGAATGCCAAATTTGTATACGGAATCTTCATAAGCAAACGAATTATCGATATAAAACTTTGGTATTTTTCGAGGTCCTTTAAAAACACGCCTATGGAAGCTTTATAATGTAACGTACGTTAAGTCGAGCGCGGACGACTTTGGGATACCCTGTACCACTTGCTTGCAATAAAATCCGGTTCCTTCACAAAAAACCAAAAACAGAAGAATTTTTTAGCAAACTAATTTTTTTTTGACCAATCGTTCCTATGGGAGCTATATGATATAGTCAACCGATTTTGATGAAATTTGATACAGTACTTCGGAACCATAAAAAACTTTTAAATACCAAATTTGGTTATCTTTATGAACAAACGAGTTATCCATCTAAAACCTTTTTTTTCGAGGTCGTCTCAAACACCCATATGGGAGCTATATAGTTTATCCCCGATATCAAAAAAATAAAATAAACTTGTCTCCTATGAAATAATATGGGATCTAATGTGAAAGTTTGGTTTCTCTAGCTCTTACCATCTCTGAGATCTAGGCGTTCAAACGGACAGACGGACAGACGGACGGACGGACAAACAGACATGGGTATATCGACTTCTCTATTCACCTTGATCATATTTTAGGTAACTTTGGGGTGTCTCCGACGACTCCTTCTATATGTTACATACATTTTCGGCTTGCACAAACTTAATATACCCTTCGTACCATACGGTACAGGGTATAAATATATAATCTTGTGTCCTATGGAATAATTAGGGATCTAATCCGAAAGTCTAGCTATAGCTCTTTCCATCTCTGAGTTCTAGCCGTTCATACGAACGGACAGACACTCAGACCGACATACGGACTTGGGTATATCGACTTCTCTAGCTTTGGTGGGTCGCTCACGCAGACAGACTTCACTAGTCAGCTGATCATAATTTTGGTAACTTTGGAGATTCACCGAAATCACCTTCTAATTATTATACTTACTCACTCCCGCTACAGTAGCAAAAAGATTGTTTTCTCTTGCTCATTCGTTTTATATATTCGTTCCTGTCCTCACCTTATAAAAGTACACCATGTGCACTATGATCACTGCCTGATCGCAAACTGTCATGAGCGCATCCGACTGGAAACGCAATTCGGCAAACATGATTAGGCTAACTTTTTAATACCCGTTGCAGGTCTCGGATTTGTATGTATTCATTAATACTAAGGAAATAAAGTGATTTGGTTTTATCATAAAAAGCTGCTTGCCCACGCCCCACAATCATATCAAATAAATAAGGCAAATATATATATCACAGTCCCACAGTAGTGCTAATAAAGTTCCTGGCGCCGCAAAAGTCTATTTTGAGACTATCTAATTAAGGCGATGTTTTTTGCTATTTCTATAGCTAATACAATAACAGATTTTTTGGTATATTTATACCCCGTGCCTATAGTTACAAGGGGCATACTAGATTTGTACAATGTATGTAACGATTAGAAGGAGGCGTGGCATACCCCAAGTCTTTTATACCTCGGGTAGCGATTGAGACATGTCCGTTAATCTTTATTAACGCCTAGATCTCGGAGACTAGAAGAGATAGAGGCACGAAACTTTACCAGCTGATGTGCATATTTCCTGCGAAGATGAAGTTTGTTGAATCATGTCAATATCTTTCCCCGATCCCACGAAGTAGATTTACGAGGTTTTTGGCCACACCGTTTAATATTTTCATCTGAAATTTAACAGAGTGGTGGTTGGGGTTATGGTTCCATGAATCTGTGTGTCAAAAATGAACAAAATCGGACAAATACAAATACAGCAGAATATACAAGAAATATACAAATTTCACCTCCCCTTGCCTAAAAACTGCGTCAATATTTGACTTTACCTAATTATGGTTACACAGTGACTTCGAATCACAATTTTTGGTAAGCTGATTTATGTGGCTCTTATAAACAAATCCACATCCAAATTTTATCGATGAGTAAAACCACATTAAAATTACTTTGAGTAAATAAGAACAAATTTTAATAGGCTGTATATATTAGGGTAGCCGCCGGTGGTATGGCAGATTTTAAAACCCCCCCCAATAACCCCACCGTATAAAAAATTTTTTTGTTACCTGCATGTAGCGCCTGTAAAATTAAAAGACGATATAATTTAAATGAAGTCAAACACATTTTTTATTAAACGGGTTTCGAGATATTTTGTTTAAAAAAACAGTTTTTCGTAATTAGAAAAAAAAGTGTCTCTACTCGCTGGTTGTACTTAACTGTTTTCGATAATTTTTTTACTTGACAGTAAATAATTGACTTGACAATAATAATAATATTTCACCGAGCTTACCCTTTGGTCGCTTTATTTGCATTCATATGAAATTTTTCGTAAATTTTGGATGAAATACTTTCGGATTTCGGATCGCTTTTCAATTTTATAGGCGCTATATGCAGGTAAAAAGAAAGCGTTCTAGGCGATGTGATTATTAATACCGTGAGATTTTACCACCCCAGTGCATAAGCAGGAAATTGGCAATCGTTCGTGTTTTTTTTTTTTTGCTAGACATGAACATTTTTATACCCTATACCGTATGGTACAAAGAGTATATTAAGTTTGTGCAAGCCGAAAATGTATGTTACATATAGAAGGAGTAGTAAAATATGATCAGGGGGACTAGAGAAGTCGATATACCCTTGTCAGAATGTCCGTATGTCCGTCCGTCCGTTTGAACACCTAGATCTCAGAGATGGTAAGAGCTAGAGTAACCAAACTTTCACATTAGATCTCATATTATTGCCCATTAGACAAGTTTATTTTATTTTTTTGATATCGTGGTTAAATTATATAGCTCCCATAGGGGTGTTTCAGACGATCTCGAAAGAAAATAAAAGTTTTAGATGAATAATTCGTTTGTTTATGAAGATATCGTAACCAAATTTGGTTTTCGAAAGTTTTTTATAGTTCCCAAGCACTGTACCAAATGTCCCGTAGGACAGATCTTAAAAAAAACGATTTTTGAACTAAATCTGTTGATTCGTTTGTTTGTTATGATATTAAGATCAAAGTTGGTATTCGTAAGTTTTTTATAGTATAGACCTGTACTAAATTTAATCAAAATTGATTGACTATATCATATAGCTCCCATAGGACACATCGGTCCAAAAAACGTTTTTTATGCAAAATTCGTTGTGTTTCGTTTGTTTGTAAAGATATTTAAACTAAATTCAGCATTCAGATCTTTTTTAAGGTATTTAATCACTGTGTCAAATTTTATTAAAATCGGTTGAGTATATCATATAGCTCCCATAGGAACGATAGGTCAAAAAAAATTTGTTTGCTATATAATGTATACGCGAAAATCGTTTATAAGAAACCCGACAACTTGATCGTGGGCATAACAAAGATCTTGGTGGTTTGCGAGGTAGAAGGCGAAAAATTAATTTAATTATTATAAGGGCCTGAATAGGCCTAGCCAGAGAGTACTAACCAGATGGGAACGCTTGGTGTAAAAGCACATGCAAACATTGTTGTTTCCGACCCCATCTGGCGCGCGATTTTTCGGAGCTTACACTCAAGAGAGAAATTTCGCATCTATGTATATTTTAGTACTCTCTAGAGATTTTTACATATTTCATTTTATTTAATATTGTGCGCTATAACTAGTAGGGCTTATGGATTCGCCAAACAACCTGTTGGATCGCACCACAAGAACATGAAATGAAAGTTCTCGAATTTCATCAATAATCAGGCAAATTTTTTTTAATTGAGGGGAGCTCAACTGAACATAATACCTATATGCATATGATAAATAGACGAACAACAACAAACAAGCAGCTAATAGATCATTTGCGCCGATTATAAAACTATTCAAATCAAAACTTCTTAGCAGACCCTGCAACATATAAGACAGTAGTTCGGCCCGTTTTGTGCTACGGAGCAGAAACAAAAAAAAAAAAAAAGTTTTAGGTCAATAATTCGTTTGTTTATGAAGATATTGTAACCAAATTTGGTTTTTATAGTTCTCAAGCACTCTACGAAATTTGTTCAAAATCTAAATAGGAAAAATCGGTCAAAAAAACGGATTTTGAACAAAATTGTTTGTGTTTCGTTTGTTTGTAACGATATTTTAACCAAATTCGGCATTTAGATATTTTTTAAGCACCGTGTCAAAAATTATCAAAATCGGTTAACTATATCATATAGCTCCCATAGGAACGATCAGTAAAAAAAAATGATTGCTTGAAAATTCTTCTGTTTTTGGTCTTTTATGAAGGAACCTAATTTGGCAATCAAATGTCTCTGATGTTTTAAGCAATATACCAGATTTTATTGCAAGCTAGTGGTACAGGGTATCCCAAAGTCGTACGCGTCCGACTTACGTTAGCCAATTTGTATATAAGACATGGACCATATTTTTAAACTCTGTATCTTATGGTACAAATATTAATAGGTATATTAAGTTTGTGAAAGCCACAAATGTATGTAACATATACAAGCATTTGTCCGAGAACCCCCAAAGTTAACCTAAGTATGATCAGGGTAACTAGAGAAGTCGATATACCCATGTCCGTCAGTCTGGCCGCTTGTATGGTGGCAAGCTTATTTTATTGTTACGATATCGGCGTTACATTATATAGCTCCCATAAGGGTGTTTCAGACGGCCACGAAAAAAACTACTAGTTTTAGATGGATAGTTTATTTATTTGTGAAGATGTCGTAACCACTCGAAAGTTTTTTAGAGATGTTTCGTTTGTTGACAGAGATATCGGAGCTTGATTGATCATAAAATGTGATTGGTTCAAAATTTCCTTTTTTGTTTATAAAAATATCGTTACCACATTTGGGAAAAAATATCTCTTGGAGTACGTAAACTATATCGGATTTTGATATAGATTTGAAATAAAATACTCACAAAATAAGATTTTAAAAGTAATTTAAGATATTTCGGAATATTCGAGGTTTACCAGTATCCAGGAGCGTTATAGGGTAACTTTATTAGAAGTGAGTTTTTGAGAATGTTCCTGCCAGCACTTCTGAAAAGTTTGCACCAACAAACTATGGACTATTTTGATAAGTTCCAATAACCTTTAATTTACCCTACCTGACTGATTAATTGTTTTGAAACTTTCTTATATAAAACGAAATTAATTCCATTAAGTCCGTTAGTAAAAGAATATTGTACATTGTGCAGATTATTGGGTATTTTAGTTAATTGGTTCTATTTTAGCAGTCACCAAACTCATGGGATATAACTCGTTTAAAGACAATGATTAAAAAAGTGAGCTATAGAGTTAAGCACTTTCAGGTATATAGGAAATTAATTTGCTACTACAAATGTAAATTGTGGTAATAGAAGGCATATGACCAATCTTCATTTGAGTACGAAAATTTCCTTTTCCTTTTCAAAGGCTTCAATCAGACAAGAAATAAACAAATAAAAGATCTTTGAAAGGATTTTTCGGCTTAACCTTTTTTTTAGCAAGACATATAATAATCAATATGCTGAGGAAAATCTTAACCTAACTTGCTTTTTTTAGTCGTTAGTTTGATCCATGCCATCTAATGCTGAGAAACAATTTGCTTCAAAGGTTTATCCATGGATCCAATTTTCGAACATTCTTCTTTGCTTCCAAAGCTTCAATTGTTTTGGGTTTATCGATGCAAACAAGAGACCTCACATATTTGCACAAATTAATCCACTGGCAAGATATCGGTTTCCACTTAACAGGATTTTCTTCAGATGGTATCTTGAATTTGCATACTTTAATAATGGATTACTTTTAGTGAATCTTACTTGATTACTTCTGTGCTGGAGAAAACTTAAACTGGTGAGCTAAGGACCCCTAAAAACTAAAAGCCTATCTTAAGAACCATGGGTGCCAATTTATACTGATGAAATTTTTATTATATAGCATATAGCACATTCCTGAATTTCTTTCGATATGTAAACATTTTGACCCCTCCCGAAGACGCTTCAAAAATTATAATTAGCTAAGTATGCGTCAAGACACCTTCAAAAGCCCCTAGACCTGCATCATTCTGCTAAGTAGGAGCTAAGTTGGTGCGGTGTGTGACTTCTTTGCGCTACTTCACAAATGGAACCATTTGCAGCTGGAGGTGCAACTGGTGTGGCCTGTTGGAGCTATTGTTGCATATTCATTAAGATGTGTTGCATACAAAATGAGAACTCATGCACGAGTATGGGGTCTTTGAGTGCCAATAAACAAAGAAAATGTGCAAGATGGCGACACATCGTCAGGAGTACTCGTATGTTCTGTCAGTAGGAGTATATACTAGGTGTAATGAGCGTACCTTGAAGTTCTCATTGTTGTTGGTCGCTGGTTGTTGCTCCTGTAATTAAGACATGCGACGTCCATTAATTTGACAGGTAATTTTAATTAAGGTAAGCAAAGTAATAAGGTGCGCAAAACGTCCAATATCCAGGTATATATATGTATGTAAGAAGTAATTACTTAATGGCATGAAACAATTGTGGAGTAATTAAGAAAAACGTGCTTTTAGTACTCCACACTGCACATACCCTGCAGCCCTGGACCGTAAGCTGTTTACAGAAAAGCTCAAGATTACTGCGGATCGGTATCCGACTTAGCATTATTGAAGTTTCCATTTTGAACTGCCTCTTGCAAAGCCACCTGAATGTAAGAAATTTCAAAACTTTAATTCTATAACCCGCCATTTGTTTATCAACAACTAGACTCTCGATATCTTCTTCTTTACACTGCGAGACTTACATAAAAAAAAATTAGAAAGTCGTCAATCTGGAACACCACCCTGAGTATCGTTGTCACATATTGTGAGCACTAATTTTTTGTACATTGTATCTTTAAAAACAGACAAAAGGAGGTGAAGCAGACCCTAATTTCTTCACTGCCAGAGATAAAACACTTATTTAAAATATTTCGATTAATTAAAATAAAAGTGCGTTATTTTTAGGTTTATAAAACTCACCACAATACATCACAGACATATAGCTGGCTGCTACAGCATTGACATATAGCTGGCTGCTATAACACTTATTTCTGGTGCTGCCGGACTGCTATATTTGGATGCAGTGTCAATGGCGTATTGAAGGTATGTCAGTTAAAGTGGAAAAGGCACGGCAGATCTCTTCTAACTCATTTGAATTTCGGTAAGAGTAATATGTTTTTCTACCAACCTAACAATTTGAAATATTTTCCTACCTATTTCGTTCCTTCGCATTGCGTTTCCATGAGATCAAAATGCTTGTTGGTTTATCGTCTCTCTCGTCGAATGAAAAATAATTTTGGCTCCACAGTTTCCTCATATTTTGCACATCGAAAATTTATTTTTACAAACTTTACTACAAATATTCATAAATGTGCATTTTATTAAGAACACACTATATATGCTTTCACTTATTGGCAATGCAACAACCACGCACATTTCACCGGTCATCATGGAAGTCCTACAAAGCTCTTTAGCTCCATACAGTGTGATGGCAAAACCGCCGAAATACATACATATGTATGTTTGGGAAAGGTTGAAAAAGGTTTGCACAAAAACCATTGTAAAGTCTGTAAATATGTGAGTAATAGACATCTCATATGGTTCCTATGAAATTAACTCTTTTAACTTTTATTTTTTTCTTTATGAAATAAAACTGCCCTAATTTAGTTGCAAATTCGGTGACTGAGGTAGAAATTTTGAAGCACGATGGTCTCTCAATTCCGTCTCGTAGCGCAATTATTTGGAAGAACGCTTGGTCAAACCGATGACCATATGAAATAAAAGTATCCCAATGTTGAGAAGGAAGTAAGTCAGCTGTTAAAACTAGTGCCAAAATGTTGGATTATAAATATCACAACCTCGACCAAGTAGAACGCTTTATCATAACGACTCGGCTTTGGTGCAGTTGCTAAACGAACCTTTTGTTTTGCAATCTCTTGATAATTCCGTCATGTGTATTCGTACGCGAACTTCTTAACCAGAAACAGATGTTTTAAACGCACGAGAGAAGCAGTAGCTAATAAAGTTAGTTAATGACAGCGAGAAAGTAAAGCAACGTCAACGAAGAGTAAACTAAAATTCTTGGAATCACATATGATTAAAAAATATATAAATGCATTCGATGCAACCAACCACAATAATAATTCTAATTTTACTAGCATAGTAACACTTGGAACCAATTTAATTTGTGCTTTAAGTGAAACTGTAATAATTGCTTGTAAAGCCACAAATTGTACTGATTGAAGCAGAAAAACGGAGCCTTCCTAGCCTATATGCCAATCGATGATAAAAAAAAAAATTTCACAAATATTTATCAATTTTAAAATTAGAAGAACGATTACGAATATTCCGACAAAAAGTATCTTAATGTTATCGATAGTTACATATAAAAAATCGGTTAATTTATGGAAGCAAAACTATCATCACTGTCCCATCAATAGTGTTTGAGCATTAGCGTGCAAACAATTCAAGCTTGGTAATAAAAATGTAAAAAACAATAGAAAGTAAACGTTGACATTAAAAAGTTGCGTGCCAAAGGCGTTTAAAACAAATATGGTTAATAATGTAATATCAATGTGAATGTCTATAAACCGATACAAAGCGCATTGTAATACTGGCCGCAATGTAGTGCCCTTAAAATTGATTCAAAAGGAAATAAAAAAAAGTTAAAACAGTGGCATCAGCAAAACATAAATCCAGAGCTAAAATAATGCACAAAATGGTTAAAATATTCTTCAGGTAATTAGCATTGCAAATACACAAAAAGTTAGCTTTAACAATAACAAAATCAGTGGCAGCAACAAGAACAATAAAAACAACAGCAACAACAACAAAGAGATAACGCAGTGAGTAGCGCGCTCTTTTGCTCTTTACGCTGCGTTTTTATTTTTATGAATGACGTAAGTGCGCCGCTTTTGTCCGTCCCACTATCAAACGACAAAACAAAAGCTCTGAACCAAAAAGTAAATTGTTTTGCTGTGTGCTACGCTACGGCGGTGCCCATTGCCATCGTTTTTGTTGCTGCCATTGCCAAAAACAAAAAACAACAATAAAAAAAAGAGAGCCAACTAATAAGTCAAACAACTACCCTCAAAGAGAAACGCTTCTATGCTCACACAAATCTACAAACAACAAGCCAAAAAAGTCATTGTTTTTTTTTTTGTTTTACCTAAAAACGTGCTCCACTATGCTCCGCCAGAGAGCAATTGGTCGCTCTCTCTTTGACTATCATTTCTTTTTTGGTCAATGACCTAAGACTGCTCTTTGCTTGGCGCCCGTTAGATTTGTTTTTTCCTCATTTTTCTTTTGAGAGTGTGTGCATAATTTCAAATGCTTTCACAATTTTTCATTCAAATTAAGAAAATATCAAAGTTTGTTTACTTATTTGCTAGAAGAATTGTTCGCATGTAGAAGATGAAACCTGTGGGAATTGTTTACTTGTAGATCTGCTACTTTTTATTCTAAACAATTATTATTATTAATACCCAGGTGGATCTATTGCACCCCCTTCATGGCTTAGAGCTATCCCAAAAGTCCTAAGGCCTGCATGTATTGCAGTATTTTGATTGGACCTATAGTAACAGCGGTCTCCGGTGGAAGAACGTACATGTCCAGTAGCTTGTTTCTTTTACCGGCGAGTGCCATACATTCGCATAATATATGCGAAGAAGTTTCTTTCTCTATGCTACTGAAGCGGCATAGTCCACTATCTACTATACCAATTTTGTTTAAGTGGCTGCTAAGCCTACAATGTCCCGTCGGAAGGCCCGTCATGATTCTCACGGTGTTCTTCCGGTGCGTTATCATGACTTTGAACCTCTTACGGTTGTAGTTGGAGAGGAGGGTTTTTGACTGTTTAAGCCCTGTTATTTGCGCCCAGTGAAGCAGTCGTTTTTTATTCTCCTCTATTCTCAGTAGGTCCCGTACCACATGGTTATCAATCCCACAGTGTCAGGGCCGACTAGCGGTGTTACTGCACCGGTTCTGGCAAGCTTATCTGCTAGCTCATTTCCAGGAATATTGTTGTGTGTAATCATGAGCTTATTCCTGGATCCTAGATTATCCAGTGATGTTCTCACTTCTTTAACCAGCTTTATGCAAAGAATAAAAGACAAGTTGAAAATTGTATAAATTATTTGCTGCAGTATTTACTGAATACGAATGAATACTTTTAAAGGTATTCGAAAAAATGTATCCATTTGGGACCACCACAGCAACAATATTCCAATATTTTTTTGTTTTAAACCAACTCCCAAAACTATTTGATTGAATTTGCATTTAAAAACACTTTAAACACGTAATGTCGGTTGAAATTGACTTTTGTTATGTGGAAGTAAGATCATTGACAGGAAGTATAGGAATCAAATCCCAAATAATATAGTAAAATTTGTAGTAGTTTTATTTTTTGAGGTGGACATAAATTTTCTCGATTGTGTATTACAATGGCCTATCAAAGTAATCATAATAATGGGTTTATTTTTTGTCAAAATATTGTCCACAAAGATGACTACACTTCTTTATCCGCTTAAACTAAGTTTGAAATACCTTTCTCTCTGCTGGATTTATCTCGAAAACATAAATTTTAAACCCTGTGTGAGAGCTATCGTTCTGAAAAATGAGTCGTTCTCGGAAGTTCCCAGGAATGTCTCAATCTCACAGTATGCCAAATAACGACCTTTCGTGCACAGCATCAGTTGTTTCCGGAATTACGTTCGATTTTAGATGAACATTGATAATAAACGTTTTACAGTGGCGCAATGCAATAGGATGCGATTGTAGCCCTTTACTCAATAAAGACACTTTAAAAAATGCAAAAATTAACGTATTAATGTACCTGTGTCTATAAAATTTTGAAATTTTCTTAAAAGCTAAACATTTTGAAATTGTTTCTGAAGAAATCGGAATGTAAAAAAAAAAAAATGATTTTTGATTGCGCTCAAAATGGGATCAAAACAAAATGAAAAATTAAAGAAAATATATGTTTTGAAACTTAAATTCAATGAACTTTTTTAATCAAAAATGGTTTGCGGACATACAATGAATAGACAAATTTTTTTTAATGCATTCCCCAATGGCTTCAAAAATACATCTATTTGGATTTTATTCCATTGCTTTATTTATATGATTGTTATAGTGTGTGGAATTATCATTGAAACTAATTCGAATTTTTTTTAGTAAATTTTTCTGTCATTTTCTGAAATATTTTTCCAATATTTTCAGTATCAATCCATTTGTAGTACATACAGTTTGTGAAGAAAGTGTTTTTACAAGGGAAAAAAAAACGTAAAATTTTACGTTTGGTCGCAAAAACTACATTTTTTAGAATTTTAAATTAATTTTAAACAAAATAAAAAAATGTAGCATTTAAACCAACAAAAAAAGCTAAAAACTAAATTTACACTCTTTTAAGCGTGTCAAGAAAGTGTTTTACAACTCTTTGCAATTCCTTGTGGTCGATTCCATTACATTTTTTACGTTTCCTTTGCATTCCTTGTTGTTAATAACTGTCTACTACTGTCCCAACAACTTTGCGAGCCATTTGCTAATCAACTGTATCTGATTAGTGCTTTTTATGCAAAACAGTATGCCGCGAAAAATAGTTCGATTTGATGTCGCCCAACTGGACTATTACTATCACTAGATTTAAAAGTACGTTCCAAAATTATCCGAGATATGTTGCTTAACAAGGCAAACTACGGACAGGGATGAGCAAAAAATAATGGGTAAATTGGGAAGAAAAGATCCAATTTTCGCTGAAGTAATTGCCGTCCAGCTCAAGGACGAGAGTGGGTTGTTGTTTCCGACGAATCCGTGAGACAACTGCTCTATCGCAACGACTATAAGTGCATCAATCGTAACTCGTAAGAAGACAATGCTGTTTAATAGAAAAGTAGAAAGGCGGCTCTTATTTTTATAGGAGTATTTGGAAAAGGGTTATACTTTTTGAGATGAGGTCATATATTGTGTTGAAACAAAAATCCTTATGTATTGCAAAGATGTACCACCCAGAGTCTGAGGAAAGCCCCTAACAGCGCTGGAAATCCAAAACGATATCACAACAGTAGAATTTCGCAAATTTTCGGTGATGGTGTGGTCTTGTATATCCCGCGAAATTGTTGTTGAATTGGCATTTACTTAGAAGTGCCAGAAGTTACGGGTTAATTCTCGAGATAATAACTATAAGCATAAAGCCCATGTGCTGAAGATGTGGCTTCTTCATAACTGTTAAAAGGTTATAGAAATTTCAACTCGGAATCCTATTCAAAATTTGTATTAGTTTTTGAAGAAAAAAGTTGTAAAACAGAGCCCTAAAAACTGAGTGAAGCTTAAATATGCCATACTTGAGGAGTGGCAGAAGATTCCAGAGGCATATGACATGGGAAAACCAAATCGATTCCATAAAACGGCTCCAGGAAGTCGCTTGTGATGCCAATGGCAGACATTATTATTATTTATTAGCTTATAAATTTAGTTGGACAACCAATGTAAAATCTTTCTTGGCACGCTTGAAAATGTGTAAATTTAGTTTTTAGTCTTTTGTTGTTAGTTTAGTACATTGAATGCTACCTTTTTTTTGTTATTATATTGTTTAAAATTTATTAATTAATTTAATACGAAATAATTTGTTATAACCTGTACTTAAAAGTACAAAGGGTATACTAGATTTGTGCAATGTATGTAACGGACAGAAGGAGGTGCGGCAGACCACAAGTCCCTTATACCAAAATGCTTATAATAACCTTGGGTAGCGATTGAGCCATGTCCGTCCGAATGAAAACCTAGATCTCGGAGACTAGAAGAGCTAGAGACACCAAACTTTACCAGCTGGTGCGCATATTTCCTCAGAAGATAAAGTTTGTTGAATCATGTCAATATCTTCACCCATTCCCAGTACCATTTCAGAGTATTTTCGGAACTTATAGGTATAAATATAGAATTTCACCAAAGAAAAATTAATTCCAATTAGAAAGTTCTTAGTAAGAATATGTAGAAAACATTTTTTCGAGAGCCAAAGTACAGAGTATTCCACTGTCGAGCACCGCCTCGACTGTACCACATTTTTTTATTAAGAAATTATATAAAATATATTTTTTGTGACCAAACATAACATTTGGTGGTTTTTGCCCTTGTAAAAACACTTTCTTGACAAACTGTATATATATTAATTCCTTTAACTCCAATTGGAGCGTAGGACCAAAATAAAAGAGACGAAGTCTTTCCGATTTCTTGCGGGTTGTGATAAGCTATTCCAGTTAGTATGACCGCAGTTTCTAGAACCTTGTGGATTTCACCAAAGAGCAGCTCTGCAATCCTCGTTAGTGTTTTTGCGTAGTGTATGTCCTAGCCAGACAAAACGCATTCACATTATCATTAGGTCTATAGTTACTTCGCTGTTCTTTTCCAGTAGATCTTGATTGGAGATCTTACCATCCAGCAACCAGATCCTTATAATTTTTCTTTCATTGGCTCGAATTTACAAAAACCACAAATTTGACATCTCTGGAAAGTTACATTTTTAGTTTTTAATTTAATTTGATGCTCACTTAAATTTAAAATCAATAAATTATCAAAAAAATTTGCGAATTTTAGCGCTTTTTGGAAGTTTTTTTTTGTCGATCGTTTTTAAGCTCCTTGCAAAATTGACGGTAAAATGCTTATTTCTGCATCCAAATCCAAATAATTTGCTTCTTATGAATTATAGCTCTTTCTTTTCGAGAATTAGCCAAAAACGCTACAAATTTTTAGAAGCATGATGACTGTAAGTGTAAATAAAAATCAAAGTAAGACGCTGTCATATTAAATAATTGTAAATATTTTTGCAATAACATAAAAATACTGAGAATGGCTAACAACAATTACAATGAAGCTGTCACGAATGCCGCATTTGTTTTTGTTTACGTTAACTTGTGTATTTATATAAAATAAAAAAAATTATAATTTCTTAACAGAGCGCAAAAGTTAATAAAGAGATAGAGAAAATATTATTTTATCGGGTGTGTGTGTCTGCGGGCGGGGACGTAGCCCGCTTTTTAAAACAGGGGGCCGGGCAAATAATTTTTGTACACATTTATATATAAAATGTCGAAAACAGAACGCTTTGCTCTAATGTTAAATTAGATTAATATATACATACTCTTAAACAATTCTGGCATTATAGCATAGGCAGGTAAAGCACTTATTTAGAGAAGACAAACGTCAATGGATTCTACCTCCGAACCCTGTCCGCCCGGAACAAAGTCGTGCTATGTTGGGTACCTGGACACTCGAGTGGATGGTAACACGATCGCTGAGGATCTAGCACGACAGTGTGCCTCCACCCTCACTACATCTCCTGCGCCGTTTTGTGGTATTAGTTTGGCTGCAAGAGAACATAGGAGATACTGATTCTTCTTGCTGGGGCTTCAAAAGTACTTGTTGAACCTCTGGATGCGATCAAGACAAAAGGTCTTGGCAGAGCGAATTTAAAGCTCCTGGTAGCATACCTATCTGGCCACCACACTGTTAGATACCATCTACAGAAAATTGGCCTATCGGACTCTTCAGAGTGCAAACTCTGTCTAAAAGGCGATGAAACCACTAGACATATTCTCTGGAACGGATTAGTCCCTTCCATCTTGGGTCAATACCAACAAAAAACTCGCTATTCAGTGCCCATCAAGAGTAGCTTCATATATAAACAAGGCAAAATGTCCACGCGCGCCAAAATAAACTAGGAAACGGAAAGAAAGTCGAAATATGTTTATAGGTAGATTAATTGTAAGACCTTTGTGGCAAAACAATTTAATACATTTAACTTAAACAGCAATAAATTGAACAAGCCAAAGTAAACAAATTTGTACAAAACCGAAATAAGATGTATAAAAAATAACGCCGAGCCGTAAAGAGCTGAAGGTCGTTTTTGTTTGCGAAAAAAAAACACACAAACAAGAGCGTGGACTCTTTTTGGTGGCTTTAAGTAAATATCACACATACGCCGCGTATGCAAATGGTATTTATTGCTCTGCTGTTCTGTTCGCAGTATTTGCTGTTAAATTATTTTGAATTTTATCTACGCTTTGTTATCCAACATTTTTGTGCTTATCGTAGCTATATGTAAAATGAATTTTTACCCTGTACGTAGCAGCCCATTGGTTATTTACACCATGTAGACCCATGTGAGCTTAATCAACAACGAAACGTTGACTTTTTCTTAAAAGATGCCACCGTAACCATTTTTATTGGATACGAGCAAAATCCTTATCTCTGTCTTCTTTATAAAAAAATTGCTTTAGAGTATCCCACTGTCGGAAATGCCACAACTGGTTCATACCTTTATGTATTGCATATGTATGTGTGTGTATCTCTGATGCTTGATTGAATAGTCGCATGTGCGCATAAACTAATCGCCGCACTCTTATCGGCTAAAAGGCTAACACATGCGTAATGTATATGTGTATGTTGGTAAATAAAGTATAAAAAATAAATATGCAACAGCATGTGAGCAATACTAAGTCATATATTATGGTTTTCAAATCGGCAAGTCTCTTGGCTAAGTCTAATTTCGGGTCAAACAGTATCTTATTATATAGTTCTCGAAAGTCTCTTTGTTAAATGTGCCAAAGTACCAAAAGACTCGTCGCACCTCCCACATGAAAATGTTATGCTCATATAAGGAGAAAACATTTATGAGACCATCATCAATGAATATGAATATTGGCCAAATCCCACGACATAAACAAAAGTGAGCAAATCGTCCACTACGAACCGAACCAAACCAAAACAAGTGCCAAGAGCAAACCCTGACATACATTATAGTTTGCAGCAACGCCCTCTTTTTGTTTTTGGCAACTTATGTATACCTATATATTTCTTTAGATATACGTAGATAGATTGATTTTCTATTTTTTGTTTCCTTCAGCTCCACGCGCGCATAATCTTATATCAACTAATATATTTGGCAATTCATTTTACTCGCTTTTAGGCCACGCAACACCTACATACAGATGTTCGCAATCACAACATAAAAGATTTGCAGTTTTTGGGAACAGTAACTAAAGATTCATTATTTTCTGCGGGCTAGCTTGTAGTAGTTTTACGATGTACGATTATTTTATTTTCAAGCCTTATCAGATAACTTATCTAATTGACCATTAGTCATTTTAGCCAATTACAATCAAAAATCACATTTTATAGCCATGAATAACGAAAGGAAGGCAGTAAAACGGAGCAGTTACTCATGCATAGTTCCAACGATATAAACAAATGGATATGCCAAAATATTTGCTCATAACTGGCTTTGTATCTGGTACGTGTATTTGCATATCATGACACTTGTGTAAATGTCATAGAAAGTCGAACAATTTTTTGTGCCACTGTCTAAATAAAAGAGAAAGCCAGTTGGATGGATGATAATAGAAAATATGGTGGGGGGTGGCTGTTTCTATTTTGGGATGGATCGGGAAAACAGAGTATTCCAAAATTGATTACAAATTTCTGATCTGACTTAAAACATTTCAAAGCTATGGTAGGTAAGAAATCATTCGTTTGAATGTTTGTTTTGAATCTACTACAACGAAAACATCAAGAACAGCAAAAAAGCATATGCTCTCGCTCATCGTTGATTGCTCATGATTGTGTATCAGTGAGCGTGCGCTGAGAGCCGTTCGCATTGAATTACTCTCTTGCGCTCGTTCTCTGCTAGATGATCGGATCGGACTGGGGCCGAGGTACTTCTGCGCACAGCACCAAGCAGCGCGTTTCATTCGTTGATTTCGGCTCGTTGTGTTCACATCATTGCGTATACGTCGTGTGTGCTTTTGTGCGCCACTTCCGTTTCGGTTCGCTGTGGTATAAAATCATTTCTAAATTTATAAAATAGCATATAACAACTATACATATACCGATATGTACATATATAGAGAAATGTGTATATAGAAAATTGTTTCTTTTGTGTATTTATGTACTCTTTGGCGCTCTTACGACCATAAATGCGTGAAATCAATTTTTTACGCGCTCAAATACAAATGTAGCAAAACAACAAAACATATGTATGTACTGCGTACATATGTACTAGATAAAAGACTAATTTTCACACAAACATAAAAGTGGCAATAAAATTTCAAATAAAAAAACATTTGTTCTTGATGGCACTACGACGCTTTATCAAATAAAAATGCAATTTAAGTTCTGCGTACCAAGTTTTGAATTGTTTCTCAATTAATTTAAACAACTAAAAAAAACATTGTTTATATTCTTTCTTTTTGTTTCTTTTTGTTTTTTTTTTGTTTACCCATGACACTTAAATTGTTTAGTTGAAAGTGAAAGCAGCTTCTGTTGCGGTCTATAAAATGTTGTCATTGGCGCGATAGACGGAAATTTATCAAGACAAGTTATGCAAATTATAAGCGAGACACAAGAAGAGATACACAAAAAGATAAATAAAAAGGAAATAATGAGAAATCATAATTGAAATTTAACTAAAAAAAATATTAATGAGTAAAATCGGCACAAGCTGCTTCAAATCCACTAAAATGCGCCTACAACAACGTTACAACAGCAACATACCCACAACAACAACAACAACAGCTGCAACCGCCCAAACTATTGGCAACAACAACACCAACATGAATACAAATAATCGAAATAAACTCAACTTTCAACGTCCGAAAAAACTTAATCATAATAATAACAACAACAATAATAATAACAACAACAGCAACAATGCTACCCATAAATTGCGCAGCACAGCCAACAGTAACGGTATGAAGACAACATTGAATTCTCCACCTCCACTGTCGCCATCTCTTGAACCTGGTGCACCCCCGACGCCGCCCAACAGCCAGCCCATGCTCGTGGACGATCTTGCCGAGCTTGAAGAGACCGAGACCACAACAGCTGTTGAGCTGCGCTCCTCGGCGGCTACAACCCATTTTCGTGTCTACAACACGCTTCGCAGTCACTCCACCTCGGCCATTCAGCCCGACACTGGACTCCAGATGTTTGCAAATAGTGCTACGGTGCTGTATCCCCGGCCGCGAACCTTAAATGTTCATAATGTCTGCCAGACGCCTGCCCAGATAACGCAAATATTTTTTGGGTATGTTTTTATTTTATTTTTGATTTAGCTTTTTATTCATTCTGTTCTGGCTGTTGGTGGTTGTTACTAACAAACTTTATTTAGCTGGAATATACCATAATTACCATATCACAATTTAATCTTCTTCTTCCATTAATTTCGCCATATACAATAATTCGGTGGGAAAGCACAAAAATTTTGCCAAATATTTTTCATTTGTTTTCTTTATACATATAATTGTAAATATATATCTTATTTTGCGCGTTACGTTGCACAAAAATTCAGCAAGTGATTTTGTCATCGTTATTTTAAAATCTACAAATATATATTTTTATTTCGTGCTTAAAATACTCTTAAAAAAATGCTCAATTAAATTTGCAAGGCGAGCGTCGCGTCGTCGTTTCGTACGCTTTTGTTTTTCAAACAGTGCAAAGACTTTTTGTCATTGTTCTTGTTTCTGAAAATGTTCAATGAACTTGATCTTTCGGGGTTCTCTTCATTAAGCGCGTGCATCGATCGTAATTTTATAGCATTTTAAATTCAATTCAAATCGTTGAGATTGAAAAATAAAGGCATTCGAATGTTAAATTTGTAAGCAGCTGAACCTCTCGCCTGGCTCATCTTAGTTTGCATTTAATAAATTCATAAATAAAATTTAAAATTTGATCGCTAAGTGAACATTATTACACAAAACACAAATTTGAATCATTTGAGGGAGTGCAGGAAAGATAAATACCCTGCACAGTTATTTTAGAAGAGGGGATCCGAGGGGATATCCGATTCTACCAACTTTCATATGGTTTTTGACATCAATATGCTATAAATCGACAACCTTCAGTTGCTCAATAAATATGAAATTGTCTGTTTTTTGCGCTTATTATGATCTGCGGAGCGATTCAAATAATTTCCTGGGTTCCCAAAGGATCATTTAAAACTAACTGTATTAAAAAGAAATTACTTGCACAGAGTTCTTCTCGTTCTATGCGAACAAACCCCAAGGCTTATTAGTCTAGTAATAGTAAAACTTGAGCAGTGAATTCACTAAAATTCAAGTTCAGAGTATTCAAAAGTCAGAAGCTTCAAAAACTTTCGTTAAACTAGTTTTAAGGTTAGTTTTATTTTGCCCTCTGTGTGCCATGAATTTGTTGGCCTTCTTACAAAAGCATCACACACATTTGAAGTGCTTGATTAGTCCACGTTTTTATAACCATTTACTCAAGTGGTGGCTATTGAGCCACAATTTAAGGTCATACCAGATCTATACAAGTATATTTAAATTGTTTTCAAATTTGTTTCTTTAAAACCCGGCAGAGGCACAATATCAGATGCTTAAAATTAACATTTTAAGATAAGCAAGTTATCCATGTTTCAGGATAACACTGGTTTACAGGGTATTAAAAATCGAAAAATTTTAGACTCTAAATCACAGCGCTTGGCCATAAAAATAAATTAACGAGTTCCCCACAATATTAAATAAGAAAAATAAAAAATTGATTTGTTTTTTCTTTTGCTTAAATGTTTCGTTAATTTAATTGTCCATTGTGTTTGTCGGGTCTTTGTCGTCATAGCAGTTCCATATCATCCATGCAACTATAAATCAAGCATTGCTCTCAGATCGCAGATCGGGGAACGCGCGCATATTACCCAGTTTTATAGCTTTATTAAAAGCACTTTAATTTAAAAAATGCCACATTCTTTGTCAATTACATTTTTTTTATGGTATTGAATTGTATTTATTGTAGTGTTCTTTGTTATAATGTTTTATTTATAACTTTCTTTAGAAAAAATACATTTATTAAAAAATAAAGTCTTTTAAAAAGCACGTAAGCTGTCTGTTTAATTAAACATTAAACTTTGTTATTGCTTAGAAGTGCAAACATAAAAATCTTTGAATCGTGGGCGGAATATCATTAAGCGCATTTATATTAGCATTTCTGTCGATTTGATTATACTATAGAAATAATTTCCCAAGCTTAACCATATTTGCCATTTTCCGTTTATTTTGTGCGTCATTTATTAAAATAGCTTTTTAATATGATAGTGACCTATACGGCATAAGCTTTACTGTAGCTAGGTAATAAGAAAATAATTTTTGTCGTGTCATCATCATTGCTTTTAATAAACAGTTTCTAAATTTCCATTAATTCCAATGAAAATCTATTAAATAAACAACACATTTTCTCGCACTCGAGAGCTTTTGAGAGCGTTGCAAGTTAAGCGTATCTACAAATGAGCTTTTGGTAAGGAACCACAAATTGTTTTCTAATAAATAGAGATGACAAATTAAGAATATCCAATTAAAATAATCCATTCATTGATTTTTTATTGTTAGTTAATCAGTTTGTACAATAGTAATGGGCCGTATACAGTTAGCACATTGTTGATATTGTTAGCTATGCGTTTAAAAAAACAACAAAAATAAAATCCGATTCAAACAAAAAAGTAGTTATGAATAACTTTATTGAAGTTCTTAGTCTGTTCCTTTAGAATACTATATATTTAGATCTGTGAAAAGCATATTGATCTTGGCAACTAAAAATGCTTGAGATTTGGACGCTTTATATATAGTTTTTTTTTTCGACACACCTACTTTATCAAATATAAAAGATAATCCCCAAATAGTATTTCGTAAGATCAAGTCAGAATGGTCTCTAGAGCTTGTAGAGTTTTGGTCGATCAACTTCGAGTCTATAAGTTGTACTATTATGTTATGCTACAGGGTGTTTAAAAGTCGCACATCGATCATCGATTAAAAATGCATACTTAAACGTTTATTTATCAATGAAAGCTTTAATATCACCGCCAAATATATTTAACGATTGATTTTATGGGCAAAATTCTTCATAAAATATGTACCCATTTTGTTAGGTACATTTTGTCTTATAAGTGCAGATTGTTTATGCTCATATGCAGTTCGTGTTCATGGTCTAATTTTCAGTGCCATTATCTTTATAGGCTAGAATAACAAGAACACAATAACAATGGAGGTTGGTTTTAAGATTTTTGCATTTTATAAATTTTGTTTGCACCCGTCGCTTCAATTATGCGCATAATTCTAAAAATAAGCTCCAAAGTCGAAGAAAGTGTGAATTTTGAGGGTCGAGCGACTACTGAAGCTACCTCATAATTTACAAAGCAAATATGCGGCTATAAAATACAAAAAAAAACATAAATAAATACCGAAAAAATAACGAAAATATGTATAAATTTAGCAAACAAAAAAGCAAGCAAGCAGTTTATAAACAAAACGTTTCAGGATTATATTTAGTATCTTAAAGATACTTATGTATGAATTATAAAACTGCAAATATAAAAAAGCTATCAGCTGGTAAAATAATAATATTAAAAGATTTATAATCAAACTTTTTGCATTATTGATGTATTGTTTTGTGTCGATATTAAATCGCGTTTTCAAACTAATCTGCGATACAAAGATAATACTTACCCGTCGTTTCTAAAGTAATCTAGTAATCTAGTAATCTAGATAGAGCAAGAAATTATTGGATAGGCTGTTTGGATGGCTGTCTAGCTCATGTAACCTATTTATTTTTGAAATGTTGACCTCATACACATAGTCGAACAATGAGAGTACGAAATGTTTACTAATATACATTATACATATATACATAAATACATACGAATACATACAGTATGTGTGTATGGTTCGAGACCCAGGTTCGGTGGTCTATGCATGGGAGTAACAGCAGCCGAATGTGGCGATGACAACTTCATTTATAAGTTGCTTTACGCGTACAATCATACTTGTATATATAGAATATATATTGATATAGCGATTGACAGTTTCTGACAGTCTGTAGGCTTGACGTGTTTTTGGCTTTGTTCTGAACCGACATTGCCTGAAGTGAGTGTACTGCTGTGTGAGTGTGTTATTATCGATACTTTCAATCAGAAAACGATAATTCATGACATCATCAACTGGCAGCAACAGACCGAAACATCAACAGTATTTAGCGCGCGTTTTTCACTCTCCTACACTCTCCTACACTACCCTGCCCAATCCTAAGATATATACTATATGTACATGTTTCATTCACTGCCCGGTTGAATGCCTCGCTTAATTAGTAATTTAACACAATATTAAATAAATGAACCGTACCGTTCAGGGAATAATCTGCTACTGAGAGTCTGCCTTGTAATAGCTATAAATATCAAATATGTATTATAAATTGTGCATATTATGTACTGTCATATAAATTTCCATGACATCAAAATTCGTGAGCGATTAAATTATCATAGTAATATATTACTCATCTTTGTTGTGCTGGCTGGCAGTGTGTAACTATTTCTTTTCTACTTAAAATCTCAAGATTGATACGATATTTGAAAATCATGCAAGGATACTTTCCAAAATGATGCCATAAAAGTGATTATAAGCGGGCACCCGACGCGTTTAAAACCAATCCTAAGGAACCTTAGTAAAAATATTTAAGAACAGTATAGGGCATAAACACATAAGGGCGAAAATACCCGAGTAACGAGGTGAGGAACTTGAACAACGAGGCATAAAGGTAAAATTTAAATTTATAGCTTTTTTTTTTTTATTCAATCATTTAGCTCTAAACTAAACATACAGATATAACTACTGAGAAGACATATAAAATCAAATTTTAAAATTTTGAAGGGTATACAGACTGCGGCTTGGCCGCATTGTCATAATAGCTGTTGTTGTCGTTGTGATTGTAGCCAAAAGAAAAGCGGTTGCCATTGTTAACTTGAAGCAGCTGCTTTCAGTTGCCCATGTGCGCGTTTTAAGAGCGGTTGTGGAGTTCGAGCATTTGGAATTTGTGTTTGTTTTCGTTCATGTTCATTCGTCGTCATGGACTCAGATGCCTGCAAATCCTTAAAAACTGCATTAGCAGCACAAATTCATTGGGGCTAAAAAGTATTTCTGTCTTGGCTAATGTAATGAAAGTTGCAACCATAAATATTTATTTGCAGTAGGTAAAAATTGAAATCATAAATTATTATTATATTTATTTTACTTAAATATTAATAATAATACTATAACTAATTAATTCATTAGTCCTTGTTCATCATAATACATCAGTTATACCATATACACCAGATCTTTAAAATAAGCTTAAGTAATTTGTCAAGAAATTCAACAACAAAAATATTATAACTAGCAAAAAAGTAAATAAACTTCAGACATAATTCATAAATTAATTTTATATAATACAATTTAGTTTACTAAATTAACTTTAATATAAAAAAGGTAAATTTTGGAAACATTCGTTTGTATTGAAATTTTATATTCAGCTTTGTGATGATAAAATGAAGAATATTTCCTTATAGAAATATAATTATAATTTTTACGTACAGCATGGATTTTAAAGAACTACGCGCTTGTGCTAAAAAAATGCAGAATATTACAAAGTCCGCCAACCTACTGACATAACAAACCTTTAAGCACTCATATGTAGTTCTAGCCACGATAAAGTCAATTATGTAGATTAGATAAGATTAGCGCAAATATCTAAAATCGCAATTGTTATTTTGATTGAAAGCTTAAAGCAACCCCGAGCACAAAGAAAGATTGCAAAATGACAAATCGCTAAAAATCCATCAGAAACTACCGAGTCGCGCACGAGACCGCAGACCGACCTCATAATAAAAACCAAATTTGTAGAAATTGAGGTAGCATACAGCGACAAAATAATATAATTCAAGAAATATACTCCATATGTTAACCGACACAAAGCAAATGACTTCCAAATGATATCATAGCCGTCCGTACCTTGGCATACAAAGCGCATGAAATAAATAAATAAATACAAAAATGGGCAGCTAAGTAATAACCAAAAATAAAAGTTTTAAAAGAGTGAAAGAAAAAAAAAACAAATGTATGTAACTTAAAAATAAATGTTGATGTCACAAATAAACTAAAAACAAAGCAAAACATTTCCCAAACCGAGGAACTGTCGAACATGTTATAGGACAACGACATTGTTACGAAGCAAAAAAATTAATGAAATATGATGATGTTAACCACAAAGAAACCGTCGAAGAAATTCTTAATGGGCATCTCTGGGTTATGGTCTAACTGCTTTGTGAAAGCTTTGGTTCGACATGGTTTAGTTTTGCAGTCAGTCTAAAAATAATCTATTGAGTAGGAGATGGCGGCAGTTGAAAGGGGCCAGCCATATTAAAACAACGCTTAAAATAAACAAACAAATAATCAAACAGATATCAGAGCTGAAATTTTCGTTTGTATTTTGCTATATCGATGGTAACTTGAAGATATCTTCCTTTTGGAGGCCAATTTATCAGCATCACTTTATGTTATATCTATGATATGTTATGTATAGCAGTGGCGATATGTGTTCTAGTTACTATTAGTCAAATTATTACAAATTAATTAGGCTAGTGTTTAAGTCAACGCCATCATGGCACGCATTTTTGAATATAAAAGTTCAAAGCTTGTAAAATGACATCAGTTCTGGCCTGAAGTGGTAGAACGTACGTATTATAAATAAACTTTATTAGGTTTCTGATTGCCGTCGATTAAGTTGTTGCAAATAAAAACCACATTGAAATACAGAATATAAACATAATTTTTTCAAGTGTACATACAGCTAGCCATGTTATGCAGCCAGGCCCAAAACATTTGACCATTCAGAAAACAGCTGTTTATCACACTTACACACTCGCACACGCACACAGCTCACTCACGATTCAAAGCTCTTCCAATTTAATTTCCGTCTTCTGCTTGCTCAATTGCGCTCTTTGCTACTCAAAACACGCTACGTCCGCTCTCTTATGCTCTTTGCTTGCCTTCAAGTCATTTTTATTATTAGTTATGACCTCATCATCGATTATTGCTCTGTATGTATTTTGTTTTTGTTTTTTGTGTGCGCGAGTGTGTGTGTGAGTGTTGTTAATACTTTATTGAAACGAGTTGCAGTCGTTGTTGCCGACTCAACGTCGCGTCGCGTCACGTCGCAGCGTTGGCGTTGGCGTCCCTGCGCAGCTCCAATAAACTATAGCCACATTTATCTGAAAAAGTAAAGACGGAGGGTTGGGGCTGTTGCCCACTTTTTAATAACCCTCCATTGAAGATTTTCATATTAGTATATGTATGTATGTTTCTATTTGACCCCTCTTTTGTGAAAAGCTGGGTACGCTCTTGGCCTCTTATGGCTTATACCTGTTACCTGTTTGAAATTTATTTGTTTCTCTTGCTGTTTATAAACATATACAAGTACAAGTCTTTTTGTAACTCAATCTTTGGTCAAAGTTTGTCTGAAATTTACTATTCTAGGATTGCATTGTATTTGGGGTTATGGTTTATATGGACGCAAAGGCAGGATAGTTTATCCACAAAAATTTGTATCTAATTATTGTAGCTTAAAGATGTTGTATTGACTTTAAAATAATAAAACGTGGAGGTGGCTCGAATTTAATACCTATAACATAGGCGCTAGTATTAAGATATTTATGAAATTTCAATAAAGTAATCTCAAAACAATATATTTATGAAAATACAAAAGAAAAATTTAATTTCATCACAAATTTCCGATAGAGGAACTAGAAAGTTTGGACTTATACATTTTGTTATTACAAAACAACACCCTGTGTAATGGCAGGGTATCCCACTGTCGGCGATTGCTTTGACCTTTTTTTTCTACACAAATATTGTCGTTTCGCATAAGTGTTGCGTGTGCCATGAATTTACAAGCTTATACATGCAAATATATTTTGCCTATATACATACATACATATATGATAACTTTTTGATTGGATTAGTGTTTTTTGTTTTTTTTTTTTTTTGGTTATATTGTTGTGTTTGCATGTGTGCAAAAGTGACATGCAACATTTATCGGTTTGAATGTGTAATGATCTCGTGGCTCCAACGTCATTTAAAGTTCAATGTACATTTGCCTTTTGTTTTTAATTGTCTTTGGAAATTGTTTATTACTCATTGAACGTCAATGTATAGGTGCAATAAAATGATTTCTAGACATTATTCGATTTTTCGAATTTGAGTTAATGTAAAGACACATCAAATGCAGTTGCATTTGGGAGTTAATTTTGAATTTGAACTTGAGTCGGCTGTTATCAACTGGAATGGAAAATTTTCGTAATTGTGCAATTGATAAAATTTTAAACAACTTAGCTTGCTACGAAAAGTAGTTTAATACAAATTATATAGTAAGGTAAAGTAAAAATAGTTACATATAGTTAGCTCTGACATGTCTCAGCGAAAAGGAAAAAACCAAAGTTTGCTTAAATCTCAGATCAAACATGTAATTTATTGAAATGCTTAATTGTGTCGTCGTCTTACGCTTATCTGTTTACTGTCCTTATATCAGTAGTTGCCAAGAGTTAATCGTAGACGATATTACAGATACGATTCTCTGCGTCTTAAGCATCTCTCCTGAACTGTTCTCATTTGTAACCTATTTGACTACTAGACTGTAGCTGTTTATTGCTGTCATGAATAAAATTTAACGTATGAATGCGTTGCTCAGTCTAACCTAACCCCCAACCCACAAAACTTGTTTACCACAACCATGTCAAGTTCTAAGAATCCGGCAGAGAATTTCATCATCTCCAATGAATCACAACGTGTCAAAGCAAACTAAAGAAGTTGCTAGAGCTCTTTAACTAATTGTGGCAAGTTGCAACCGGAAATAATTCCAGCATGCGTCTGGCAACATGTTCTCTGATAATTTGATTTGATGCCATCATCATCATCATCATCAGCCCTAAACTATAGTATTTCCTCTTTCCTTTTGCCAAGTTTCTTTTTTATTTAATAAACAAAGCGTTCGCTACGCATTTGTGGGCCATAAAAATTCCATATACAAATATGGCGCAATTTATAATACTTGCTCCTACACAAACATGCAGCCCCAAAATAGAATAAAACGAAAAAAAACGAAATCTTATAGATCTATGCCAAATTTAGTGCGGCACCAGCTATAAGCACTTGGCCGGCCAGATCAATGTGGGCGTGCGTCTTCGTTGGCAACTTAGGTGGGCTGCTTAAGTGTCTCGGTGATAGATTCATGTAAATGCCATTTTACACAATCCGCAAGAATTGTTAAGTACTGCAAGTTGTTTTTAAGCAACAACATAATCCGCTAGTTGGCAGTGCAACCAAGTCAAACTCTAAAGATTTGTTAGACTTGTAATATGTTGTTTTTCTTGTTTCTTTTGAAGCCACAGGTACTGCCCGGACGCAACATGCGTCATTTAAGTCACTTAGAATTGTTCCAAAACATATCGAACTCATATAAAATATTTTAAATCGATTGTTCTTAAAACATATTCTCTCTGTTTATTCGATTAATAAATCTTTTCTTTTATGCAGCATGCCAAAGTCCGTGCTTCCACAGTCTTATGAATCTAAAGTCTGGTTACCATTATGACCCTACAAAGCTAAATCCATTGATAAGCTGTTTGATTTTGTTTTTAGGTAATGATTCTCTATCATCAATTTTGCTTTATATAGTCCACGTTCGTCTTCCAACTGATAACATCTCAAGGAGCTAAGTAATGTTGCGAGCCATCCAAAAATTGAAATTCAGTCACAATTTGAATCTCAATTAGCACAAATGAAAGCGCTGAAAAATTGATCGTGAATTTATTCTTCATAAGCTCAATTTATACATATTGTCCATGAAAATAACAATTTTGAATATATTTGTTTCTTGTTTACGAAATTCTATTACAAATTTGTTTGTATGATTTCATTCATTTTTTTTTTTGCGTTTCTCAATTTGCAAAGTACTATAATATATATGGAATATGTACAATAAATAGTAACGAAATGAAAATCAACTAACTGCGCCGTGGAATATCCGAGTCAAGCGTTATATATGCATATGTTCATAAATATCGTAGTATATCTGAAAAATATATTTTACGTTACGTATGCGGAATATTTTTTGTATAGATCCAGAACAATGATGCAATTTCCTTGGTTTTCATTGTTCTTGCTATCTTTCTTATATTCGCCATGGCTCAATCATTGCAACCATGTTTTGGCAGGAAACGAGGAAGCTTATGAATTGGATGATGCACATGCGGCAGCCACAACAAAGTTAAAGTAAACTGATTTTAATTTTCTATATTTTTCCATCTGATAAATGATTAAGTATGATTTCGAGATTTTTATGTTATAAACCCAATGAGACTGGTTGTACAACTCGACAGTTTATTGAGTGTGTCGTGTGTGGGATCATTCTCTTAAATTTTGTTTGGTTGTATGACACATCAAATTATTTGTAGTTTTTGTATGTTTGGAAAGGCGTTTTAAACGTTGATAAACAATTTTACTAATCGGATAAATAATAAAACATTGTATTTTTTTATAAATGATTGTAACTTAGTGTATACGTAATATATACATTGACCACTCAATTTTGGGGCTTTTATTAAACATGTGTGACTCTACTGATTTAAGCCCAAATTTTCAAAATTGAGCAACGTGAGTTTGTGTTTACTTTTATGGAAACTTTTGCACAGTAACATACAAGTACATAAAGGTTACGATAGTTGAATAGCGATTTTCGATCCTGTATTGACTTTTATGGATTTGAATAAGCATGGCTAAATATGGCTAACTTGACTTATAGTCATATATATATCCTCAGTTCTCTATCTGCCTTACTCACTTATATTTATTTTTCTACTTACAGAGAGGTTCTTAATGCATGGCGCGCCAAGGCTCGATGCAATGTCGTCCCCGATGAGCATACTCAGGAACTCTTTCATGAGCTGAGCTTTCACCCCAGCCAAAAGCAAAGTGAATAAACTGATGCCTTAAATCTAATTCGATCTGACCTGACCAACTTTGATATCTTACAGTTAGCGAAATGTTGCAAACGGCCAAAAAAGTAGCCCGAAAAGGCAATGGACAAGCTAATGGCCTAACATTTGGACAGTTTTGTGTACTGGCTGCGGATCTGAAGCGTTTCCGGTAAATTTCGTATAAAAATATTTAATTTAAATTTGTTGACATATTCTTATTCTGTTTAACTTGTAGCGCATCAACGATATCGAATGCATCAAATTACCATCAACACCCGAGCTCTCTACTACCACAGCAAGATGATGCTGCAAACGAACAAAGATCCAATGAAGCCCATCACATACAACCCGCTACAACATCCAACGCAGCGTCAACGTCGAATTCTAATTCGTCCACGCACTATAGCAAAAAGCATGAAAACTTTGGATCAGAGCTGCGTAGTACAAAATCCTTTAGCAGTGTCGATGACAATAAGAAGAAAAAAAAGAATGCCAATAATGAGCCTGTCGAAGTATTTCTCGGCGGTTCCTGTAATCCAACAACGTGGCGTGCGGATGTGGCCATACCCGCACTCAAGGAGCTTGGTATTTCGTTTTATAATCCTGTAAGTTACAATTTAAATTGTCCAACGAATTTTGACAACTAACCAACTAAATATAGCAAGTTTCCGATTGGACGCCCGATCTCATTGAACTCGAGCATCGTGCTAAGGAAAAGGCCCGTGTACTATTCTTTGTTATGGATTCGGAAACACGCGCATCTGCTGGTGCCATAGAGGCGGCACACATAGCGGGTCAAAACTGCAAGCAGCTGGTGTTGGTTTTGCATCCGTATAAACCAAATCAGAGGATATTAAACGAACCTATTTCACAGAAGTAAGTCTTAATGTCAAATAACTTTTAAGGGAGTTTGGCAAAAAGTGATATTTACAACTTTTTTACAGAGAATACCTCGATCTAAGTCGCAATCAGATGTTACTTAAGGAGCTGGTCTCCCGCCGCGGCTTGCCTGTGCTGGATAATATACCATCCGGCTTACAGCGCACAAAGGAAATACTTTCTGGTATCAGGGATCCACCGTCCAAAATTTCTTCCATACTAGAGTAAGTATGCAAAAACTGAGTTTTCAATTGAAATCAATTAAAATCTTTCGTTTTACAGTACTGTGCGAGGCGCCTTCGATCGCGTCAATCCACAAAGCGAAGTACTAAGTGTAGAAGAATGTAAACGTGCTCTCTTATTCCTAGGTTATGCTCAGAGTTTAGTAAATTTAGACAATTTAACTAAGATAATAATAAACCAACGCGAATCATTAAAACTGTTACAAAGGCGCAGTACAAAAACAGGCGAGGATCACATACAACAGTCATGTGACGCAGTCTCATCCATGCCAAACCAAGAGCTCATCGATTTCGATCTATTTTGCGTAATTTCGGCGTATTTATCTGTACTACAACAAGAGATACATGAGAGTGGTTGCATTTCGCCTATAAAAGGCACTAATGTGCCGCCACCACAAGTCTATTTCACAAATGGTACGCTATAACCTGTCTTTCACAAGCTACAACAACACTAACTAATCTTGATTAATTATTTTCTTTGTAGCTCCCGATGTGGATATTTACTACTCGGCAAGCAAAAACATTTCGCGCACTTCAAGCAATGCTAGTGTACCCTCTAACAGTAGCAGCGGTATTGGCCAAGATCTAGAGCGACCAAGTCTCTCCGAATTGATCAGTCGCAGCAGGGACAGCGGCACATCATCGCCTCAGCCACAAATAGAACCGCTCTACAAACGTGTGGCCACAACAGCGACTTTAGGCAAAAAAGCACAGCCTCAAATACTGCTAAACGTCGAATCGATAGAAACAACCGAAATAATCACCACCAAAACAATAGAAACTAATGTGAACCCGCACGCTAGCAGCACAATGGCAGGAACAGCAATCACATCAACCGCTGGCGAAGAGGAAGAGAGTGACTCTAATGATTCGGTGTTTTCAAGTAGCAGTTCCATAGCCAGTGCCGGTGATGTCCTGTGGTGTGGTCCTAATGGACTGGATATGCGTGACGTCTATCTGGGCGGAAGCTGCGTATTGCGTACAAAATGGCGTCAGCACCTGGCCGCGCCATACTTTCAAGCAAAATCCGTGTCATTTCATATGCCAGCGCTGCACGAGAGTTTACAACAAGGCTCACACGGACAAACGCAGGAGCAGACTAGCAGCGATGCTGACAAAATGCACGAGCAGCAGCAGCGATCATTTGTCCGCACACGTCGCAAGTGCCGTGGTACCCAGCTTCAGCTAGAGGAGCAAGAGGAGCTGACAGTAGCAGAGGAATCGCTCAGCTGGTCTCTGCCACCGATGGCAGTTCGCCAGAACCTATACAATCCATCATTGCTGGACTCCAGCCGTGTGTTGCTCTTTGTTATAACAAATGAAACTCGCTCGTTGGCGCCCATGACGCTAGCTGCCCATAGCATAGGCTTAATGTACAATGTGGTGCTAGCCGTGCAGATGCTTCCTGATGATTGCGTTATAGGTGGTGAAAAGGTAAGCTATTTTAAAAATGTATTCAGCTGCCTTTTCTTATATGATGGTTTCTTAACTACACAATAGCTAACAGTAGCGGCAATCAAGGACTACAATCGGGGACGCGCTTATTTGATTGATTTAGCCAAGCGACAAGGCGTTCCAGTGTTCAACGATATCCAAGCTGCACTCGACTGTACGATTGCCAAGGTGCAGGCCTATAATAATCGAGAACGTTGCTAATTTGTACCTGTTTGAAGTTCCACCTTGTGACAATTTTAAATAAATACGTTACGAAATAAGTTTTTAGTGCAATTTATGTTGTACATACATTTGTATTTTTTCTATGCACACCTTGACCTTAAAACTTTACTTAACTATGTCTTAAATTATATGATAATCTTAAATATAATAATCTAACTATCGATACTTTTAATATTTAAGACATCTAAAACTACATTTATTGAACAAATTTTGTATTAATTTGATATGCGTGACACTTTCCTTCTACGAAATTTGAATATCAATATATATTGTAAAATAATATTTAAATGTAACCAACAAGAAAAATGTCGTCGCCCAGAGAATGCGCATTTCAACAAATTATGATTAATTATTTATTTAAAATACATAATAAGAACATGTGCTTAATTAAGTGTAAATACAAGTATATAATCATTTACATTTTAATAATAATAATAACTCTTTTTTTTATTTTATATTAATTTATATCAATCAAATCGCTGCAGAACATTAAAGCCTAAATTTATTTAATTTGCAATTAAAACTATCTGTAGTGACCCACTGTAACAGTTTTTGTCGCAAAAATATCTCAATAAACCAATTTTTCTAACATATTGGCAATAGGCTTTATTTTATAAATTTTTAAGGAAACTAAAAAATATATCTTTTATGTTGGGAATTTATATACCAGTAACCGAGTTTCTGGTATATCTTTATCTCGAGCACAAATTTGCGACATTTTGTTACTAATATTACGTTTGACAGTTTGTAACTATGGGACTAAATTGTAGAGCCGAATTGTTAATATTTATATAACCTGGCTTACGATAATAAAGTGAAAACTAATCAAAAAAGTGTTACACTTATTTCAAGGACCAACGCTGTGACCATTCTGCGTCAATCCGAAATACTTGAACTGTTTAGAGTATACATTAACTTGTTTTCTAGCTTTGAGCCGTTTTCTGTAAAGAACAAGGCTAAGGGGCTAATAATAATAACTTTATTTTATTGGGAATATTCTTCACGAAACATGGTAACAGATAAAGCTCTATTAGACTTTTTGGGTGACTACTCTCCGGTCCTTTATAATCTCGTGCACCACCCCGAGAACGGCCATATAACATTACAAACAACAGAACAAGAAGATATCGAACCAACTACTACAATACTGACTACTAACGAAGACATCGGCCATTCATCAGCCACGAAGTTCTCGACACCACAAAAAAATATGTTATATCGAACCACAGTGGAAAAGCGAAAACTGCGACGAGAGTGGCAGCCCAATAGATCACCGACTGCAAAGCACAGGCTCTCAAGCTTGAGGAAGCAAATGCCCAACGTCAAAACATCGAGCAACTCTTTCCCACGAGCACAAAGCATCCACTGTGAAGATCCCATCAAAATAAACCAAGAGCGAGTGCATTTTCTGCCCATCCACAACAACTTTTTCGTTGTCATGTGACAGTCTTGTAGAGCCAATAAATTGCAAAAGTCAACAAAGAGCAACTCATTCCCGGAAAACCTTTCGGGTTTGTTTTGATAACTTCGAAAATGATCATCGAGCTAACTAGATGTGCCGTTTTTCACATATGGTGAGTTTAAAATCCAATAGCAAGCAAGTATTTCCTTGACAAATGGGAGAAGTCGATCTTAGCCATGAAAAGATAAAAGGCAGTCATTATCATACGGAGCAATTAGCCTCCCAGTTTTTCTTTTAAAGCTCTTAGAAAAAGTCCTGCTGCTGCGCATCAGTCCACATCTCAAAGTGTGCAACATAATATCATCGCACTAATTTGGTTTCCAAGAAATATATGGAACGATCGATCAGGTCGATCGCATCACGTCACACGGGGGCACGGTGGTATATCCGGAAAGAGGATATCAAACTCGACTCTACTACAAACCGTCTTGCAAGATCTCTAAACCCAGTTTGCAACCTCAATTGACTGCAACCCAGAGAAAAAATGAAATTGTTATTATTATTAATAGTAAAGTAAATATGAATAAAATTTGGTTAATTATTGTTAGTCCCTTAAAAGTGGACATGCAACAAATACATAAAGTATGGAGAAAAAAAATTTCAAAATCTATGATATGCACCAATGTGCCAAGAATACTTCGGCACTTCCCGACGTTTTGGTTTGAATCTTTTCAAACTAATGAAAGAAGTGAGCTAGAAATTATTATATGTACATATACCCAGTATATTGTGGTGCGAAGTTTGTGCATACCGAATATGTATGAAACATAAAGAAGGAGACGTCGGAGACCCCCCAAAGTTTTCCAAAGTATAATCAGGGTGACTAGAGAAGTCGATATTCCTATGTATGTCCGTCTGTCTGTCCGTATGACATGGAAAACAAGTTTATTTTTATGTCGAGGCCTCGTAAAAAAACAAAAGCTTCAGAAGAATATTTTTTATTATACCGCCATCTTTTTTATTATTATGAATTGTAATCGTGTAAGGATTGGAAGCACGACAAATAAAGAGTAAGGTTTATTATTCTGTAACATAGAGTATTTTTAACTGTATGCACAATTTTGGGGTATTTTCTTTTTAATGTAATCCTTGAACCAACCATTTTTTGAATTCAATACAATTCTTTATTTACAACTAAGTTGTCAAAGAAACGTAAAAGCTAAGGGGTTTTTTTAGTTTTTAAAACTAAGACTTGGCAAAAAAGAATTAATTACCATTTTTCAAAACAACCTTGACGACACTAGGCACTGATACTTAGATTTTTAGGCACATACAGAATATTAGAACTTGCTTTGCTCTTTAAATAATTTTCAAATTGCATATTAATGCGCGTATCCAACAAAAAGTTGTCTGCTGTGAAACGTGCTAACCATTTTACAATACCTATCGTAACGCAAGTGCTGCCAGATAGATAGATTACGTTAAAATGAAATAAAGCATTACTCAAAAATCAAAACAATGATCAATTTTCAGCGGACTGGTAGCCTCTACCATTGATCAGCCATGATGTGACGTGACAAGTGGTGCACAAACACACACCGACTCATCGACACAATGTGTGAGCGCAATATTCCGTTGCTCACAATCTCTTCTTTCTCATTCTTTTTTCTAATACTTAATACTAGAGAAGACAACTTGTAAAAACTTTTATTTTCATTTGCATTTTTATAATTTCTTTCACAAATTATGTCTCTTATATCATGCGGTACATACTATGTAAGCATAGGTATGTATACATGCATATATTGTATGAGCTATGTATGTATGTCCATACATATGTACATGGGGCTGCTCCTTCTCAATTCTGCCACTTTGAATTTAGTCGCGAAACCATACGGTTTGGTTTGGTTTGGTTAGCTTTTGACCGTCGAAATGTCTGTCATTCGTCGTCGGCTTCTCGCATAGCTGAATAAGTGTAACTGTGCGGCTGCATGTACATATGTAAATGCTTATGTACATTGGGTTCAATCAACTGTGTGTGGTTTGCTTGTCGCGCACATTCTTCAACTAGTCTAGAGTCTATGCAGACCCCACTCAATACTAGTAAGAGTCCGGCCCCCCACCCGCAAACTGTGCACAAATTATAACAAAGTGTTCACAGATGTATGCATATATGCTATTGCACCTGAAAAGTTGTATCTTTTATGCAATTGTTAATAAACGAAAAGGTTAAAAATTTTATTTAATTTTTGCAAAAACAACTACGTAACAGCGAAATGTGTCTGAGTGAGTGATTGTGTGTGCGTGTGCATGTGTGAGCCCCAAGCAAGTGTATTTGTGTAGAAGAGAGCGCAAATCAGAAAGCATTGATAAGTGAGAAGTGCGAAGAAGAGCGGCGGGCGCTCTTGCATTTTTGTTGCCGCTATTGTCAGACAGACGTAGTTGAGCTCTGTTTGGAGCATTTTTGTGCGCGCGTAAGACGAAAGCCATGCCGTACATAACAACAATAACATCAACAGTTATTGTATGTACATACATATACATATGTATGTACTATGTACAAACAACAAAAATAAAAGCATAAAAAAGGTTTTGTATATTCTGTTTGATTAATTAAAATTAATATGCAGCTGCTCCAACTGGAAAAATCACTTGATGGGGAAATGTATATGTCGTATTATAATAATTAATCGACAAGATGAAATATTTCAATAGTAAAATGCTAAAAAATATGCAAACTTTTGACATAACTAAAATAAAACAATAAATAAAGCAAATGAAAAACAAAACAAGTGAAAATAGTGGAAAACAATTGAAATGCCAAGTAAGCGCCAGAGAGTTTTTATAAATAAGCAGAAACAATTTTATAAATACATTTGTATAAATAAATAAGTCAGTTTATTCAGCATATATATATGTACATATGTATGTACATATATATTTTATATTTGAGTGCGCATATAATTATACATACATATACAAAGAAAAATCAACAAGTGTGTGGCATTCTTTTGGTCTACTTCGCTTTCATTCATGCGGTCAATAACAGCAACAAGTGTCTCTGTACGCTCTCAACAGACTGATAAAGACCGGAGCAACAAACAGAAACAAATCGTAAGTTCTAGTTCTAAAACTAAGATTTGTTTTAAGCTGGTCAAATAGATTTAAAAATATTCACTTTGGGAAAATTATTATTAATAAATAAATAAAATTTATTCACAACTTTGTTTATGTTTAGTACAGGATATAAAGAAGATGTGTTATTTACACCAATCAACAACGGCTGGAAAGATTTTGATGATCTATGATTTGTTTTATTCGTCTCCGTCCCCAATAGCAGAATAATTATACCCTGTACCGTATGGTACCAAGGGTATATTAAGTTTGTGCAAGACGAAAATGTATGTAACATATAGAAGGAGACGTCGGAGACACCCCAAAGTTACCTTAAATATGATCAGGGTGAATAGAGAAGTCGATATACCCATGTCCGTCTGTCCGTCCGTCCGTCTGTCCGTGTGAACGCCTAGATCTCAGAGATGGTAAGAGCTAGAGTTACCAAACTTTCACATTAGATCCCATATGATTCCATAGGAGGCAAGTTTATTTTATTTTTTTGATATCGGGGATAAATTATATAGCTCCCATGGGGGTGTTTGAGACGACCTCGACAAAAAAAAAAGCGTTTTAGATGAATAATTCCTTTGTTTATGAAGATATCGTAACCAAATTTGGTATTCGAAAGTTTTTTATAGTTCCCAATCACTGTACGAAATTTCATCAAAATCGGTTGACTATATCATATAGCTCCCATAGGACCGATCGGCCAAAATAACTTTTTTAAAGAAAAATTCGCTATATTCCGTTTTTTAATAAAGATATCCTAACCAGATTTGGCGTTTGAAAATTTTTTAGACCACTTAAGCAATGTGCCAAATTTGAACAAAATCGGTTGACTATATCATATAGCTCCGATCTTCCAAAAAATCGATTTTTTAACAAAATTTGTTGTGTTTCGTTTGTTTGTTAAGATATTGGGACCAAATTTGACATTCGTGAGTATTTTATAGTTCCTAAGCACTGTACCAAATTTAATCCAAATCGTTTGACTAGATCATATAGCTCCCATAGGACCAATCGGTCCAAAAACACGTTTTTTATACAAAATTCGATGTGCTTTGTTTGTTTGTAAAGATATTTGAAATAAATTTGGCATTCATATCTTTTTTAAGGTATTTAAGCACTGTGTCAAATTTTATTGAAATCGGTTGACTATATCATATAGCTCCCATAGGAACGATCGGTCAAAAAAAAATTTTTGCTTAAAAATTCTTCTGTTTTTGGTTTTTTGTGAAGAAATCGAACTTTATTACAAGCTAGTGGTACAGGGTATCCTAAAGTCGTCCGCTCCTGACTTTACGTCCGCCATTTTTTTTTTTTAAATCGGATAAATTGCCATTAAACCAAATAGCACTAGATTGATTAGAAGACATTTTACAGAAAACTTACAATTTAGGACTGCAGAACAGGTTGGCGACATATTGCGTAGATCGCAGAGCAAACAGGTTAAATAAGTTAAAGGAGAAGTACAGGAAGGGAATATATTATATAGTCGGAGGATCCAGTTATACACATTTGCACAAATTTATTGTAGCTTAAAAATATTGAGACTTTAAGAGCTAGAGTTACGAAACTTTGTACTATTGTCAAAAACAAAAGATGATCAAAGATGGTGTATGTTAAAGTCGGGTGCGGACGACTTTGGGATTGTCCCAAACACTACCACATTACAAAAAGATATTTATATGTCAAATTTGGTTACGATCCGTCCTATGGGCTATACGACACAGTCAACCGATTTTAATTAAATTTGGTACCTTTGTTGGAAGCAATAAAAAATTTAGATTTGGTTACGATATCTATAAACCAACGAATTATCCATCTAAAACTGTTTGTTTCTTTTCGAGGTTCTCTGAATCTCTGAAATACCGCTGTGAGAGCTATATAAAATCGAAAAAAATAAGCATGTCTCTCGTAGGATCAAAAGGGATCTTGTCTGAAAGTTTGTTTGATCTATCTCTTACTGTCTCTGAAATCTATTATATCGACTGCTATAGTCACTCTGATCATACCTTTTGTAACTTGGGAGGTCTCGCTTGCACAAACTCAGTGTACCCTTTGAACCATACGTTAGAAGGTATAAAAGTGACAGAATCAACAAATTTTGGTAAGATTGTTGTTTACGGAGACGTTCTAAGCTGATTTAATATGTATCCTCTTATAAAATGTGACTGGATTTATTTTCGAATTATGACAAACCGTATCAAAGGTGCAAAGTAGTGAAGGATACAGGATTTTACTATCAGGGGTTTTCAAGTTTTGTGCCGAAAACAGACGAGACGATATGTCCACATCTTTCTACTTTAAGGAGATACCACCGTCTATGTACTCCGAAACCTTTTTATGTAACAAATTTAAAATTTTCATTTATTTGGAAATTTTGAAATCTGGTTGGAACTTCAGAGCTAAAACCAAAAATTCCCAATTTCCACCCCTTTGCCTAGAAAATCCTTTAATACACATTATTATATCTATTTGTAAAGAAGTTCCTGTCAATATACATTTTTGAACTTTTTAATGAATCAATTCTACATAAAGGAAGTCATAATAATGGTCAACAAATGAAATATATATGTGCAATTTGCAGTATATTATTATTATTTTGACATGTTCTAAAAAATATTAAAATTTAAGAACTTAGTCTATCTACAAAAATTTTCCAACTATCTCTATTTCGCGCTATTGCTCGAAGTTCGCTGACAGATTTGCTCGTCTCACTCCTAATTGACCTTCGCCATGTGATTTTTGGACGTCCGCGGTTTCGTCTGCCCTGGGGGTTCCATTCTAGTACTCTATGCGCCATTTCGTCGATAGGTTTACGTAGGGTGTGCAGTATAGCATAATTTAATCCCGAAAATGTTTATTATACCCTGTACAAAGGGTCAGTGCTTCTGATCGTATGTATAAGCGCCTTGATTTCGGAGACTATAAGATCTACCAGCTGGTGCGCATAATTCCCATGGTCCACACCAACTTTTTTTCTCCCACATTCTTCAACATTCCTGTACGGTGCCTGGTCGATGGTATTATCGAGTGTTTTGCCTTAAATACGTTCATAATCGTATTTTTGCATTGGAAACTTCGACGAGCATTAAAGAGGTGGACTGGTATTAAACAAACTGGTTGATAGATCCCACTCATTTTTGGCATAGTCCTTAAGTACAGTCCTACAACATACAGAAACTCAAAATATTGAAAAGTACTTAAAGCGCGCGTTTTAAATGAGAATTTTTTGTTACAATGTATGTCACAATTGCAGATCCTGAGACATTTTTTTGTGTGGATGTGTTATCGTTTATATAGCCAGACCATAAACTAAATTTCTCTTTTTTTATTTTAGCTTTGGAGATACCACGTTATCAAGTGTAGCATATTAATGTTTTGGTTTATGGCCATACACTTAGTATGTTTGTGTATTTTAATGAGGGTTTTTAAGGTTATACATATATAGCGCAATATACTCGAACATGTGTGGCATGCATTGCAGGTGTGTCCACATATCAGCAATAATATAATCACATAATAGAACTATAGGGGGCCTTGCGTAATGGGTATTTCTTCTGGCATGGTACAAGAGCTGAATGTAATGGTATAGATTTATAGATGATAACTAAGCTTATCAGCTTACAATTCTAATCGGGAAAACAATAAAATGGTAACCAATATTCTTAACTTTCAGTTACAAACTTGAAGAATGCAATTAAGTACAGTGTGCTATAATGAAGCATCCACAAGATTTGACTATACCCGATGGACAGCAGCTAATGAAAATAAATAAAGTTGAGGAAATGGAGCAGGAATTGCATGAGCATGGTAAGTGCAGAAAACCAAACATTATGATTTCAACAGTTTGGCCTCCTGGCATACAATTTAGAAATGAGAGATCTTTATATAACATAGCTTTTTATTGTAAGGTGTTGGAGCATGTATTATAGCTCCAATAATTAAACAAAATATTTAATCTTTCTATGTTAATTTCTATAATAACAACGTCGATTCATTGGCTGAATTTTTAAAATGCAACTTATGATCGTATTTTGAAAATATTCTTTACAAGTTACAATATTGATGCATAAAGGATATTACAGATTGGAACGGAATTCTACATTATTTTGGTAAAAACTTCTTGGTTGCTGGAATTTATCCATAGTGTTACCAATATTATAGCGAAATTAATATAGACTGGTTAGGAATTTTTAAGGAACACGCAAGTCGATCAAGAGCTGTAGCTATAGCTAAGAAAAACAAGAGAATAATAAAAAAAGCAAACACATAAAAGGCGAAAAAATATAAAATGAAATACTTAAAACGTAAGCGTAATGTTTAACTTAACCCCAAAGGGTTAAACATGCGCAATAGCAAATATAAGCGGTTAAAAAACTGGGCAATACAAACAACCACTGCCACTTAAGTCTCAAGTAAAGCCGGGCCTGAGACTCGAACTAGCTGATTTTTAATTGCTGAATATTTATAGATAAATGTTGACGACCAGCCAGCCAGCCAGGGGCGCTGGCTTTTTCATGTCACCTTAGCTTATGACATGAGGAAAGCAATTTACACCAGAGACTGGGGCGACCGACTCGTACTTACTTAATTTGATTTAGCAGCAGCTAGATCGTAGTCGGAGGGCCCCAGGAAGAATTGAAATGTGACGATTTAGATATTCGTATACTTTGGCGATAATTGTCATCGGATAACTATGCGAAATGCTATAGCAACTAGCTCAATCCACTGAAAATGATGACGGATTTGTTGAACGGGTCGACCTACAGAAATCTATGTATTTTTACCCATACTCGTTCAATATAGTATAGGTATATACAAAAATAGACGGCAATTGAGTGAAAACTACTAGACAGACAGCTTATGGCACTGATATGATATGGGGGTTATCGTCAGTTCGCCTCGATTGATTTGTGTTGTTGTGTTATTTAAATATGGGAAAATCGCAGTTCTTAGTTTCATTGAGAATTTGGGAATAATAATTAAAAACTGGGCTATCTGCTCCATCTAGATAACTATAAAAATTGGCCTATAAAAATATGATATGAAAGTAATATTTTTTACTTCTAGGCTTCCGTTAATCATATTTTAAAATTGTAAGCGAGCATGTGGTAATTCAGTAGAGGTCTTGATAGGGTTTTGTAATAAATATAAGTCTCTGCGACTGATGTTGTCATCAATGTGATGTTCATTGACTTTCAATAATGCTTTATTTTAAATGATAATAAATTCAATTTGGATAAAAAAAAAACAAAAACTAATTTGGATTTGATAATAAGCCAGAATTATCTTTTTTTATTATGTGCTCTTCATGGCAATAATAATGATATTGGATTTACGTTATAACGTTTTTCGTCCATTTTTCAAAATTACAAACCTCGAAAATGCTTCTTAAAACAAAATAATAAGGTTATTTTCTTGTTTATCGACCTTAATTTACCCTACAAAATACTTTTATACGAAGCTTCACTGGTTGACCCTTAAATTTGAAAACTAGTGCAATCATAGAGATAACAAATTTTCACGAAAATCGGCGTATTTGCCAAATGCAAAAGTAAAGTATCGAATGGTCGGACTTAAAAAATGTGAGCGTTGACAATTTTATTTTTTATTTCGAAGATCAAATTTTTTATATTAAAATTTTGTTGTCCAACTAAATCTTTTCGTAACTTAAGCCAATCTTTCAATTAGGTAGTATTTGTTCAGCGTTCTCAACTAATATATGCTTGCTTTAAGCATTTTGTTGTTTATTCTCAGGCTTCTACTCAAATAGTTGAGCACAACAAAAAGTATCCCACAGATTCAAAAAAAAACACTCAACATTTGTGGACACATTTCACTTAAAGTTGTCGCTGCTAAATGAAGTGTAAATAGTAAATTGCATTCATCATTATTATTATTATTATGCATATCATAATCGTCATCGCAATGACAATGGCAATAATGATCATGATCATGATCATGATCATGAGCCTGATGACAAACAACACATGCGAATCACATGGGCTTCTCTATATACTAGATACTATACATATACGAATGTGAGAGTATGAGTACGTATCGTATGTGCACCATGTGCAAAAATAAACTTTGTTTGAGTGAGTACATACTATGTATATAAAAAAGTATGCAAATAAAATAATAATTTTCGCACAATTTTCACTTAAAGGAAAAAATGTACGCTTTGGCCTGGCTTATTTTCATAATTCCTGGAAATTGCAAGTGAGACCCACAACATATGACGTCTGACGTTTGTCTCCTCCTCCCGGGGACTGGATCAGGCAAATCAAACATGACACGCATTTTATTTAGCATTTTCTTATTGCTCCGAGTATCTTTAGCATTATGTTTGTCATACTTTTCCACACACCACGCCCAGATCTACCACACTTGCATATCTGTTGTGTGGTGTGTATGTGTGTAGGAAACGCTTCCCAGTGCATATGTACATACATATGCATAAGTGAATCTCAGATAAGTAGCATTCGGACAACAACTGAACGACAGTAGAGGGTAGTACGCTAGTTGAGTCGACCCTTTATTGCCTTTGTTGTTTTTTTCGAGTGATTCATTTGGAGTTGGTTAACGGTTGTGTTCAGTTTCAATCCAAAACATATGCGTCATTTTGTTCAGATATGAGTACATTCATACATATGCACACACAACAGTCGCGTATTTTGTAATTGCAAATAATGCAATCAGAACTCCATATGGCATTCCGTCAATCATTCAGTGGGTTGACGACAAAAGTAAAATTCATGCAGATCAGAAAATTAAGTCAAGATTTTGTTCAATTTCATATTTCTTATATTGCCATTTTAAGCCTTAAAATATCAATTCCTTTGTATTCTAAAGCAACGACAATGAAACCTAAATTTAAAAAATTTAAAAGACTTGTTAAGAGCTTAATAGGTTGCGGGACTAGAGGAATAGGCAATTGTTTAAAAAAGTTAATGAATGATCGACGAAATTGTCTTACGGGAGATCGAGAAAATGTTGTTGCACATTGTATATGTAGTAAACTTGTCTCCGGTGGCATAATAACGCATAAAATGCAAAAGTTTAGCTAATTTAATCTCCATCTCTGGGATATAGACGTAACTTAACATTACATATAAATTCCGTATCATGTGTATAGTTTTTGGTTTTTATCCTTATCGATTTATCCTTACCAAAACTTTTTGAATACTCTTAAAGTGTATAAACATCGTAAGATTCATGCCCCACAGAAACTACATTTCAACCCCTTTGCGACTGTGTTGTTGAACAATTTTCTATCTATCTATCTATTTATATCTCACGAACCAATACACAGTAGTAGGCTTAAAACCTCCGTGTGGACAACCTCTAACACACGCAAGAATCAAATTTGAAATTCATCGACGCGTTCATAAGAACACCCGTAACACCTAAAACATAAGATTCTTTTATATATTCAATAAATACAAATCTTTTAGTTCTCGGCTTTTGTTATTAATAGATATTGTACTGTTAACCTCAAGTGTCCTACAGGCTAGTCACCTCGTACAACTCTGGTCTGAAAAATTTATAAACGATTTGTCGTTCTGATGTTTGTAAGCCGACGATGTTAAGCTCATCTCCGCAGTAACTGATGGTGACAAATTGGTTAAAATAGCAGCATCATTTGAACTTTGTTTTTCCCTTTTAGTAGTGATATATGTTTCAGCTAGACTTTAATTTACTTTACTTTATAGGGTTTATCTTGGCATCAGGTTTATAGGTTTTAAAAAATTGAATTCGGATTAAAAGCAATTCCTACTTTTCGCTCTAAGGGCAAAGTATGACTCATTCGGAAACTCGTTCTTAGTGAAGTTTATTGCAGGCCGGTAAAAAGCAAATCCGGGCTATAGCGGCCACTGTATTACACCTTTAGTTTGCTTCGGCATTCTGAATTTTTTCTAGCAGTCCTGAGAAAATAGATAAAAAGATAAGTAGACCCATGTCACGCACACCTCTTAAAATATCCTTCGCTTTGGATAGCTTTAAAAGGCTCGCATGGCGTCAATCATACGCAATTATCATTAATTGTTCATTGCAAAGATGAATTTCCTTATTGGGTATTTACTAAATCCTACGTTTCTTAATAGGTTGTTATAAATTGTATTACTTATAAAATAAAATAAAATACAACCTTTGATTTTACTCAATGGGTAATGCTCAATTCTTCATACATAAATACAGATAAATGCAGAACCAACCATTTCTGACGCCAAATAAGAAAGTACTACAGAAACAAACAAAAACTTGTCATGTTCTGTTTCGTCACTGAAATTCCGGCGCATGGGGCTCCGGTTAAAGTACAATCAACGGCGGTAGCTGCGATTGTGCATGAACATGGATAGACAGGGACATGGGCATGAGCTTAGAATGACAGTCACCCAGCACACATACACGTACACTTCGAGTATAAAAATTATTGTCAATTGAATCACAAGTATCAATCAACACGTCGAGCATAGCGCAGTCCGAATTAAAGAAAAAAAAATCAGTTGGTTTGGGTCAGTCCGACTATAAAATACTCTACTACTACAATTTGACTGGGAACGCATAAGTCATAAGTGAATCGAACGTAGGTTAGGCGGTTTTTTGCTGTTCCACAGGGTATAAAAACTTAAGAATTGCCAAGACAATTGACAATTTCTTTCTGCGCACAAAGGCTCTCCGGCTAAAGCAATTTGCGTTGGGCAGGCGGCAAAAGTATCTTAATCTTTCACTCCGTAAGTCTAGCAATTTACTTTTTATTTGTCTTTATTATTATTATAAGCATTGCTGCGACTGATAACGGATCGTCTTTGACAGCTTACTCAGCGGCCGCCCCTCGTCTCCTTGTCTCCTCGGTATCAACATCTATAGTAGCAACAAGAACATTGACGACCTAATACTATGTATATATGTATATGAAATACTATGTATTAGCAGCGACTGAAAATAAGACGCGACGCAGTGAAGAGTAGCTCCAGTTTGATAAGAAATTGTTGTCGTTTGTATACGAGCTGAAAGTGAGTAGATCAACAAAAATAAATAAAAATATGTTGAAACTGTAACTGTACATATATATACATATGTGTATATAATATAAACATACTTGTATATATATTGGTATATTTGTTTTATAGTTGAGTTGTAAAATATTTTGGGATTTAGTATTTTTAACGAAATATTTAATCACTGTCGTTTTATCGAGTTGGTATTTGTTTTAAAACATTTTTTAACTCAAATATATATTAACCATGTTTACTTGGTATAAGTTACCAACTTGATCAGGTCAGATGCATCTTAAAGCTGCTATAAGCCGTAAGCACTTCGACAGATGCCAAGAGTTTTGCATTATTCGCGAGATTCTCTTAAACTCTTTTCTATTACAGGAGCTGAGAATCCTCAGCTCAAGTCATAGTCTGATCTGGATTTCTCTTCTTCTTTTCTTCTTCGCAGACCTTTGCATAAAAGCTTAAGCAGCCAATCTTAGAGGATACAAGTTTATTTCTATACTCCTGAAACTATCAAGAAGTTTTACAGATCGAAAAAATTCGAAATTTTAGGATATCCAGGAAATCCAAACCATTCGAAAATGGTTTCTTTATTTATTTGTTTTTGTTGAATGAATTGAAAAACATAATGTTCGAAAATTATAATAAGCTTTGACAAAAAAAAACATTTTGAAGAAGTTTTAAACTAAAAAAATTTCCAATTCTCAGTAAATTGTTTAAGAATTGTTGCCATAAATCTGCGTCTTAAAAAAAAAAAATGCTTTCTTAATATTTTGTATACTGTAGTTTGTATACAAAGTGAGCAAGCACGTATATCATTAAACAATTAGAATTATATAGCAGTATATATGGCAAACAATGATTAACCTAACTTGATAACAACAAGTCAATGTGGTTCGGTCTGTTTGCCGATCAAGCTGTCGATTGGTCGATAGATAGGTGGGTTCTAAGCTCTTTGCGCATGCTCTAACCGAGTCGTAATCAGCGTAAATTGTTAACAAATTTGCCTAGACGATCGGTTCGGATCGGACGCATCGGTGTATGCAAGTGCACACATAGAAATAATAATAAAAATAATAATAATATTGTTTATAAAAGTTTATATGGTTATAGCTGTAGTGCTTGTCCAACGACGCTGTTGCGACGCGGGAGCTGACGATGTCTATATATTAGTACACTCGTTTATACGATACGAGGAACGATGATCGGCGGCGGCGGCGGCGATGAGGTTCAGACGTCGGCATCGGCGTCGACGTCTTCTGCGCCGCTGTCGACTTCTATATCTACAACAAATATTATTAAGACAGTTAGTACGTGTTGAGAACATTATTTGAGGTTTAGTCAGTGTTTTGCACTGGACGGTTATAATACTATACATACAGATACACCGGGACCCACACGACAAAAGTGCCGGTTGCTATTCTAACAGATACAGATGCTAGGAAAATTTGCATACGTGCTGAGAATTGTTCACAGTAGTGTTGTCTAATACTTTTCTATTTTTTGAAAAACGCAAATCTAAGATGCAGTTGCGGCTAAATTTTTGGTGTTGCCAATATTAATTAGTGTTAATATTTAGCTTAAGTGAATATTTAAATGTGACCTCAAGTTCGCATTTTCGATGGATTTATCTTAGAATGTGTTCCGTGTAATAATAGCAATAAATTTGTAAAAAAATAAATTTACAAAACTCAAGTGCATTTTGTTAATTGAAACATTACCAACATTGTTGGTAAGTTATTTTTTGAGAAAAGGAAACGTGTTATAACCTTACCTAAATGTATGCCTCAATGTTGCCGAGTTTATTGGCTATGAAAACTGAGAGTCTAACAAATTCAAGCTATGACGATGCATTCACATTGGAGGAGAATCTTTTGCATATCATGGGTGAGTTTTCCCCTAAAGAGGAGGACATTAGTTTAGTCAGTTTATTAAATTAATTTCAAAATAAGTATATAAAATTTCACACATTAGGTATACTCTTATTGTTTCATAATGAATTTTTGCTCGCTTTGCTAATTTCCGATAAGAAATATTTATGGCTCGTGTTTGTGTCATCCAAAAAAGTTACTTAAATAAACATCAAAATCAGGCGATACATTTCTAATGCATACAAATATGTTTATTGATAAGAGTTCAAATCTTAGCTTCAATGATATGATTGTTTTCCAAGGCCACTTTTACTATAAGTCAAACACCACTTGTATTAGTAGTTTGTTGACAAGCTTCAAAATACTTTTTTTTAAAATTAATAATTAAAATTATAATTTAATGAGCATACAGTATGGAGTACATGTTGTAGAAAACACTGTACATACCATGCATAATAAGTGCATACATAATATAATAAGAAAATTCACGTGTAACTCCCCAGAGGCTTCAGAATTTTACCATGAGGCAATAAAGTTAACTTTATTGTAGTGCTTATCAAAAGTTTTTTATACAATGTTTTGCTGTTGTGATAAGATTTCGCCCAAATAAACATAAAAAAGGAAAGTACTAGTCAGTTGTATTTGCGTTGTGGATTTGGCAAATGCCTCCTAAAGAACACTATAATAATCAGGTAGGAACGTTATTAAGAGGCGGCAGGTGGGCGCGAACCATAATAAGTCTTGAGATTGCAAAACAAAGCCAACGTTATAACGCTCAAAATCTGCAAAAGTTTCACACAAACTAAAAAAAGTTTTGCTACGTGTGGGCATTGATTGCAATATTTCAAGAATTAGCCAATGCCTTGTCAAAATATGTTCCTGATAATATTTCCGTAAATAGGTTTTCTTTGAGATAAGAGTGGCTCATAATCAAACCAATGCATCCAAACACTTAGTATTAATAATTTGGATTCGATCATTCATTTTCTTTGTTTGTCTATTAGACCATAGATTTAACTTATTGGGGATTAGCTGCGACTGTAAAGCTATATTGTTCTCCCTTCCAGCCAAAAATCGTATCAACAAGCCAAATATCCGAGACAAACTGAATTATGTTGTTTCCTTAGTGTGCATTTTCCAGTAGGTACAGTGTGCGCCATTTGACTGTGGTCGATGGAAATATTGAATAACTTGAACAATTCTCAATCGATTTTGAAAAACTATTTATTTTTATAAAATTAGAAACTTTACAATTTTTTCCATTCAGTTGCCAAAAACAACGTCAATCAAATGACCTCCTTTATTGCGGATACAAAATTCAGCTCTTTTTCTGACATTTTCCATGACATTTGCCAGCATCTCGGGTGATATCGCAGTGATTTCGGCTCGAATATTGTCCTTAAGCTCGTCTAAAGTCTTCGGATTGTTGGCATACACTTTGATTTTTAAAAATCCCCACAAATAAAAGTCCGGTGCCGTTAAATCGGGCGATCTCAGTGGCCAGTCAATATCCCCCCCTTTCGATACCACACGTTGGGAACTTTTGACGCAAGAAGTTCATCGTTGATTTCGCGGTGTGACATGTCGTGCCGTCTTGTTGAAACCAAAAGCCTTTAAGACCTTTTTCACGCATTTCTGGTAAAACAGAGTGTGCCAACATCCATCGATACCGATCCCCATTGACAGTTTCCCCAACTCTGAAGAAGAACGGACCGATGATGGTTTTTGAGCAGACACCGGCCCAAACAGTCACTTTCTGATCATGCAGTGGAGTTTGATGGATAGTATGAGGATTTTCTTTCCCCCAAATGCGACAGTTTTGTTTATTTACAGTGCCAGATAGCGTGAAATGGGCCTCATCAGTCATTAAAATTCGCTCCCAAAAATCGGGCTCCGATTCACTCACTCGTATAACGTTATTGGCGTAAGCCACGCGTCGCGGATTGTCTGTTTCAATAATCTTTGGGTTAACTGCACTTTATATGGAAACATATCCAGATCATCTTTCAGAATCCTCCTCAAAGTAGTTCCACTGATGTTTAGTTGCTGAGACCGGCGGCGGTACGAGACAGAAGGATTCTCTGCAACACTCCGTTGAACAGCTTCAATATTTTCATTTGATCGTCGAGGACGTGGTTGATTTGAATGTGGACGGTCCGCTACAGACCCGTGATTCTCAAAATTTGAAGCTAAGCGACGAATAGTGCCACTTTTAGCCGCAGAACGACCGCGATACTTTTGACGATACGCACGCTGTGTTGCAAAAATTGAACGATTACATTTAATGAACATTGTCACTATTTCCGCGCGTTCTTTGGGCGTGAATCGATTCATGGTTAAAATTGTAATGCAATAACCTTTCCAAAATGTGTTCGACGACGTCCATCGGTTGAAATCTGTCAAAGTTATTCAATATTTCCATCGACCACATTTAAATGGCGCACCCTGTAGTAAGGAATATCTCAATTGGAACAAGTTGCTCTTCGCTTAGCATCTGTTTGGTGGTGTGTCTGCCAATGCTATAGAAGGGGGAGGCTCTTTTTACGCGAAATTATCAGGTTCTTCGTACTCGGATATGTTTCGCATTCATCTTCAAGCCAGCCATCACGTTAAAGACGGCCTGATTGTGGGCTGAGGGAATCACTTTCGCAGTTCTTCAATGTAGACATGGTGGTTCTTTTGATCGAATTGGGCATGCAAGTTATTGTTTAAACATCGTTCATCGTCTATTTATGTATCGCCAGTCAAGTGTCAAACTTCCGCGATCACAGCTTATTTTGGAAAATAAAATTCGGCTTTACAAAGCAGTTTTGAAACCGGTATGGACATATGCAATAGAACTTTGGGCAACTGCAAGTACAAAAAGATTTCTTGTACTCGATCTTCGTTATAGAGTTTGAAACAATAATATAATACCGTAACCAGTCCTGCTATTTGTAAACAGACAGCTTGCAAATAGAAAAAAATCTTTAAATAAAAGTATCAAACTTTCTTACCAAACTAATTGAATTACGACTTTTTAATGTAATCCTGTGATATACCATTGCCTCCAATTCGATTACTTTTGGGGTCTCTTTCTATACGTTACTGGGCATAAAAGGTCCGTACAGTAAAAAAAAATAAACAACAATAAACGTTTCTAGCTTTATTTAACTCTAAGATCTAGGTTTCGAACGGACAAACAGACGGATATAGCTAAATCGCTAATTCACATGTTTCGTATAAAGAAGTTATAGTCTGGTTTTGCATCTAGAATGCCATTGATTAAGGACCTGAAATCGTTTATTCAAAATGCTTATCATAACTTTGGGTACCGTCCCCCAGACCGCCTGTATGAACAACTCGATTTCGGAGACTATAAGAGCTAAAAACACGAAACTTTACCAGCTGGTGCACGAATTTCCTGAATAGATGAAGTTTATTGAATCCTCTAGTAGTACATTGCGCTTCTAAGCTATACCGTTGGATATTATTATTTTAAACTTAACATAATGCATCAATATTTGGCTTTACGTAATTTTATGTATTACAAAAATTACATACATTGTAACAAAAACGTTTCGGAATTTCTAAATAAATCGCAAAATAGTTAATCTTCTTCAATATATACTTTGTCTGCTTCTAAAAATGCCCCTTCTGAAGCAATACACATATGCCAACGCTTCTTCCAATCTTCGAAACATTTTTTATAGGCGTTGGCCGTGATGGCGCTCAACTCTCTTGTCGCATTCTGTTTTATGATCGGTATGGTGTCAAAACGGGTTCCCCGGAGTTAGTTCTGAAAAGAGGAAATGGTCACACGGGGCCAGATCTGAACTGTTCACAATCGTTGCTCGATGAGATGGCGTGTTATCGTCGTGCAAAATCCACGAATTGCCTGCCCACAATTCCGGCCGAATACGACGGATCTGTTCACGTAAACGCCTCAAAACATACTCCTTATTGACCGTTTGATCCTCTGGAACGAATTTATGATACAAAATATATTAACCACCAATTTTAGTAAGATGTGCCATGTCCCCTAATAAACTAACCCATATCCTAAATTTGAAAAATATAATTAAAACATTTTTAGGAGGAATATGCAGGAACAAAATTTATCAATAAAAAAGCTACAGGGTATAAAGCTGGTGTCACATTTTTTTAAAAATAGTATTATTGAATAGATTAAAAGAAATGAAATTATTTTCAAATGTTATACACATGAATGGCTTAAATAATTGCTTTAAACACTGAGTACAAAAATATCTATGAAATACGTAATACTGGCATATAAAATTATTGGCTTATCTCGTTACTTCAACATTTACAAGGTAGAATCATCAAAATCGACATCGCCTGTTATTTGTACTTAATTTCTTGTAATTATTTATCTACTACCTTATTAAATAATAGCAGGTCTTTAGTGTTGATTATTTAACCGGAAATACTAGACATATATTAATGGACATGTGTGTATGGATTAAAGTCTTTTAAAGTTCTCGACATTTGAAAACTTGGTACTTCAGTTTTAATAAAAAGTGAAACTAAATAACAAGCTGATAACGCTCATCAAAAAGTGGGAACACCTTTTACTATAAGTACAAGATACTTAGCCTACTCTAAGTTGGCTCGTAATTTGCGTAGGATCGATTAGATATACATTTATGTTAGCTACAGCCGGGAGCTACTTAATGAGTAGCATTCAATCATACGATGTTAGATTGGGATAGGTCTAAATATAGAAATGGCCAAGTCACGGTGACTTTTGAAATATTATGTCAAATCATGATGAGTGCATGAAATAAATGGGGCTAATCATGCTGAATAGCCGAAATGAGATTAATATTAAGTTAAGATGTATTGGTTTAACTGTACTTTCTTTATTGATTATTAAGCCAACGTTTTTTTTATTTTTATTCGAATCGTTGGCGAAATTAGTGTTATATATTTGTCACTCTTCGGGGTTCTGCGGATCGCAAACGCTACGACAAATATAATGTACTCTATTTATATGTGGAAGTCAAACTAGGGAGATCATAATAGGAGTTCTGTCATACTCTTAAGTCAAGTAATTTATCTGGCGAGATTTACTAGTTATGACTGACGATTATACAAGCAAGTCAAGTTCTAAATGTCGTTCGCATCATAATTTGCTGTCTTTTTTTATTTTTTGTTTATTACGACGCGCGGTTCAAGGCAAAAACTGTTTAATTGCAATGTCGGCTATGTAGAGATACAAATGTATCTGAAACACGTTAGCGCCCAATTAAAAGTTAAGACTTGGATTTACAATAACAACAAATTGCTCTCAACTTTATGAAAATTGCACTTGACTTGATTTTTATTTTTTTATTTTAAGGCGCCATTTTATTATTTGTTGCTGTTAAGCACTATGATAGTTAGATACTGTACTAAGATATAATAGATTGTCTAAGCTTTTATAAAGCGAGATTGCTTTTATCGTTATGCAAGCTTATATTTAATACATATGTACATATGTGTATATATATTACAAATACGTCTGTGTTTCGTATTAGTATATGATTGGTCCACGGCTGCGTTTATAGCTAATTAATTGAGACATTTTTATTATTTAAATTATAGACGATATTCGAGTAATTATTAGTCGTAAAACTAATGAAAACTAATTAAAGACAGACATGACATGATTACCTGACATCCCCGAAGCTTAAGCACAAAAATTTTAAACACAATTGATCCAGATAAAAACAAATGTTTATAAAAGTTTCAATTTAATTTATTGCCTATTAAAGAAGTAACTTAACAACTGAATGTTTTTAACCAATTTTTTTTAATATTAAGATTTTAACAGGAATTATTAAAAAACATATTTTATTTCTAAGCATAAATATTTCACCTAAAATGTACGAATATAACATATTTTGCTTCTGAAGTGGTCATTACAACCGATTGTCGAATAACGACCTTAGGTAGTCTTAGCTTCGCACTCCCTGCTATCAAAGATAGCTTGTGAGCTCACTACCTGGACCTTTTATCAAAGGCATGATCTACCCCTCCACTGGGTTCCACAACAATTGCATTTATTTATTTGAAAATCGCATTAGATCGTACTGAGTATTTTCCTGTCAAACATTGTACATCTTGTGTACATGGATAGTTTTGTTCGCATCAAAATATCATTGAATTTTCGGCAAAAGTCGCCGAAAAAGTACTACCAAGATCATATTTTCTAAACCAATTGTAGTCGAAAGAAAAATGCCCGGCTTTATAATAAGTACTCATACATAGTGATGAGCTGAGCTACAAGTTGTGGAAGATGGTTTTTTTTGCATGTGAAATAATTGCCAATGAACAATGTGTACATATTTTTCTTTCCAATTCTTGGTGCCACATACTATGAGCGGTTTTAAAACCGTTGTTAGCCATGTCTGTGGCACCAAGAATTGCAATTGCATCGAAATTGAATCGAATTGGTTTTCTGTGGCACCCCTGAATAATCCACATTTACATTTGAAGGAATATCTAAAAGACTTAACATTTCTTTTGAATAACTTCCTGTTAATACTGAACATGTCTAAGGGACGCAACTAGTGGATCTGAAAAGGCTGCCAACATATTAAACAGATTCTTGATTCCCCTTGGACGTGATATTTTAACTTTATTAACAGCTCTGAATTTTTTATGATTCTAGTTTCTTGATTTCTGACATCTCCCAATGGGTAGGCAATGATATTCAATCAATGAACGACCATGTGCCAAAGTTTTGTGAAGCGTTTGAGCAAGTTTCTATCCCGGTCCTTTAACGGATCTACAGTCTCAGTGGCATATTCATCAAATTCATCAAGTTAAAAATCTTTAAAATAACACCCAATCTTTTGATAATTTCTTCATCCACTTTAGTTATTTCTGATGCAGTTTTGATTTCTGCAAAGAATTTTTGGAATGAATATTCATCGTGTGTGCTACCATATCCATATTTGGGACAATCGACTCCTAGTCCAAGTCGAGTAAGGAAATCGTCATGAATTTTATTTTCGCTGATATTTTATTTTTCCTTGTCTGGAGTGTTATCATCTAAAGATTCATTAACGTGCGAAAGAGTATATACAAGTTTCATACCAATTCAAATTTAAAGTGCAGAAAAATAAATAATTTAATTCAAAGTTTCAGAAGAGAAAGGCGCTTATTTTTGTATTTAGATACGTCTGTCTAGGTTGATGATGAAATAATAGGATCTGATGTATCTACTACTCTCTAGAACACATCAGTATAATTATTTAATCGACTTCATTTCCCTGGGTGATTCAGTTGATCAGACTTGTACATTTTATTCCGAGAACTCACACCCTCCTCTCCAAAGTACAATATTCCCTATCATATCACATAAATGCATAAGAATTTTGTGTACATATGCAAGGTTTGCCTACCCATGCTTTCACTAAGCTGCGCTATCTACTTGGACTAAGAAGTTTACATCGAATCCCTTAGATACTGCTAGATCTGCAGCTTCTTTTATTTCAGCACCTAATATATGGTATATACATATATATATATCCTACGCGCCTCACCTTTTTATATGTGTCTTTTAAATTGTTTGACATTTCTTTATCAAGATGTCCAATTCAACAACAAGCGGTGGCCAAAGCGATTACTTTTATCGTCAAAAATTCTGCTTTCGTTTTCAGACCAGGTGCGAGTTTTTGCCTCTGTAAAACAATTGAAAATAGAATCCTCATTTGCGTTCTTCGGCAAACAACTCCATTGTGTCCACCTTAGGTGTTGACCTACCCAAATAAATTTTTTAATATACGCAAAGAGCTTTTTAATATGACAATAGTAATTTTTAACTACTCTGATTGAGCTGCATCTTAAAAATTTTACGTGTGTTACTTAAATATACTTTTTTTTTTTTTTTTTTTTTTTGCGATTTCGAGTTGGCTCAAAAATGCGTACCTAATAACAGCAGTATTTAAGAGCTGATAGGTTAACAGCGGCGCTTTTTGCTTAACATTACGAGCTTATGTTATTCTGATGCTTTATAATAACTTTTAAAATATAAGTATTGCCCAGCTAAAGTTCGATGATAATTTTAAACCGCAATCTGATCGTCTTATAGCCGCGTCTCTTTACTTCAATTAAACATATAAATTTAAGTCAAGTTTTAAATCGATGGGATAATAAATAATAACTTCAGCATTATCCAGATAGCAAGCTTCTTAACAAGACCAAAATTAAAACTGTAAATTTATTTATTTTTCGTACTGTGCCCCTTTTGGCTAGTTGTTATTGATTGAACGCCTCTTCCTTTGAACCCATTTTGACTGTCTCCAACCTTAGCGTTAGTCTAAAGAGACTCTAAACTTCGTTACATTTCACTAGTTCGTCCTAATATTGAATGCGGTTCCCCACAACCTTAAGAAATAACGAAGGTATCACAAAACAATGCTATTTATGCATAAACTCATATCTTAACAATTTCTTTTTATAGATTCCAGACTGGCTCGTAATTTTAATTTGTATTTTCATTAATTTTTTAGTTTTAACGCTCTCTGACTTCCATTGTATTCTGCATTCACCGCTATTTTTTCATCTTGCTTTTCGTTTTCGACTCATTGATTATAATCAATATAATAATAAATGTCAATAAAACATAATAATTATTTTTGACATAAAATTGGATTTAACATAAATGCGCCTCTTATAAAGCTGTTGTATTTATGACAACTTAGTTAATTAATGAGCACGATAGCCCCTAGGGATGCGCGATACCGATTCGGTATTTTGAGTATCGAGAATAACAAAGTCGATACTGAATATTCGATACAGATGTTTCGGTTCTTGATAAATCGTCGATCCGTATCGGGCTAATTTTATTTTTATATTTGGTGGTTTAAGTCAGCTAGTTTAACAATAGGTACTTAAAGATAATATAAAAATTATTGGATCATAGTAATAATCTAGTTTTAAATATTACGGATTAATAGTCAAAATTATAGAAGACTTAAAAGATTAAATGTTCTAGATCTATCATTAAATTATCTTCTATCCTATCTTCATTTATTTAGGACTTTATAAAATATATTCAAAAAAAAAAATCTCATAAAATCGAATTCGTATTGAGTTTTTTGGAATACTGAATACTTCGATTTGATATTTTTCGGTATCGAGCATCTCTAATGGCGGCCTTGAGCTGTTCCTCCAGGATGTTTAAATAATGCTTTAACTACCTCCAAACCCTGTTCGCCCGGAACAAAGTCGTGTCATGTTGGGTGCCTGGACACTAGGGAGTGGATGGTAATACGATCGCTGACGATCTAGTGCGACAGGGTGCCTCCATCCCGACTACATCTCCTGCGCCGTTTTGTTATATTGGTTGGGAGAACATAGGAGATACTGGTTCTCCCTTCCGGGGCTTCGTCAAACAAAAATGCATGTCAAACCTCTGGATGTGATCATGACAAAAGGTCTTGGCAGAGCGGACCTAAAACTCCTGGTAGCTTATCTATCTAGCCACCACACTGTTACATACCATCTACAGAAAATTGGCCTATCGGACTGTTCAGGCTCTGTCTAGAAGACGATGAAACCACCAGACATATTCTCTGTGACTGCCCAGCGCTGGTACGGGACCGAGCCTGTCACATGGGAAAGGAACGGATTAGTCCCTTCCATCTCAGGTCAATACCAAAAAAAGACCTACTGCTTTCATGCGGAAAGCGGAGTCTTTTGCTTTAACTTAAGGGTATGGTACAAAAGACCTTTTGGTCGCAGTGCCCCACCTCTCTGTAAGGAACCCTTTTACGGAGGAAAAAAAAGAGTCTAACATATAATAGCGGCTTAAACAATGTCTAAGAGTTCAGATGCTTCTTCGTCTTGCTTCGTATCTTTTAATTAACTCTCGTTTCGGGTGCATGCAGCTGCACATGTATATACATTGGTTTGAAGGATGAATGTCTTTACTGAAATGATAGGTGTACGATATACACTCTGGACACAGACAGATAGGGGGGTTACGTTTCGATCAAAAATGTTTTGCCGCCAGTTGCTCTTACGCATTTTTGTTATTTTTGTCTAGTTGTTATTATTTCTTTTTTCTTTTAAATTGATCTTTGACACGCAATTTAAAATTAAATGGCAAATCAACAAAATAAAAACAACGACAACAACAACAATAATAATACTACTAACAACAACAACAGCTCAGATACAGCGAGAATTGCGGACTATATTTTTGATATCGCTCGAAGTTGTCGTTGAGTCATTTTTTATTGTCAGCCCGATTCGTGTGCAACATTTAATTTAATTTTTTTCATTTTCATTCCGATTTTAAGTTGAGCGTTTTGCAGCTCAGTTGGAGCTTTTGCTATCAGTAGTGCCTTTGGGCACGTTATTGAAATATTCCAGCTCTGGCGATAAGAGTGACTATAAAAGTTTTTAGAGATTGATTCATCGATTCATGAAGGGGAAACGCAGGGGATGGGCATATTAGCTTGTGCTAGACAACGTATATTTTTCTCGTAATTATTTGCAACAAAATTCGAAATTATGTACAACATCTGTGCAATTGACGTATTGCTCGCATTGCAGTTGCTTTTGAGGGATGTCATACATATACCTATAGTATTAAGATGAGATTGAAATATCGGCTTAATCTTTAGTTTAAAAATGTATTCAAATGTAAATAAAACTGCGCCCATAATAATGTTCATTTCAAAATCAAAATTCTAAACAAACTTTGTAAAGAGAAAGTTATTTGTTTATTAAGCTCACATGAGCGATACAAAAGGGATAACACTAGCTTTTTGTAAAATGATTTATTATTATACTTTTCAAATTTTCAATAACAATGCTACAAATGAAATGTAAGTTGTTTTGAAACCATTTGCAGCACTGCATGTCAAAATTTATTTTATTTTTCCCGGTATTTTGTCAGATAGATTAATTTATTACAAAGCTATAAAATAAATATACCCTATGCATAGAATACAGCTCTGAAAAAACTCAGAACTTAGGGTTGTAGAGTAAATATGCGATACACTTCGTAAATTGAATGCCTTATTAAGAATATTGGAACAGGTGGGGCCAAAGCATCTATGGATCCATGCCCAAGAACGAGAAACTGGTAGGCAGATGGATAGTCAAGTGCCAAAGCACAATACAGAAATACTATATAATAGAACAGCTAAAAAGGGTTTAGGTAAAGTTAGCTATTAAAGTAAATAGAAAGAATATGTAGGGAATACATTGAAACTCCTAATCAATTTCCTTATTGAAATCTCCTTCTTGCATACAATCAAGGCAGGTAAAAAGATTCCAAGCTTTACCAGAACGAATAAAAAGGTTAATATCATTTAAGGAAAGATTAGTGTCACCTCGATAGTGAAGTCTGGAACAGAGCCTTATAATGGAATGGATATCTACATTAAAGGGAGAACTTCATGTCTAATGCTAGGTATGCAGCTTCTGGATTAGAAAGGGTGAAAAAGCTATTGCTCCAGGTGAGAGACAGCGACCTCTGGACATGATATTATATTGTGGTTAAGAGGAATTGTCTTTTTTGTGCCGGGATTAAGAGAAACTGTACAGAAGTTACAAGTTGGAGTTAAGAAACTTTAATAGACAAAGGCGTTGAATAGGTAAATTGTTTTTTAATTACAGGAAATGCGTTACATGCGTTAGTGCAGGGTATAAAGTCGGGCATGACCGACTATAGCATTTACAGGGTTTATTATGGTCTGGAATTAAAAGAAAATAAATGGCGTTTTTATGTTAGTACTATAACATATATCTATTGAGTGATTAATATCCATTGGAGTCAATAATTTGTATTTCACCTATTTATCAGAAAATCACTTAAAGAAATAGAAAGACTATCATATTTGTATGTATGTAGTTTACAATGCTTTCAAGCAAGTTATAACCTCGTTCATAAATTATATAGAGCTATTTATGATACGTATACTGCACTTTTTCAAAAGATATCAGCATATTGTATATTTTTATACCCTGTACCGTAGGGTATATTAAGTTTGTGCAAGCCGAAAATGTATGTAACATATAGAAGGAGACGTCGGAGACACCCCAAAGTTACCTAAAATATGATCAGGGTGAATAGAGAAGTCGATATACCCATGTCCGTCCGTCTGTCCCTCCGTGTGAACGCCTAGATCTCAGAGATGGTAAGAGCTAGAGTTACCAAGCTTTCACATTAGAACCCATATTATTCCATAGGAGGCAAGTTTATTTTATTTTTTTGATATCGGGATAAATTATATAGCTCCCATTGGGGTGTTTGAGACGACCTCGAATAATGAGATGAATAATTCGTTTGTTTATGAAGATATCGTAACGAAATTTGGTATTCGAAAGTATTTTATAGTTCCCAATCAGTGTACCAAATTTGATCGAAATCGGTTGACTATATCATATAGCTCCCATAGGACCGATCGGCCAAAATAACTTTTTTAAAGAAAAATTCGCTATATTTCGTTTTTTAATAAAGATATCCTAACCAGATTTGGCGTTTGGAAATTTTTTAGACCACTTAAGCAATGTGATAAATTTGAACAAAATCGGTTGACTATATCATTTGAATTTGACATTCGTGAGTATTTTATAGTTCCTAAGCACTGTACCAAATTTAATCCAAATCGTTTGACTAGATCATATAGCTCCCATAGGACCAATCGGTCCAAAAACACGTTTTTTATACAAAATTCGATGTGTTTTGTTTGTTTGTAAAGATATTTGAAATAAATTTGGTATTCATATCTTTTTTAAGGTATTTAAGCACTGTGTCAAATTTTATTGAAATCGGTGGATTATATCATATAGCTCCCATAGGAACGATCGGTCAAAAAAAAAATTTTTGCTTAAAAATTCTTCTGTTTTTGGTTTTTTTTGAAGAAATCGGACTTTATTACAAGCTAGTGGTACAGGGTATCCTAAAGTCGTCCGCGCCCGACTTTGCGTCCGCCATTTTTTCGGTTGAATTAGCGTATATAAGAAAGAATATTGTAAAAAGTTATTTATTGTTATTATTATTATATTCTGACGTACACAAATGTGAACCTAACCTATAAACGCTAAATTATTTATATTATATGGCTTATACATATTCATTTTTTTAATGTCCTACATAAATAATTCTTGTGTATGCAAATTTATATGTATCGCAAAGAAAAAAACAACTCATTATTTAATTGCGTGGTACGTTTAAATTAGCTAAATTATTTCTATTAAACATAGACAAACGCCTAATATTTATTTTTTTTATTAGCCCGATACGCACAAGTAAACTTTTAATTGAAAATTATTTTTAAGAAATTTAAAAAAAAAATTATACTTTCATGAGTATCATGTATTTTAAAGACGCTCTAAAATAGAAAACTTTAAAATTAAATAAACAATTATAATTTTAATGACCAAAACTATGATAAAATATTATCTCGAAAATTTCGATAAGATTTAGGCATAACTAGTTAAGTTGTCGATCATCATCTAGATGTTATTTCACAGTACAGTGAAGCAGGGAATCCTCTAGACGTGCGCCGCTCCAACTTGTTTTCATATATATTTTTTGTTTAATCTGTTTGGGGGCTCGCCTTACTTAAAAATAAGAATTATTAATTAAGCTAATTAGCACATTGAGTCAACTGCATACGAGTAGAAGTTCATTGGTAGGTTTTACTATATATGCCTTAAGATATATTGATTTGTTGATTTCATGATAACAATTCAAAATGCGTCCAAAAATATACGCAAATTTTCCCACTGTTATCAGGCAATGGGATCTTTTATTTTGGCCAATAATATACATAATTGGGCTGGGCGTGAAGCGAACCCCTGCAAAAATAAATCATAAGTGCTTTGACTAAATTTTTAATCTAAGATTACGAACCACACGAATATAAAATAAAAACAAAACATAATATACTATATATAGTTGTACACTAGCTTAAGCAATATGTATATTTTATTTTTTCAAACTAACGGTGACACGACAAAATAAAAAATGAAGTCTAACGATGACTTGCCAGAAATACACTGCGCTCTTTTGCTAGCAATAATACAAATGGAAAAACATCAACAACTGAGGAACTACCAGTAACGTTACATAGAAATTCATAAACTTGTTTGTTTACACTTGGCAAGAGAATGCGGGCTTAAAATATATATAAATTCCCCTTTTTTTTTTATTAAACATTAAGAATAACAATAAAAGCTTTTTGAAAAATTTTAATTACTTTTTGGAAGGATATAAATTTGAAAGCGGTTTAAGCAAACTGTTGGATAAATGTTATCTGGAAATAAAATCTTGGGCTGATCCACAACAGGCATCATGGCCTTCCCTGAAGCATTTCCTTAGAATAGAAAAATTATTAACTACATTAACTAAATGAAATTAGCGAACATGCTTATATCTATTATAAAAAAATGACATACTATACATACATATGTATATAAATATTAAACTACTTTCCGCAAGCTTTACGCAGATTTTTGTGACTTTTTTTTTTGATAGTCATCATTGCAACTTGTAAAACCGCTCATTTATTTATTCTCGTATCGATGGAGCTGCGCGAGGTTAAATAAAAGCCGGCTTTTTCTACACTTGCATACATTAATATTCCCTCATATACTATGTACATATATAGCTATCTTTATACCTATGTGTAGTATAGTATTTATGAGATGCTTCTACTGTTGTCTCCAAACTAAATTTCTATCTTTAGCTGCGAATGTGTGTATGTGGTTGTGAGCGCTGCATATGCTCCGAGTTGAGGTTGGGGCTCACGCGATCAACACGCGCCGATTTTACTCTCTGAGAGCAAGAGCTTTACAAACAACATGCAAACACATTACCAAGGGCGTAGTCGACTTTTCACAAAAGGGGCCGTTCGCTAAATTACATTTTTATTGTAATTTGGATAGCATTAGTAGTATGTACTGCACTCAAAATAAGTGTAAGTACTAAGTATAGGCCAATTAATGTAAAAAAGAATTAAATTTAGATTTTTTAGGAGATACAAGTATATTTTTGGGGCGCTTAGGGCGGAAACGAAACTTCTCCAATCGTCCCTGCTTAATCGCCTAGATTCATTTTGCACGCTTCTTCTCGACGTCATTCTCGGTCTGCTCCTGCGTCTGTTATCCTGCCAATTGTATTCAAATGATATTCTCGCTAGGTAATTTTCGGGTTTTCTTAAAGCATGGCCACTTTCTTCGCAGGACCTCAATACCAAACAGCTTACAACCACATGAATTCCTCAGTTTAATATTTGAAATCGTTTCTGGCCAAAATACACGCAATATTTTCCTTAAGCACTATTTTACAAATAGTTGTCGTTTTCTGAGCACAGCATCAGTAGCTTTCCAGGTTTCTGATGCATATACATAACAGAATAGGCTTTACATATGCATTAAATATCTTCAACTTTTTGGTTCTAGTAATATTTCCAGAGCGGAATAGTTTGAAAAGCTTATGAGACGCTTATTAGACATAGCTATTTAACCATCCACATTTTTTATAGATATTTTGTTTATTTATACGATTTCAATATATATATTTAAATAATTAAATAAAAACAAACTTAAGGTTAATGTCGGACAAAGTAATTTTCTTAACAAAGCAAATAATCATAAATATTATAGGCAGATTGCTGATAATGGAGAACAGGGGCCTGGCTACGCTCTTGCACAAACGCTTTGAATTGATTTAAGCGCTGATTAACGCACACATAAACGCAGCTTACACCGATACATACACACGCACTCACACATGCAGCAACTCGGTAACAGACAACATACGATATGCCAATGTTGGCGTTGGAGACACGCAGTGGCACACACAGCGGGAAAGGGTTGACGTCTGAGTCTCTTCTCTCGGTTTAGAATTTTTGTCGCCGCCGCCACTGCGTCGTTTTGTGTTTTTAATATTCAGTTGCACTAAAATGGTGCGCAAGTCCGGTAGAGTAAAAAATCTTAGTCGCGGTGGCAAGTCCAACTCCAGTGGCAGTGGGGGCTTTTTGTTGCGTGGCATGAAGGTCACAACAGGGGCTAATGATAGCATTTTACCAGGCGGACGAGGGGTTATTAAGAGGCGTCGCGGTAGCAGCACCAGCAATGTGAATACAAGTGCTGCTTCAAGTGATGGTGACGGTATGTTTCTATTTTCATATTACCATTTCGTATATACAAGACCCAGAGTGGTTTTTTATCACTCGCTAGATGATCTTTTGAAGAACGCGAAATTTGCTTCAAAAATGTTTTTTAATTTAAAATTATATAATACTTCTTTCGTAGCTTAGAAATTAATCTTCTACGAAAAAATCTAATAACTTTGAATCTAGCTTTCTCGGCGAAAAAGTTTACATGAAAGTTGAGCTTGTAAACAGCCGAACCATCGCTCAATAATATTATTAGAGTTTATTTTGCAAATTCTTAACTCTTTCTTCTCGCTTTTTTTTTTGTAGATTCAACTGAAAGCCACATCATGCACGCTGACGCTCTCTCCGTGGCCCATCCCGGCTCTTCGCACAGCCCTATCGGGCATGCGTTGAGCCCAAATGGCGTCGGGATGGGCATGAGCAATAGCAGCAATCAAAGCAGCGAGAATTTTGGCAACAATAACAATATCTACTCGCCCAACAATAACAGTAGCAGCGCCACTGTGGGATCTGCGCAGCAACAACAACAACAATCGCCAACAGTTTGCGCCATTTGCGGGGACAGAGCGACGGGCAAGCATTATGGAGCCTCTAGTTGCGATGGCTGCAAGGGATTCTTTCGACGGAGTGTACGTAAGAATCATCAATATACCTGCAGGTAGGTGCCACCATTGCAATTTATTGATGCTGACATGGTTAAATAGCTCTAATATGCTTAGATTCTCCCGGAATTGCGTCGTTGACAAGGATAAGCGAAATCAGTGTCGGTATTGCCGTCTGCGAAAGTGCTTTAAGGCTGGCATGAAAAAAGAGGCGGTGCAAAATGAACGCGATCGGATAAGCTGTCGACGCACTTCCAACGACGATCCAGATCCGGGCAATGGACTATCTGTCATCTCGTTGGTCAAGGCAGAGAACGAGTCAAGGCAGTCGAAGGCTGGCGCCGCTATGGAGCCGAACATCAATGAAGATCTCTCCACAAAACAGTTTGCAAGTATCAACGATGTATGTGAGTCAATGAAACAGCAGTTGCTCACTCTGGTCGAGTGGGCCAAGCAAATACCAGCCTTTAACGAGCTGCAGCTAGACGATCAAGTAGCTTTACTGCGAGCACACGCCGGTGAGCATCTGCTGCTGGGATTATCAAGGCGATCAATGCATTTGAAGGACGTTTTGCTGCTTAGCAACAACTGTGTGATTACAAGGCACTGTCCTGGTGGGTATTCAATGGTGGTCCACTTAATTGCAACTTACTTAACGTTTCACATTTTTGCAGATCCCCATGTGTCGCCAAATTTAGACATATCACGCATTGGAGCGCGAATAATTGATGAGCTTGTAGTAGTTATGAAAGATGTCGGCATAGACGACACGGAATTCGCTTGCATTAAGGCCCTAGTGTTCTTTGATCCAAGTGAGTAAACAAAATAATAGCTAAAATATCTTAGTTATTGATCAATTTTATTACAGATGCCAAAGGGTTAAACGAGCCGCATCGCATTAAATCCTTGCGACATCAGATACTCAACAATCTTGAGGACTACATATCAGATCGTCAATACGAGTCGCGAGGGCGTTTTGGCGAAATATTGCTCATATTGCCAGTGTTGCAGTCCATCACATGGCAAATGATCGAGCAGATTCAGTTTGCCAAAATATTTGGCGTTGCACACATTGATTCGCTATTGCAGGAAATGCTGCTGGGTGGTAAGTTGCATCAGTCGATGCCTTGGCTAGTTCAAATAATATTTTGTTTTTCTTGTAGGTGAGCTGGCGGATAACTCTTTGCCGCTATCGCCCCCCAATCACCCAAACGATTATAACAGTCCCACGCATGGTAACTTGGACAGCAACCACGTCAGTTCCACCTTAGAGACTCTGGCCACGGTGAGCGGCTCAGCGCATAGTTTGGATCTGCACGTGCAGCATATTCAAGCGCTCATCGATGCCAACAATGCGGAGGAAACTTTCCGCCCCTATGCTTCCGGTTCAGCAGACTCTGCAGCTGATCCTTCGACGGCGGTCGCTGCCCTTGCCCCCGCCGGAACTCCTCCCCTTAGTAATACAGCGGGTAGCCCAAAAGCCGAGCACAACAGCAACCAGCACGCTACGCTGCTGCAGGACGCCGCCTTCATTGAAGCAACTGCCCGTCATTACAATGGGCGCGGGCCGTTGCAACAGCACAGTCCGCAACGAGTGCATCCCTACCAAAGAGTGTCAGCGACGCCGGTTGACGCTGCGCTAAGCATGCGCAATCCTGCGGATATAACTCTGAACGAATATAATCGTAGTGAGGGCAGTAGTGCGGATGAGCTGCTGCGTCGTACGCCGTTAAAAATACGCGCACCAGAGCTCTTGACGGCAGGAGTTACTGTAGGAGGAAACGCAGTAAATGTCAACGGTCCAACTGGTGCACCAGTGGCTTATATGATGGGTACATCATGATTTATATGTTAAAAATACATAAATATTTATTATAAAATGTTTTTTGCTTTCCAGAACCATGTCGTATGACGCTCAAACAAGAGCCCGAAACTGGCTACTAAAAGGTGTGACCAACACAAAGTCCCGGAAGTTCCCCATCCCACATTCAAATACAGGCCTTTTATGTTAGGAATTAAGTGAAAAACTGGAAACACTTACTTAAATTGCGAACAGAAATTGCTCGCGTTTCTATTTGTTATATGCCTTGGGCAACTGGTTTGATCACCAAACTATTTTTTGATACCTTTTATTAGCTCTTAAGTAGGTATTTTGGAAATTGTTGCTTAATTTTTAAACACAATTTATTTTTATATATTTTATTTTGAAAATGGAGTCAATATTTTGCTCATAACTCTATAAAGTTAGCGCGTAATGCGAGTTTGTTGGTTATCTTTATGTGTACATTTAAATATGTACGTGTGCAAATATGTGCCTTTAAACACACATATATACATACATACACTATGCAATATTTGTTTTAGGTTAGGGTGATTTAAAGAAATTGTAAAATATATAATTCTGTATGAGCTAATATACAATATAAATAACTTGAAACGGCTGAGATTAGTGAATAAAAGAATAATTTTCCTGAAAAATTTGCGCTTTGTTTGGATTGTTTCGCAATTTTTTTGTGAGTGCGCAAAAACCTATTTCAACTTGCATTTTAGTGTTGTACAACGCTACAACAGAATCATTACAAAAGCTGCCTGGTGTGTCAACTATCGCTCATCGATAGCTATGGCTAGTGTTGGCATAGCACGCATTCAATCGAAATTCCATCACTAGCTCGGACCGCGTCACTTTTTTGGTTTAAAATATATACGAATTAAAACGAACACTGCTTTAAGTACAAAACTAAAATAAGTTTATAATGTAATTTCATTGAAAAGAAAGTCTATCAATAACGTTTTCAACAGTTTGTGTGAGTTTAAAATAGCCAAAACAAGTCAAATCGGCGCGCCAAACTGACGCGCACAAAAGGACGCCAAGGTCAGCTGAGGAACGCGCAAATTTGCAAAACACATTCCAGCACACGTTGTGTAGGACGGCGGCATCGGTGGTGATACATACATATACAGGAGGTTTCCAAAACATACCGTATTTAAGACAAAATGAGCAAGGATATTTATTATTCGGATAAATATTACGATGAGAAATTTGAGTACAGGTAAGAACTGCAATAATGTGTGTAGATGTGTGTGTGTGTGTGTGTGTGCATTTATATATCTGTACATATGTTGCTACTTATGTATTAATTGCAAATGCATTGTCATTTTAGACATGTGGTCTTGCCCAAGGAACTTGTCAAATTGGTGCCCAAAACTCACCTGATGAGCGAATCGGAGTGGCGAGCTATTGGAGTACAGCAATCCCGTGGTTGGATCCACTACATGATCCACAAGCCGGAACCACACATTTTGCTATTTCGACGTCCCAAAACTGCTGAATAAATGATATTTTATATGTATCAGCAGTAGTGTTAAAGGGGTCGATCGCATACACAAAAACGCAGAAACACACCAACACATGTGCGCTGATTACGTCCGGCAGCTGCTAAAAGTGGTTGGAAGCAGCGACTGCTGCAAAAGAAGGCAGAATGAAGAACTCAAGCGATCGACCTTTCCCAAAACAACCACATTCTGCGTCTCTCCATGCAAGATACTTTTGTTTTTTTTTCCACTTAAGCTGCTACCATTTTTTATAAAGAAAATGCAGCAAATGTTTTTGCCATCTCAATGTTTATTACCATTACCAACTCTTTTAAACATATCTTAAGTTGTCATTTCGTTAAATACAGCCATGTGGCATGATTGTTGCCTTTACTTTAAAATAAGTTTTAGTTGCCAAAATGAAGAGAAATTTTATAACTTAAATAAGCGTTTTAGATCTAAAAAAAAACAACTATTCATTTAAAGCGCATGTAAAAAGAAACCAAAAAGAAATCGAAAAAAGCAGTAAATGAAAAAAGCCAATGAGCAAAGCAGAAAAAACTACTCATAAATATAGTTCTGGATTTAATTGCTTAATGTTAAATGAAATATTATTTGTGATCTTGAAATTTTTAATCAATACATAATGCATACGTTTACACATAATATAATACTATCTAATAATAACCTTATATAAAAAAGTATACGCGAAACTTTTGGCGTTGATTGCTTAAAGTTTCGAAAAAATTTAAATATGCTTGTGTTGTAACTTGAACAGGTTTGAATATTGCTTATAATTTGAATATAATATACAATTTAACAATTGTTTATCTTCATTGATTTGATTTGAACAAATTTCACTACCTTGTTAATAGTAGCGCTATAAATAGGTGTTTTGTAAAGTGCCATTAATTGACTTGTAATTAACATCAATCGCATCGGGTGCAACGTTAATATTGTTTATTATAACATAGGTAAGGTGTGCTACGTTTCTATTCCGGACTACAATGCACGTACGAGTTGGTTTATTGTTGATTTTTACTTAAATTTTATAAAATCAGTTGATTGATTCGAAAAGTTTTATAGTGAGTGTTGATATTGTATTTATAGACATTCAAATTTTTTTAAAGCGCCAAAATTAAACGCCGTTGTTTTTGAACATTGTTAGCTTTAGCACTATTTCACCCCCAAAAAGCTCATCCTTATTATCATGACGAGTAAGTAAGTTAATTTATGTACGAACATGTACATACATATACTATATACATTTATAGGCAGGGGTCCTAATACTATATACGTATCATCTGCGTTGGTTTGAATATCTCAAATTTCCAGTGTCAAAAATGAAGATCGACAGTTCCGGTCCAAATATTTATGGACATCAACATAAAGCATTCATATTTACCTAAACATGTTTGTATGTGTATACTATATGCTCTAAAAAGGTGTCCAAATCGGACCACACGTACAAGTGTTGGCCTCCGTTTTGAAGGGACTACGACAAAGTGCTGTCAACTAAATGACACTACTCTGCTATGGCAGGCACGCAGTCGACACTTAGTTATACCTATGCCACTAAGTTACTAACTAGCGATCCGACAACCAGCTATGTTTCCCATCAGCGTGTGTCGGGTGTTAGAAAAACTAACCCCCAAAGCAAATCAAAATCGCTTTTTTGATATTATAGATCAAAGGCAAACGCAGCTGCTGCAGCAGAATTTTTATTATTTTTGATTTTATTATTGTATGAGTATATGAAAGACAAGTCAGCAAACCGGAAATGGTCAACTAAAAACTTTGTGAGGCGTATTTGGTTAAATCGGGAGTGCGCGGCATTCTTGCTGTAGACTCGTGAGATTCTTGCAAAGTCTGCAGCTTTTTTTTTATTATTTGTTGGGGTAGTTAAGTGAGTTTGCTTAAATATTGCTGGCATTTGTTTAATAAAATGAAACTTGACACAATTGCAAGCGCGAGTTTGAAATATATGTTTTATCCATAGAGAACATGCATTTTAAAATGCTAATATGCAATATGGGGGGTTTAGTGTTATAAGCATACAACATCTTGGATTCTATTCCATAGATAGCAATACAAAAAGCTTCCTCTGCTAATTGTAAATGAGCACAACCAAAATATTGTAAAAACACTTGCATTAACAATTGCACCGTGATCAGGAAAACAATATGCCATCCTAATGAGGAAATGGGCTAAAGACGACAACACGACATTGAACTACTTTGAGAAGTGAGAAAAATATATGCTAAAGAAATGCGTTGATAATGAATTCGTTTCAATTCCATAGGTCCGAAAAGAAAGCGAAACTAAGTAAACGAAACGAACGACTAGAGAACAAGACGGCAATTACTCGACACTACCAGAGCCCTATGTAGTAACAAAAGCCGTCGTCATCTATACCATCGGGTCGTATACGCTACGTATCATGTCCCAAGCAACACGACGTGCATCTCTGAAAAGCATCGCAGCGGTCGACGCGACTGTAGCTTTTAATGAATGAAAGCAGCGCCATCCCCATGCAAAAACTGAGAGACACACCCACACAAACACATACAAATCGCGGATTTGGAAGTTGCCAGCAGCTTGTTGTTCTTGTCACTTTTTCTCGTGCACAGTGGTTCGAACGCGTTGACAAAAGATAAGCTATTTTGAGATACGGTCAGAAATTTTCGTCCGAATTTTGGATTTTCTGCTCTCAGGGGGGACTTAGGAAGACAGTTTGATATTAGAAATCGATTTAGTTATACTGAATTGGATCACATTTATTATCGTCCAAATGGTTTTTATTTTTTTTTAATCAACAACATTGACAAGAAGACTAATATTTTTTTTTGGGTAGAACCTTTCGAATTTTAAAAGTTTTAATATTTTTCCGACATGAGATACATATGTATATAGCGTGTTTTTTTATGTTCACATTATTAAGTTGGCAAAACTGTTTTATATTACAAGCTTTTTAACAGCTGACAGTTCATTTTTGTTGAGTTTGGTTTGAAATTTCATTATGAATAGACTTTTAAATTTTGTATCAAAAAAATGGTCCCGTTCGTCAAACTTATTCTAAAAAATATATTTTCAAATAATGCAAATAAGCAGAATTGTCACATTTGGAGTGAGAAAATTACTGTATTCGACGATGAACACCTGAAAATCAACATTCAAAGAGTGATTGGCGAAATACGGCGGCAAATGCTGTGGAAAGCCCTTTTCATTATAAATAAAAAATAATTCCCTGTTAGACCCCTTGGAGGAGGGGCATAGGGGATCTCTATTAATAACTGTTCGAACAGAACAGGGGGACCTACAGTTTATAGCCGAATCCGAACGGCGGTGTCTTTAAGTAATAGAGACTTTCATGGCAAATAGCGTCTTTGAGCTAGCGATGCCAGTGCTAGGCAAATGCACCCGCCAGTGCTACTGTGGGGAATCGAACCACCAACCTTCGGTTTTAGAGGCGTGTACGCTACCACTTACGCCATCGACTCAAAATATTTTTCTTTGTTTCATTATGATTTAAACTTGTGAAAAAAAAACACTTTTAATGTACATGCAAGTTCTCCTTCAAAATTTCTTTAAGCTTTTGATATATTTTGAACGATAGTATAAATAAAGGGTCTTTATTAGCACATTTCAAAATTTGTAAATATATTGCAGATTTTTTCTCGCGGCTTTGTAAAATAATTTTCACGATTTGCTTAGAAAATGGCCACTATGTGACGCTCAGAAGACCGTGTTCTTTTGATGGCCTTATTACACTAGCTTATAAGAAAATGTATCCTCAACATGTGTTACTCATTTCCGTAGTACAATGGCATACTAAAACCGAAAATGAAGAACGGATTTCGAAATATTTAAAACAAAAAATGTTTTTATTAAATTGAATTACACATCGATTATGGTTGACACACTTTTTTGTCAAATTTATGGCCTGAACGCTATCTTTGTATTGGTTCGAAATTTTTCGTAATTTTTATCAAAGTTTTGAAAAAAAATATATATTTCATACATAAATATAAAAATAAAAAAATATAGTTTTCTTACGGTTTTTTTCATGGCTCGTAAAGTTTGATCGATTACGAAAAAAATAAGTAGTTGTTTATCGAAATCGGAGAAAGCTTATATTTCATAAAATGTAAACCAAAAACAATAAAAAAAATGAAAACACGAGTACTAAAGAATCGGGCTTTAAAATAGTAAAAAAAAAAAATATTCTCAGCTGAACTAATATTTCGTATTTTAAATAAACAACCTTCGCGTTATATATTTCATGATATTCAGAGAATAACGTTTGTAATATGATCCTTTTATATGTTAGTGATCATAAGCTTTTTAATTTTTCGCTCGTGTCACGAACTTATTTCATAATCTTGGTTCAACTATGTACGTATTTTTAGGCATGACACTAAACATTTGATAAAAGAAGCTTGTCTCATGCTTTTCACAAAATCAGGAATTCGGAAAATAAGAATTACAAAATTTTTGTAGGTTTATTGATGCAATTTATATTTTTGTCACCAGATGTGGTCAATCGAGCCACTGTGCGTCGCTGCTCTCAGCCGCTGTCGCAGCGATATTTTGCATGGTAGTTGGTTATATTTTTCGAATTTCATTTCGATTTAGTTTTTAGTTCCATTCTGACGAGTCAAGTTCTGCTTTGCTGTGCGTTCCACACTATACGCCGTGCCAAGCGTCTCCGTCATCCGACATCCAAGTCAGCTCGGCAGGCAAGTTGTTTGACGCTTGACCACCTGCCAGTCCAGTCACTTAGTCGGCGGTGCTGGATCTCTGTCTATCCCCTAGTCTGCGATCGCGTCGAGCGTCAGTGTCTCGTGCTAGGCGCGCTTTCCGTGGCTTTTGTAACAGCTAAATATTTAAAAATCGAAAAATTTATAAATACTAAAAAATAAAAATTGCTGACTAAGCAGCAGCAAATCAAATTGAATTGTAAGTGCAAAAAATTTTAATTACAACAACATGCGACAAATACTTAATAATAATTTACAAACTATAAAAAAATCGCAAAAGAAAGTTTTATGAAAATTACAAATTTCTCAACAAGGATTCAAATAATTGTAAAAACGAATATTACAAGAATTTCAATTTTCTGATTATAATAATAATACTATTAGTTGTAGCAGGATTGAAACAGTTGCACAAAGTATACATAGTGTATGTAAAAAAAAATATATATATAGTATATATCTTTTGCTATTTTGCTAGTTACCTGTACAAGTTTCTCGTGATTCTCATCCTTAACTTAAAATTCAACTAACGGGTAAGTTATATTCGAAACTTGAAGCTCAATGTCAGTTGTGTTTTGTGTATTGTTTTAAATCGATCGATTTTTACTCACTGTCAGCAAAAGAGAGACACACACAGATAGAGAGGAGAGAACGTGCGAAAATTTCGATTATTGGCGCTGATAAGCCCAAAGCGCAGCAGTCGCGGCTTTTGACTTGGCCAAGTGCACAGAAATACTTGACTAGACAACGCCTCTGAGAATCGATGCGATGGGGAAGGGTAGAGACATCCTGGGGATTTCTTTATGTTTGATAATGTTTGTATGTTTTTTGTTTTTTTTTTTAGCTGCAATACAATGCAAATTATATTTTTGGCACAAAATTGTATTGTATACAAAAATTGTTTTTTTGTTGTATATAAAAATAGTTTGATTATTTTAAGAAAGTGGGTGGACGTAATGTTTTTTTTTGTAATTAGTAGCAATCATCCAATAAAATCGCTTAAGGCTCTTCAAATCTACTTCTTAAAAATATTCTTGACCGGATATATACAATAAATTGTCATAGTGAAGGGTATAATTGCGGCTTAATTTAAATGTACGTATCCAAATTTGTTTTATTCCGAGAGTTTTTATTTTTGTTCTCTGTACAGAAGCATTTTCTTGTCTAACATGTGAACAATTTTCAAATCAAATATTCTGCAAATTTACAGATTCGTCAATAATTCTAAAATACTAAGATGTTTGCGTTTAAATTATGAATTACATTATACATTAGTTTATGTTTATAGGCGAAAGGTTTTTGTTTTGAATACATTGCCAAACTTTCTACTTATCGTTTGGCCAAATCCCAAAGATTTGTCTTCGTCTTACGCCAAAACCCACATAAGACCCGTCAAATGTCTTACATTTGCATGAAAAAATGTTGCCATGGTAGTTTTTATTTTTTTTACATGTGCCAACATTTTAATTATCAACTTTAGTTAATATAAAAGATATGATATGAAAAGAAAACATTTTTTTTTTCAGGAGAGGATAGATTTTAAATTTGCCATCCCTGCTCGATTTTGACGTTCCACCAAAATTCAAGCTGTGATCGATGGCAAATACGCTGTGGATAATTTATTTAAGAAATCGGAAAAGACAAAACATTATTTTTGATTGCAGTCAATATGAAAAATCAAGGAAACTATTTAGTATGCTAGAATTGAAGTTCTATGAATTTTTATAATCAAAAATGGTTTTCGAACATACAGTAAATAATAAAAATGACTTGAAACTTTAAAAGCTTGCATTGTTATTAGTGCATTTTTCTGTCGTTATCGGATATATTATTTGAATATTTTCCATAACAATCGATCACGAAAAATCTGTCATAAAAAAACACAATTTTAGCTTCTCTGAAAAGTTAGATTTTATCAGTCAGGCCTTTTTCAGTTTTCTCGAATTCAAGCGCTTTTTAACTAACCTTCTTTTTTTGTGGTCGTTTTTAAGTTCTTTATCAAAGTGTCTAAAATTCTTATTTTAAGTATAATTCAAGTGATATTCTTATTAAGGATTATAGATACATAGCTTTTCTTTTGTTATTTTGCGTGCTATTTTTCATCGAAGCCTAAGTTTATTTAATTTCGAAGCTAATTTGGGAGAAAGTATCACATCTAGATTGAGAGCTTTGCGCTTTATTTCATTGGAAATAGCAAAGTAATAAATTTTTCCAGAAAACAAAAAATCTTTTACATTTTAGAATACTTGTTATTCGATCATTAATCGATTGTAGTTATTATTCAACATACATCACAGATGTTAATGAAAATTATTTTATAATGTAATTTTATTATGAATACTAATCCTGTCATGATTGTACAGATGCAAACTTGGCTTGAAAACAGTTCCGCAAAAAAGAAATGGTGTGAACTTTAAAGCCTGTGAAAACTGTTAAAACTCTTTAACTATTGTTTCGACTATTGTTTGTAATGATATTTATACCCTGTACCGTATGGTACTAAGGGTATATTAAGTTTGTGCAAGCCGAAAATGTATGTAACATATAGAAGGAGACGTCGGAGACATCCCAAAGTTACCTAAAATATGATCAGGGTGAATAGAGAAGTCGATATACCCATGTCCGTCTGTCCGTCTGTCCGTCTGTCCGTCTGTCCGTCTGTCCGTCCGTCCGTCTGTCCGTCCGTCCGTCCGTGTGAACGCCTAGATCTCAGAGATGGTAAGAGCTAGAGTTACCAAACTTTCACATTAGATCCCATATTATTCCATAGGAGGCAAGTTTATTTTATTTTTTTGATATCGGGGTTAAATTATATAGCTCCCATAGGGGTGTTTGAGACGACCTCGACAAAAAAAAGCGTTTTAGATGAATAATTCGTTTGTTTATAAAGATATCGTAACCAAATTTGGTATTATTCGAAAGTTTTTTATAGTTCCCAATCACTCTACCAAATTTGATCAAAATCGGTTGACTATATCATATAGCTCCCATAGGACCGATCGGCCAAAATAACTTTTTTAAAGAAAAGTTCGCTATATTTCGTTTTTTAATTAAGATATCGTAACCAGATTTGGCGTTTGGAAATTTTTTAGACCACTTAAGCAATGTGCCAAATTTTAACAAAATCGGTTGACTATATCATATAGCTCCCATAGGTCCGATCTTCCAAAAAATCGATTTTTTAACAAAATTTGTTGTGTTTCGTTTGTTTGTTAAGATATTGAGACCAAATTTGACATTCTTAAGTTTTTTATAGTTCCTAAGCACTGTACCAAATTTAATCCAAATCGTTTGACTAGATCATATAGCTCCCATAGGACCAATCGGTCCAAAAACACGTTTTTTATACAAAATTCGATGTGTTTTGTTTGTTTGTAAAGATATTTGAAATAAATTTGGCATTCATATCTTTTTTAAGGTATTTAAGCACTGTGTCAAATTTTATTGAAATCGGTTGACTATAATATCATAGAGCTCCCATAGGAACGATCGGTCAAAAAAAATGTTTGCTTAAAAATTCTTCTGTATTTGGTTTTTTGTGAAGAAATCGCACTTTATTACAAGCTAGTGGTACAGGGTATCCTAAAGTCGTCCGCGCCCGACTTTACGTCCGCCATTTTTTTCATATGCTTTTGGGGTCCCCTAATATGACGAGGAGAGGGAGATAACCGATAAAAGACCTTATTTATTGAGATCTTTGGTATTAATTCGACGTTAAAATCAACGTTTGCTAAAAAAGTTCTTAATTGACGAAACTTTCAGGGATTGCTTGGGACCTAGCTCTAAGTTTGAAACCGAGTATTTGTATTTTTTCGGAAATAAGTACCACTTTTCTCCGATTAGTAGATTTCCACCAATTGCAGAAATAGACACCCCACATCTACCCGGTTTATAAATCGTTTGGTTGAAAGTACATCTTGCCAAGTAATAAAACAGTTTAACACAACATATTGTACTCAAGTTGGCGGTTCTTATATAATTGATAACTATTTTTTAATTCCAAAGCTTTTATACAAAAAATAAGAACAAAAATAAGTTGGGCGTTCACATTTTAGTAATCATATCAAAACTTTTTATTCAAAATTGAAAGCTGTGTCGTTCAGGTAAAAATAAAATTTTGATACGAAAATGTTTTGTCATGTAGATTCATGAAATGTCTAAAAATAATAAAAACCACCATAAAATTTCTTTGCAAACATGTTATTTTTTTTTAAATTAATGTTAATAATACATTGAAATGAATGAATAGAGGAAATAAAAATAAGTGTTGCCTAAGGAAGTGGCGTGAAAAGATGTTTGATTTTTTTTTTGAGGACAATCGTCTGAAAGAGCACTCCTTTTGTCGATTTTCACTGCGTTCAGCATTTCCAACAAATCTCAAGAACTATGAATCGGTGTACGGGGATTTGTTTCACTTTTTTTAAGTTCTCGGCAGTTTGGCATAAAAACAGTTCAAATCCGTGCTGTAATAATTTTGCTCGTTTTGACACTTACGGACTTATTCCCCAATCGAGCTTCGGATTCACCGAAACGAATGATTTAGAATTTTTCAATAATATAGAGTCTAGATAATACTATGGATACTCCCACTTTTGATTTTACTCGAGAAAATTATGAAATTTTATTGATTTACAATAAAACTTCCAAGGAATTCAAAAATTATATTATTTACTCTAGTCGGAGTGTTATCAAAATTTGGCTTTGGTCATGATCTTTTTTTGACACTTGGTCTTAAACTTTACGGATTCACCGTACTTACATCTATATAAATGATATGACAAGCAAAACTTGGGTTGTTGATAGTTATATGCGCTTTTCCAGTATCATTCAGCTACTTTTTTGTTTCAAAATTTATTTTAAACGTTGTGCTACGTTTATTCTAAAAAAAACTCTTAAAGCCACACATGCTCTATAACTATTCTTTTAATGCATTGAGAATAGCACAGTGCAACACACAAAATGGAAACAACTTCACTTTTCGCAGTTTTTCGAGTACATATTGAGACTTTTTGGAGTTCATCCTGAAACTAGAGAAACCCCCAAAGGATTTTGCTCAAAATCATCAATAAGGTAGTTTTTTTATATCCGCAATTTTTCCGCTCAAACTTGATTTTTTGAGAATAAGACCATTTTTATGGAGTCTACATATCGTAGACCGTTCGGAACTTCGTTTTCATATCTTTAGAAAAGTTTTGGATGTTGTCAAAGATTTTTATCACGAAATTTATTGCTCAGTATATAAAATTTACAAAATAAGGAAAAAAAAGTATCAATTGATATCCATTGAAGTTGACGCTTGTTGTGGTTTCGATTTTTTTGGTGGTGGTTCAAAGTCATGGTCTGACTCTGTATCGTCCGAGATAGAAAGAGAATCCAGAGCTACATCTCTGTCAGTGCGTACATCATATTCAGTGTCCTCCGGGTCTTCGGTGCCTTCATCTTCATCATCATCATTGTTGTTAGAAATAACTTTACTAAAAATGGGTATGCTAAATTCACAGTAGTGATTAAAATGGTCTTATCTTCGAAAAATTACGTTGGAATGGAAATTTGGCCGATATTAAAAAAAGCCTTATTGATGACTTTAAGCAAAATCCTTTGGGAGTTTCTCTATTTTCAGGATGTACTCCAAATATAGCGAAAAGAGAAGTTGTTTCCAGCCGATGACCTCGGAAATGTTGTACTGTGTAGGTTACCAAAATAATTATCAAGATCCCTCAAAGCAAACCTGAATTATTTTATGAAGAGGAAGTATAGTTTATTGTAATTTGGTTGATGTTCAGAATATTTTGTTATAGCGACTTAAAAATGTATAAACAGTTTTATATTTTAGCTTTATAAACTGTATCAATAGATAGAATAAGGTGCTTTAGACTTTAACAAGTTGATATACATAGAATAAATCTTGTATCTGTCATCAATTGTTAAGTAGAGTCAAATAAGCCCTAAGGTTAAATTTATTTTAAATTCGGACATAATTCTTCTGTTGAAGCTATCTGGTTTTTCTAAAAAAAAGTAAAAAAGGATTAATGGACAGACGTGACTATATGAAACTCTTTTGGTTTCCTGACCACATTCAAAGAAGCTTAGTGGATATTGCCACATATAGTATACAAAAACACATATAGTATACAACATCGTTTCAATCATTGAGAACAGGGAATGCCGTCTCTAAATCGATCAATGTATGATTTATTTCAATTGGAAGAAATGCAATGAATTAAATTATCTATCTAATCGTACTGCCCAGGAACGTGAAGATCGCAATGAACGTGAAAGAATTTGGTTAAAACAGACCCGTGAAGCGCGACAATCGACTATTAATGGTGCAAGTTTGAATCGAGCTGCAAACTAATCTAAAAATCTTATATTATTTAAGATAAGCTAACTAGAGAACCTTACGATGTTTATTCACTTTAAGAGTATTCAAAAAGTTTGGGCAGGACAACGTCTGCCAGGCTCACTAGTTATAAATAAATAAATGCAACAAATTAAAAAAAACTGATTTTTTCTATAATCACAAAAGAACTTAAGTCTATTAACCTTTATCAATGCACATTTAATCAACATTAATTTTATTTACGCAAATACATAAAATGTTCTTGCAGTTTTTTATTAAAAATAATTATGGAATATTTTCTTTCGAAGCGATTTTACGGAAGATACAAAAGAGCACGAAATACAACTGATAATAATTGAGAATTGTGCCGAAGGCCTTTGCAGCCAGTGCATAGTTAATTTAGTTAAGTTAGTTTTTAAATTTACTTAACATTATTAAATAAATAAATAAATAATCGAGAATGCAAAAATATTTTTGATTATTATAATTGTATAACTAAAGATCAGTATAGTGGAATTATACTATACTAAATAAATAAATACTAAACAAATTGTTGCTCTGCTAGTAAGATTTAGTGTTTTATACAGAGCTTTAGATAAAGATTTGCAATAAAAAGTAAAAGTGTATTAAATAAAAAAAGAATTTTGTATAAAAAACGTTTTTTGGACCGATTGGTCCTATGGGAGCAATATGATATAGTCAACCGATTTTGATCAAATTTTGTACAGTACTTGGGAGCTATAAAAAACTTTTGAATACCAAATTTGGTTACGATATCTTCATAAACAAACGAATTATTCTTTATTTTTTTTCGAGGTCGTCTGAAACACCCCTATGGGAGCTATATAATTTAACCCCGATATCAAAAAAATAAAATAAGGTTGTCTCCTATGGAATAATATGGGATCTAACGTGAAAGTTTGGTTACTCTAGCTTTTACCATCTCTGAGATCTAGGCGTTCATACGGACAGACGGATATAAAATTCTAGTTACGATTAATATTACTTTTATCCCTCACTTTGCAACCATAAATTGTTATGTCGTTATTTTAGCTATACCAGGGTTAGGTCGGTGTAAACTGGTTTGGAACATTAAATAGCTTTATAATTTATTCCTTCTCTCAAGGCAAGGAAAGACGGCTGATCTAATCTCGTAGATTTCGTATTACTTGTAATTCCTCGAATGCAAATATAGTTAGTTTACTTATGACATTGGCATTGAAATATTTACCTCTAATGGTGTTAGCTTCGCCTACTGACACAGACTTGTTTTGCATTAAACAAATTAATCTTGTTCTTAATTAAGTCAGTTATAAATATAAATTTCTAAGCATGCTTCTAACGGGCTTATTAGAATGCACTTCAGAATATTTTTGCATACTTATATATAGTATTTTAATACGCCTACAATATATTCTAAGAGAAAGGTATGTTTGTTACACACCTTAATAAGTATATATTTATACTATTGTACAGTAAACAAAGAGTTTCAGGTGGGGAAAAAATAATTGGGGATCCTATTCAAAGTCTAAAGCTGAGTTCTTGTATTTAGTGCTTCCTTTTGTCGGTTACATAAATTGTACAAATCTTGCATAGACAAGCAGTGCAATGGTATAGGTAAAGGTGTAGGTTAGGGTGTCTGCTCGATAAATTGCCCTCTGTAATATTCACAAAACCCGCGATTAAGCAAAGTCGCCGGATTTCAGGAAACTCCATAGAGATAGTGGTGTAAGTGGTTGATATCACGAATATCTTATATTTTGTCTGAGTCTATATAACTTTTTCTTGAAGTATCTTTTAGAGAAAATTATTTAAATTTGGTAATATTTGGGTATAACTGACTAAGATCCATCGGAGTTTAATAAAACTTGCATATACGAATGGAAGAAGCTTTAGAGTTTTTCATTTAGTTTCAGCATATGCACTTGTTTCGTTCACAAAATTTATGACCCCGAGTTACTCTTTTACTCTACCTTATTAATTACAACATGATGGAAGGGTGTCACATTTTTAAGTTCTAAGAAACATTGCGCATAAATGTGGACCTTGTAGATCTGATGTATAGTGTGTGTGTTATTCATTTATGGGGGAACAAGGCATGATATTAACAACAATAGACAAATTTGAACAGCCTGCAAATGGTGCTAACCCTTCATATACTCTAGTAGTGGCCAAAATTCATACAAACAAACATTTAATTGGGTGAGTAAGCAGCGCAGTAAGCAAAACCACACGAGAGAGCAAGAACCGCTATCAAACAAAAACGTGTGAGAGATTTCACATACAAAGACCGTGCAATAGCCTCGCAAGTTATGTCAACCCAGTGATATAGTCTATGACATCCTTTTGTGTATATAGACCAGTGCTGGGCAAAACTCACAGACTCGACCATTTCTTTGTGTGAGTAAGTAGCGCAGTAAGCAAGAGCACACAAGTGCGCAAGATCCACAATCAAGCTCAAGCGAGAGAGAAAATTGTCGCACTTACACTGTCAGTTTGTTGATGCTGACCAGGAATATAGATACTCTTTGGGGCTGTCATGCATCCTTTTGCCGAAAGGCGGAAAAAGACACACATTTGCAAGAATTTCTAATCCCTTGGCAACTTCTGTGGATGGTCTGTGTAGAGTTGTGCCTTATGGTACCAAGGTTATATTCAGTTTTGCAAGTCGGAAATGTATGTTACATTCAGAAGGAGACGTACATTACATATCAGACTAAGAAGTGGATTTACCGATGTCCACCTGACTCTCTGTCTGTCTGTATAGACGCCTAGATCTCAGAGGTGGTATGAGCTAGAAAAAAAGGTTTTTGATTGATAATTCTAAACTAAGTTTTTGAAATGGTGCAGGGTACCAGATTCGCGCCGAATTTCAACGTACGCCATGTTTTGGTAATGACTCTGGGATCAAAAGTTTTGATGCTGTTTTTAAGAAAATGTGAATATGAACTACGAGGGTACATCTCAGAAAAATAATAAAAGCCAAAAACCTATTGCAAAATTTTAATGCTGCTAGATGGTTTGGTAATAAGTGTAAGGAGTCTGGCCTGGACATGATTTCTTTTGCCGTCCCTTTTAATGACATCAATAGAACAGGTCTGCCTATTAAAATTTTAATTTTAAGATTAATCCGCATCTAAGCATCGGTACGCTTGAGAGTACAGATACTTTCGATTGTTTCATAGAATTAATTAAAAACTAATAGTATTTTTAAATTCTTCATTTTGTTCATTGCTACTTTTATAGTTTTTGAACAAATTGTACGATTCATTTCTTGAAGTACATTTGTATGTAATAATAAAAGAAAAAACATCAGAGTTCTTGAATGACAACGTGTTCTACGTTCTATTCAATGGGTTAACACAAATATTAATTATAGTTACTTTAACTCGTAATTAGAGATCCTATACAGCAGGGGTACTTCTGTTACTTGAGAGCAACTTCCGTTCGTATATTATTATTACAAAAATTTAACAAATGCAATTCATTGTTATGGTCAAGCAAACTATAGAACTGTATTTTATTGCATATTTATACCCTGTACCATATGGTACTAAGGGTATATTAAGTTTGTGCAAGCCGAAAATGTATGTAACATATAGAAGGAGACGTCGGAGACACCCCAAAGTTACCTAAAATATGATCAGGGTGAATAGAGAAGTCGATATACCCATGTCCGTCTGTCCGTCTGTCCGTCTGTCCGTCTGTCCGTCCGTCTGTCCGTCTGTCCGTCCGTCCGTCCGTGTGAACGCCTAGATCTCAGAGATGGTAAGAGCTAGAGTTACCAAACTTTCACATTAGATCCCATATTATTTGATAGGAGGCAAGTTTATTTTATTTTTTTGATATCGGGGATAAATTATATAGCTCCCATGGGGGTGTTTGAGACGACCTCGACAAAAAAAAAGCGTTTTAGATGAATAATTCGTTTGTTTATGAAGATATCGTAACCAAATTTGGTATTCCAAAATTTTTTATAGTTCCCAATCACTGTACCAAATTTGATCGAAATCGGTTGACTATATCATATAGCTCCCATAGGACCGATCGGCCAAAATAACTTTTTTAAAGAAAAATTCGCTATATTTCGTTTTTTAATAAAGATATCCTAACCAGATTTGGCGTTTGGAAATTTTTTAGAGCACTTAAGCAATGTGCCAAATTTGAACAAAATCGGTTGACTATATCATATAGCTCCCATAGGTCCGATCTTCCAAAAAATCGATTTTTTAACAAAATTTGTTGTGTTTCGTTTGTTTGTTAAGATATTGGGACCAAATTTGATATTCGCGAGTATTTTAGAGTTCCTAAGCACTGTACCAAATTTAATCCAAATCGTTTGACTAGATCATATAGCTCCCATAGGACCATTCGGTCCAAAAACACGGTTTTTATACAAAATTCGATGTGTTTTGTTTGTTTGTAAAGATATTTGAAATAAATTTGGCATTCATAGCTTTTTTAAGGTATTTAAGCACTGTGTCAAATTTTATTGAAATCGGTTGACTATATCATATAGCTCCCATAGGAACGATCGGTCAAAAAAAAAATTTTTGCTTAAAAATTCTTCTGTTTTTGGTTTTTTGTGAAGAAATCGGACTTTATTACAAGCTAGTGGTACAGGGTATCCTAAAGTCGTCCGCGCCCGACTTTACGTCCGCCATTTTTTTTAATTGAACCATTTTAATTATTTTCCCCAAGTTTAACAAATTTATTATGAACACAAATCGATCCTTTTATTAATGAATTTCATTCTGACCCTGTAGACCATTGTCTAATTGATTACAACCGATCAATTTTCGCAGCTTCCGCTTGGCGGTAATGAAAAGATTGCATTATAAAACAGCCATATTTTTGTATTTCAGAATTCTATGCAACGTCTAGGTCTGACAATAACATATTGCAGTAACATTTTCAATAAATGACGCTTTTAATTATTATTTGCATCATAGGAAAATATTTTTGCGCTTAAACAATATGTAAACAAATTTATTTACACGGTCAAGTTTGACAATCAGTGCTTCGTGTTTTAATAGTATGTGTATAGACAGTACTATATAACATTCATTCGGCTCGTGCCAATGACTCTCTATCTTAGAAGAGTACAGCGATTTATATATTGTACATTCTAGTTTTACGACTTACAAAAAAATGGAACTTACGAAGTAAAACGCTTCGATGCATTATTTTGCAATTGAATAAAATAAAATTCAATTTTATATTCCAATTAGTTTTCAGAGTACGGCGAAGAAAATTTTGTAAACGATTCTCGTTTGTTAGGGTATTCAATATTCTGCTAGATTTAGATCTTAGTTGCATTTTGTGTAGATAATGAATAAGTGCGCATTATCTTGAAATCTTGTATATTTCCGATCTTAAGTACCTACCTAAGTGAACTTCACAATTTATGGGCAAACATTTCCCAGTTTTTATACCCTATAGAAAGGGAAAATTAAATTTGTGCAATCCGAAATTGTATGTAACGTACAGAAGGAGACGTCATAGACCCCCAAAGTTACCCAAATAAGATAACACCGCTATAATAATGAAATAAAAAAAAAGAAGCAAAGAATACAGTTCCTTTCAAAACCATAGGACAACTTGAAGTTTTATTTTCAATTGCAAATAACTCTTCATGTGCGGGTGATCCACCAAAGCTGTCTATTATTGGAATTTACCTAGTTTTTTACTTATTTTTTTAAAGAAATTGCAAATGTAATTATGTTATCGGTTTATAGGTTTTTCTTAAACAACAAGCCATACCTTGCAACATTTCCAAGATCATCGGCTGGAAATAACTTCTCTTTTCGCTTTTTTGGAGTACATCCTGAAACTAGAGAAACCCCCAAAGGATTTTGCTCAAAGTCTAGAAAGAAAGTTTCATTATTTGTCAACAATCCGTTTTATTTTTAGGTTCAATGAATCTGAGCTCCTAGCACATCAGGATTCTGAGATTACCTCCAAAAATCAATTTTTTTCATTTATATGTTCTATAACATAACTTCAAAATACTCCATAAAAGATTTAATGTATTATCCGAAATACCGTTTTTGAGGTATGTAAGAACCTTCGAATGTTACGTTTTTTTTTGACCTCATTATCATTATCTGCTTTGTAACGAGTCAAAATCGGATGAAAGCTGTTAAAGCTATGGAAAATATAGGGGCTATTATTATAGCTTGTATTGTTGTGGGAAAATTCTTTTCTTCTATTTGGTAATAACAATAATTTATTGACCACAAGCTCGCTTCTGACGAGATGAAAAGTTAGATTGTTAGCTTTGAAGTGCTTCTTCCGAGAGTTACTCTTACAATCGGATGTTGTTTAATCTTTAAAGATAAAATCGTGTTTTGAAGCATTGATGCTATATTACTTCCACTTTTATTTACTCCAATCGATGATCGTCAATTTGTGAGGCGTTCTCCTCAAACTGAAATTCTTTACCGCCAATCGTAAAATCGCTTTATGTCGAACAACTTATACAATTAATCGAAGAATGTACGATTGAACCCTTTTTTTTTTTTTAATTTAGTTAATTTTTGTAAAATAAATATCGGTAAGACTTGCTAATAACCACGGGGACATGAATAAGAGAAGCATATTAAGAAGTTGAATGTAAACAACACGTTTGGAGATAGAATCCTTTATCCAAAAAATATCAAACTATTAAGAATGCCAATTCCACAATCTTTTTTTTAAAATAATAAGATCAAATACAAAAGCGTGGAAAGGAATTCACGTTTAAATGGTGATGCGTTTTAATTAGCAAGACAACGAAGCGTGTGATATTGTTTTATCAATCCATTACGCCCGAAATGTAGAGCAATACTTTAATAGCTATCATTGCAAGTGTGATTAATTGGACGACATCTTGAACGAGAGCATCAGATATTGGAGTCAATTTGAGCACCAGCATACTGTATTGCCCTTGCACATAGTTTTTTATTAGTTTTGGCATTTATGCAAATTTATAAGCTAAGCCAATTTCAAAAAATGTCTTATCATGATGATCTTGTTCCACAATTCGACTAAATGCAATGGCTATTGAATACATTTTATGGACGTATATAATATTAATCACACTTGATCTCAAGCTATTTGTCGCTTCAAATGGGCTCCAAATATTGTGTTAATTGGTACTTGGCAAATATCTTGGGTCGTTCTGTGTTAACAAAAAAAAACGAGTATCGTTGCAACCCCTAAAGTAAAAACGCGTCTCAGTCAAACACTCGTTTTCGACAAATTCCTTCCTTTGTTCTATTTATATTTCAGTCAAAAAGTAACACTCAAAGTGTATAAAACAAACCCACAGTGCAAACCAACTTCCGATATTTTGTAAGCTGTTGAAGCGTCAAAAGTAGCACCATTGTACCTATTATAACCATCCGGACTCGATGAACGGCATCAGCAATGAAACCAGTCACAGCATGCAAATATTTTAACGAGTATATCCACAAACACAATCGTGGTGAATTCTATGAGAGGGGCACGGATGCTGGAATATAGATCATGCTTCAGTAAATTTAATAGGGGTTGTAATTTGCGCACGAGCAACCCAAAAGCTCTGTATTCTCGGGCTTAGTCATTTGCGGTATGTTCTCATATGAAGACTTAAGGAAGGCACGCCAAAGCTGAAAAAATATATTTATTAAGAGGACTCTGTAAAAGTGGCTAAAAATGTGTGAAATATTTGCACGAAATGGGTCTCCAAAAATACTATGGCTTACCAATCTTATATAACTTATTAACTTGTAGTGATATATTGTTCAAAAAGAGTATTAAGAGTTTTAATATGAGAGTGGCCTGATGCTGATCGATTGCCAACGCTCAATGATACTTGAGTGTCAGTTTATAAAGGAATTAAGTGTGCAACTAACTTTACTACCTTGATCAAAAAGTTCCCGGAATCATTACCGTGTGGCGGTCTATGTCATTGTGATTTTTGTAAAATTTACGGCTTATTGAGTACATCTGTGATTGTGTCTGCAATTTTAAAAATGAAACTGAATTTACAAAAACAAGTTTGTATTAGCTTTGGCGTACAAATGTGTTTCGGCAACAATACTTTGAAGAAAACAGTTATTTACCATTAGCACGAACGATTGAGGAGTGGCCATGAGTCCTTCAACGAAGCAGTGTCGAGCCATCGACATCGACAGTTACCAGAGGAGTCACTTTTGGATCAATTCAAGATATTTTGTTTAAAGATTTGGGCCTCAGACGTGTCGCTGCGAATCTGCTGCCAAAAATCCGGAATTGCATGTACAAAATGAACCTCGCAAAAGGCGTGATTTCCAAGACCCTTTCAATAAAAACGGAATGAATATCATCCAACAACCACCGAATTTACCTGATTTTGCTCCCAGTGAGTTTTGCTTATTGATCGACTCTAAAATCGCTCCATGGAACGCGTTACAGCACCCAAGATGAGGTCATAGAAGTGCAGTCGATGGACACTTTGTAGGGTACAATATCAATTTTGATGAATAATCTTGTATTTTAGATTTTCTAAACAAATTCCGGTAACTTTTTGATCAAGGTACTATATTATATTATATGGTGGAACGTATTGATTTTCTTCTTTAGTACCGTTGTTGATTAGAACATTTTGACCATGCACGTAAAGAAAGTCTAAAAGGTGAAAGATCAATTTCTCCAGCGGCAAAAAAGGAAGGGATTTTTTTACCGAGTCATAGTGAAGGATGACCCTCAATTGCGAAGCCCTATCCCTCAGATATTGCGTCGTCCAATTATCTTGCATTCACCTTATTTGTACATTCGGATCATTGCTCCTTGAAGTACAATGCTACAGAGCTATGATAGGGTTAGCCGTATGATCTACTTCTTTGTTTGTAGAGATCTATCTAGAAGATAAACAAATTAATCTAGTGATAGATTTGGGACCAATACTAAATTAAATGTATTATTATAAAAAAAAAATATATGTACAATAGATTTATTAATATTTAAATTTTTTTCTTCTTTTGAAGTGTCCTTAACTTTTTTGAAACAGGCTTAGCTGTGCCTTAGCCAAGCGAGAATATTTATTACCAACGCACCCGCAAGTGCGCTTGGGTTCTGATCCGACACATCTCTAATTTACTATATCAAAAATGACGAGACCCAAGCAAGATGAAAACAAATTCAAAAGCTTCATGCAGGAAAATGTGCTCACAATGGCCACCGTTATTGGTGTCTTTGTGGGCGGTCTTGTGGGCTTTATAATAAAGAACAGCACCGGTGAGTGGACGAAGCGAGAAATTATGTATATATCGTTTCCCGGTGAAATCTTTCTGCGGTAAGTTAAAAAACAATATTAAAAAGTTTTTCGAAGATGTTCCAAGCCCGATTGTACATTTACAGCATGCTTAAATGTCTCATTGTGCCACTGTTGGTGTCATCCATAACCAGCGCTATTGGTGGCCTCGATTTGAGCATGTCAAGCAAGATTGCAACAAGGTAAATTGTGTTTAAAAGTTCCGTTGACAATTGTTGTAAACTAAATTTGCTGTTTCTCACAGAGCCATTACGTACTACTTTGTCACAACTATATCTGCTGTGATATTGGGCATTTGTCTGGTAACAACTATTAGACCTGGTCAGGGTGCTAAAATTGTGGAAACCCGCACAGAGACAATCGACAAGGCATCGAAAGTGTTGACTCCCGATACCTTAATGGATTTAGTAAGGTAGTGTATACAAAAATAGAAAATAAGTTTGTAGACATATTTACTAACTTCCAAGTCCTTTTACTTCAGAAACATGTTTACGGATAATATTATACAATCTACAATGTTTCAGGTACGTAAAACATTTGTTCAAATACTTTTCTTTTGGTACATATGTATAGTATTACGCATACGCCACGTTTGGTGGTTTGTCGCAACTGCGTAATTGTTCTTTGTATTGAGTCCGGGCAGAGACAATTATTCAATTGTGATTTTTGGTGAAGTTCTGCGCGAAGGGCAAAAATTGTTGCCGACGGATTACGGATTGCGTCGCCAAATTAAATCAGACATGAGACGTTGAGCTTAGGGATTCCAGCATCAAAACCATTGGGGGAATTTCAGATAGACAGACAACATTTACTTTTGCGTTTCAATTTAAATCATTATGTGTCATTGAGTGAGTGTGTGCGTGTATCTTTGTGTGTATCCATTATCAGCTCAGCGCCAAATTGAATCAAAACACGGAGCTTACTGTAGTTGATACGAGTAGATACTTAGCAGTTTAGATTATACGAGTGTTTTGTACTCGTATATGGGTATGTGTGTAGATGGGAATCAGAATGAATATTCATATGCACAATTACATTACTGTCGCTTTATATTCTGGGCTTTGATGGCAAGTTTTATGCACTGGCATTAAGTATTTGTATCTGACACATGTATCTTGGTTAATTTTCTTTATAACTAACCATTTACAGCATCGTACAGAGATCTTTGAAAATACCAGCATTACACCAGCACGTAAGTGTTAAAAAGACATGCTCTTAATATAATATCCATATATGTATGTGTGCTTTCTAAAATACATAGTGCCTATGGAGGAATGGGACTTTAAGTCCGCTCAACGTGAAGGTTCTAATGTGCTTGGTCTAGTGATGTTTAGTGTCATTCTTGGTACAACCATTGGACGGATGCGTGAAAAGGGTCAGCTGCTGCAAGACTTTTTTACAACTCTTAGTGAGGCTATGATGACTATAACATCTTGGGTTATCTGGTTAGTAAACGATTTCTATGTTCTCCATAATACTCCAGAATTACTTATCGAAACTCATTTTTTAGGATATCTCCACTTGGCGTTGCGTTTTTAATAGCGGCCAAAATTATTGAGATGGAGTCCATTGCTGCGACTATACAATCTCTCGGCTGGTATTTTATAACCGTAATGATTGGTCTTTTCCTGCACGGCTTTGGTAAGACTTTATAAGAGTAAACTTTATAATCAGCTATGGGTATACATCTATTTAATTGCAGGCACAATTGCGGTTATATTTTTCCTGGGGACACGTCGTCTACCCTATCGCTTTATAGCTAAGCTCAGTCAAGTGTTGGCCACTGCCTTTGGTACAGGCTCCAGTTCAGCCACGATGCCGTTAACAATTAAATGCCTGGACAATATGGGAATCGATCCACGTGTTACGCGATTTGTCATACCCGTTGGCGCCACCATCAACATGGATGGAACAGCTTTATACGAGGCGGTCGCAGCTCTTTTTATTGCCCAGTACCGTGAGATGAGCTACTCGTTTGGCACCATTGTGGCGGTAAGCATAACGGCTACAGCTGCTTCGATTGGTGCAGCTGGCATACCTCAGGCAGGATTAGTTACCATGGTCATGGTGTTGGACACTGTAGGCCTGGAGCCAAAAGATGTGTCCTTGATCATAGCTGTCGATTGGTTGCTGTAAGTAATTCTCTTATATTGGTCAGAGAGTTTAAGTTGAATGTGTCATTTTCTAGCGACCGATTCCGTACAACCATCAATGTAATGTGCGATGCTTTGGGAACCATTTTGGTTAATCACTTGTCGAAGAACGATCTTGCGAGCGTTGATCGGGTATGTTACTCAAAATATTAAATCTCATTTTGACTTCTTCACTAAAAGCGTCTGTATATGTTAAATTCAGCTAAATGCCGAGCCACATGAGCTGCTCGAGCTGGGCCCAAATAGCCATGAGATGAAAGAATGAAGGCAGTCTTCCCTTGGCGCCTATAACCGCAAGCGATGAGTGGAATTGTCCAAGTTGTGGACCTGGTTCCACATACTGCCACGCGATGATACCGATAGCGATGACGATGACGACGATGACTGTGACGTCAACATTGTCTACCGGCACCGTTAGCTGGCCTCACTTTGTTTGCGGCTCAAGCGGCCAAGATCCACAAAATAAAATTTAAACCAAATGAAATGTCATAACATTTGCAGCAGCTTATAGAATTAGAGCCAGAGTACAAGTACTAAACAGCCACGAGTTTATTTCAATGCCTGGGATTGGGAATCTAGCCACCAGAACCAGAACCAGAACCACAAAAACAGCAATTATTATAAAATAATATAATCCTGAGGAAAACAATTTGTAATCATTATTTCTAACCGAAGAAAAGGCGAATGCGTATTCTTCCCTGTAGCTTCTAAATTAGATTAATATTCATTATGTAAATAATTTATTAAGCAATTATTTCAAATTACATACATTTAAATGAGTTCAAATTTGCATAAAACTTTTTATATGTAATTAGTGGTTAAATAAAAAGCGTTGAAATTTATTCAAAAATAATATATAGAAGATAAAATAATGAATTGTTTATCAAATTAAAAATGAATACAGTATTTGTTAACACACAATTCAGTAAATAGCAATGTTTAAAAAGCAATCAACTAAATATTTCTGGTATAGTAACTAAAGCATAGTGAAGAAAAAACAAATTAGATTTTTCTATAACATTAAAAAATAATAGATTTTTACAATGTTTTTTGTATTAAAAAGGGCAACTTTTTTGCCAAAACAAAAAATTGGCAAACTCCAATATAAAATTAACAAAAATTGTATAATTAATTGCGATGCAGTTAAAGTTCGTGTTCATAGTTGAGCTTTGTAAATACTTAATAGTTTAAGTATATATAACATATAAAAAATAAAAAGGACATGAACCAAAAACATTAAATACATTTATAAATGGAAATTATATTATGTACTAGCTACCAAGCAAGTTTTTCAAAAGACAATAAAATCCATTTAGAGTGCATACAGCCTACTGAAACTTTAACCATTTGAAGGATTAATATTAGTTACAATACATTAATTACAGGCCTGTGACATCACTATGACATAAAAATATCAATTCTTATTGAGCCTTTTATAAAATAAAAGCCTATTAATGGCAACAGAAAATTCAATTGAAAAAAATTTCGCAAATAAATAAAATTTAAAAAAATATCGATAAGTATATTTAACGTTTGTAGACGATCAGTTTAAATTGTATGTTTACAAATAAAACTTTACGAATATTAAAAAAATGAAAAAATTTATTTTGAATAAAAATATTCGCTAAATACATTGGAGTGCATCTAGATAAAGGGTCATCAATCTTGAGCTTTTTTTAAATGCAAAAAAAAAAACACAAAAATTTTAAATGAATAGGAAAATCGTTATTATCAGTAGAATGATTTGCCATTAACTTTAGAGATAATCCCATTCAAATTTTCGAATTTTAGAGCATAATCGGAATCATCTCACGAATAACACAGGTAATGTTTGCCTCAATGCTTCAATCGTAGCTGGCTTATCCGCAATCACTTTTCAGAGCGTGAAATTATTTGATCACCGAATTGGTTCCTGAATATGTCTAATCTTTCAAGGGCTGTGTGGCAAGTAGCGCCGTCTTATTGAAATGAAACGTCGCATAGTGGCACGGAAGCGGAAAAGCCGTTGGTGATTATGGTCGCAATTGACGGTTACGGCCTGACCTGCGTCCGATGATTCAACCGGCCCATAAACCATACACCATAGTTGTTTTGAATGAATGTAACGGCGGCTCTTCATCAGCTGTTTATCAGCCCTTTATGGCAATTTGACTTGCTGACGTTTCCATTTAGCCAAAAATGGCCCTCATCGCTAAACAAAATTTTGACTGAACACAATGGAGTGTCCTCAAACTTTTCACGTTTAGAGTGAGAGTGATATTTGCTCTTTTGGCGTCGAAACTCAAGAATTTTTTGGAATAATCTTCTTCAACATATATATAAAAAAAACTTGCATTGTGTAAATAACGTATGTTCTCACCAATGCGTCAACCGATTTCATTTCTGTAATTTGCATAAGTTAGAGGGAGTTCATACGAAGGTTTTTTTGTGATTGTTATGTGTGTGCGTGCTTTGGTGCGTGAGCTATGGCCGTTTGGATGTGTTTTTATTTTGCTACTCACTCAAACGGCGTAAAGTTACACATCAGAGTATGTCGTGACACTACAAGCGACATTTGATTGTTGTGACATTTCAAGCGACAATACCATTTTGTTGCTCAAATCATTCTGAATTAAGTGTGCTTATCAAAGAGAATTTGATTTTAGTTCATTTTGCCGTGAAAAATTTGTTTTAAAAAAAAGTGTATAGAAATGGTGCGAGCCCGTAGAAATTTGGGTCGTCGTTCACGTGCAGTTACACGTGCTGCTGTGTTTAGAGCTTTTCAAAGTGACGGAACAGCGTGCAATTAACAATGTATCTGTTCGAAATATCAATCGAAGTCGAAATCCATGATGGTATGTGCGACGTACTTTAGAACGTGCAGCTTTCAATTATGATGCGAACTACGATTACATTTCTCAGGGGAAGGGTTCAATTGGATCAATGACTACAGTTGGCAGTCATTGCATGGGATTTAAATTCAAACATGAGACCCCAGACTTATGTTGTGTAAACGGACAAGTGAAATTACCGGCATTTGATGCTCCACCAGAACCTTTGCGTTCATTGGTTATTGGAGGTACACCAGAATCTAGTTATTTTTTGGCAAATATTCAGGCGAACAATTCATGCTTCATGACTTCTTTTGGAGCGACGAATGTTATTCGTGATAATTTTATGCCGACTTTTAAGGTAATTTCTGGGCCGACATACGTCATGTTCCATTTGATCATTGCGGAATATATGATGATTTTCCTGAAAATTTTTCTACGAAGATATGATTGATAATGTCTTTCCAAACATATCACAACACTACAAAAATCATGTTTGGTGGAGTGAAAGAGCCATTTTAGCAGCGAAAAACAAAGGCGTCAGTGATTTGAACATAGCGATACAATCAAAAATTCCTGGCGATTTGTTTCGTATGAGTCGTTAAATACGGTCACTAATGAGGAAGATGTAGTTCATTATTCAACCGAATTTCTGAATTCTTTGGACTTGCCCGGATTACCACCGCATAACCTCGAATTGAAAATTGGTGTTACTATCATTATGCTACGTAATATCAATCAGCCATGTTTGTGTAATGGTTCGAGATTTGCTGTTAAAAAGTCAATGCCAACGTGTTGAAGCAACGATTTTGACTGGCAAATTCAAAGATGAGGACGTGTTCATACCTCGAATCCCTATGATTCCGTCTGATATGCCGTTTGAATTCATGCGATTGCAATTTCCAGTTCGTCTTGCGTTTGGCGTTACTATCAACAAGGCGCAAGGTCAATCGTTAGGAATTTGCGGCGTGAATTTGGAATATCCTATTTTTTCGCATGGACAATTTTATGTTGCATGTTCGCGTGTCGGAAAACCATCTGTACTGTATATTTATACAGAAAACGCAAAAACAAAAAATATTGTATACCAATAGCTTTGCAATAAAATTTTATTATTTTAATTCACATGATTTTATTTATAGATTTTTTTAAGACTTTATCAAATGCACTGCAAAGCAGGGAACGCTATAATGTATATGACAAAACATTATTGTTGGCGATGAGTTTAACTCCGTGATACTGTTTTGCATCGCAGAAATATGACAAAACCACGTTTGTCGGGTCAGCTAGTTAATAATAATAATAATAGTCCGTCAACTCCATTCCAATATTTTTTGATTTTTTGTTGAGTCCTTTTGATGGTATCATGTTTTATAGCGTTTTTGGCGTAAAGATCCGCCTTTTTATTGCACTTCATGTTCGGGCATCCAAATCAAGGAGACTTGGTTATGGGTGTCTAATTGATTGGACTTTTGAAGTGAATGTGTAGCTTCTTAGTGCTTTGAGGATTGATTAACAAGTCTTAGGGTAATTTAATTTTAACTCTCTTGAGTGTTCTTTTAGATAAGATTTCGACTATTTCCATTTTAGCATAAATTTCCGCATGGAATATTGTAGTGTCAGTGCTTAGTGGCTTGTGTGCTCCAGATCCCACTATTCCTGCTCCAACACCATTAAACGTTTTGGATCCTTCTGTACCCAGTCGTCATGTAACCATACTGGGATAGCATTCCACTCCTCTCTCGATGGGAAAATGACTTTGAATGTCTAGGTGAAGTTGAGTACTAGGTCTGTTTGGTCATTTGCTTGGGTCACATGTTATATGTTATGTTGCTGTTTCCGAACCTGGCAAGAATTTGTAGTTGACCACTAAGATTTCCTGGCTTGCATTTTTCTTTCATTTTCTTGTTATTGTTTAATTGATTCCAAATAATTTACTTATTTTTAACCCCCGACGCAAAAAGAGGGGTGTTATAAGTTTGACGTGTCTGTCTGTCTGTTTGTTTGTCTGTCTGTCTATGGCATCGTAGCTCCCGAACGCATGCAGTGATTTCAATTTAGTTTTTTTTGTAGTAAAGGTGACTTATGTGCGAGTGTTGTTAGACATGTTTGGTGAAAATCGGTTGAGCCGTTTAAAAGTTGTGGGGAGTAAAAGTGGGGAGAAAAACATCAACTTTGTCCGATTGGCTTAAAATTTGGTCCTATTGTAGCTGACGACGTCACTGATTCGAATCTGATGTTATTTTTGCTCTATCTCTTCGCGTTTAGAAGTTATGGCCATTTGAAGCTAAAACATACAGCAAATCTATTAGTACATCCATGATAATGATGCTTGTCAACCAAATTATGCCAATGGGCTTGCCAATCATTTTAATGTCTGTCTGTCTGTCTGTCTGTCTGTCTGTCTATGGTATCATAACTCCCGAACGCATGCAGTGATTTCATTTTAGTTTTTTGTATTAAAGGTGACTTATGTGCGAGTGTTCCTAGACATGTTTGATGAAAATCGGTTAAGCCGTTTAAAAGTTGTGTGGAGTGAAAGTGGGGAGATTAACCGAATGTCTGCAAATATACAGCTTTTTCAACTGTCGTCCTTTGCAACTTATGTGCTGTAACCGCCCAACATAAAATGATAGGAAACATTGTTCGTAAAACTTCATAAAACGCCATATATATTTCGTCTATCACAAGTCCACCCAAAACTTCTTGAGATATTTTAATTCTTGTAAACGTAGATGAATACTTCGTAAAACTTCATAAAACACCATCGATATTTCTCGTCTATCACAAGTCCACCAAAAACTTCTTAAGATAACACCATATATATAGTTGATGAATACTTCGTAAAACTTCATAAAACACCATCGATATTTCGTCTATCACAAGCCACCAAAAGCTTCTTGAGATATTTTTAATTCTTGTAAACGTAGATGAATACTTCGTAAAACCTTCATAAAACACCATCGATATTTCGTCTATCACAAGTCCACCAAAAACGTCTTGAGATACTTTTAATTCTTGTAAACGTAGATGAATACTTCGTAAAACTTCATAAAACACCATCGATATTTCGTCTATCACAAGTCCACCAAAAACTTCTTGAGATATTTTTAATTCTTGTAAACGTAGATGAATACTTCGTAAAACTTCATAAAACACCATCTATATTTCGTCTATCACAAGTCCACCAAAAACTTCTTGAGATATTTTTAATTCTTGTAAACGTAGATGAATACTTTGTAAATCTTCATAAAACACCATATATATAGTTGATGAATACTTCGTAAAACTTCATAAGCTGCAGCAAAGCAACAACAACATGTGTGACGACGAAGAAAATGTTACTTAAATGTAATCTATACCTTAACAAGAATCTAAATTATAGTAAGTATATTATAATATACTAACTTAACCTAACCTACCTATAAAAAGTATGAAATAAAAAATTAAATTAAAAATTTAAAAAACCCCCGAACTTAAGTAATTTTCATTTAAAAAGTAAAAAATAATAAAAGAAACTTAATGTTAAAGTATCTAAGAATCTATTAATAATTCTAAAAAAATACGTCGCGTTGGGGGACCGCTCCTAACTAACAATTTAAATACAAATAGTCTAATTAAGTAACAAAGATTAACTTAAAAACAAAATTAAGAAAATACTTCAAAAACTTTCATAGAATTACTTCAAAAAATTTGCATGTAAGATACGACCGTCAACGACGTCTGCCCTCGCGTGTCCCCCAACGCGACGTATTTTTTTTAGAATTATTAATAGATTCTTAGATACTTTAACATTAAGTTTCTTTATTATTTTTTACTTTTTAAATGAAAATTACTTAAGTTCTTGTATCGGGGGTTTTTTAAATTTTTAATTTAATTTTTTTTAAGGAGAGATTGTAAATAAAATTAAAAAAAAAAAATTAAATCATTTGGTCTCCGTTAGTCCGTTGTAAATAAATTAATCAGATACGGTGACATGACTTAACGCCAGAAGACTTAACGCCAGAAACGATATTTGGCCTTATGACTTTTGATGTTTGTTTTCTTGTTGTATCTTATCGATGTTATCCATTGCTTCCGTACGCACTTTCTCACGTTATTCATTTAGTGCCTGCCATATTGACTTCAATCGTTCCTCTATAATGTTGGCACACCTTTTTGTCACCACTCTTGTCACCCTTCTTGTAGATGGGGCAGATGAGACCAAGATTCCAGTCCTCTTTCATAAAGTTCTCTTTCAAAATTTTCACCATAAGGCTGTGTAGGAATTTCTCGAATTCGGGGCCCGTCGCTTCTATTAGCTTGCCCTGTACGCCATCTGAGCCGGCACTCTTGTTGTTCTTGAAGCGCTTTATAGCTGACCTCCTCATGACTTGGTGGTAGGACCTCTTTACTTGGCTCACAGCTGATATCAATGGCCTCGGACGTTCCGCTTCCGCCGTCGTCACAAAGAAGATTGTTGAAGTGACGTTTCCATCTTTGCCGGATGTTATCATACGCAGTGAGCAGGTTACCCGTTTCGTCATAGCAGCATGAGGGTGGAAAATGCTGAGAGCATACTTCATAAACTGTTGCGAGCGGCCCTCTGAAGGTAGGTCTTCTGCGTTTTGTTTTTCTCCGCTAACGCCTGTTGGTATTCTGCGTCAAACAATTCGTTTCGTGCTCTACGTAGCTGAGCGCCTAGAACTTCACTGGCGGATACTTGCAAAACTACCGCACAGTTTTTGCTCTAATTGCGAGCAGGTTTCCGGATGTTGCAGTGCGCTGGGATTGGGTTTTACATGGATATTTCTAGGGTTCTTTGAAGAGCACGATATACCCCACCGCACTTGACCCTTGATCAGATAGTGATCTGACCCGATACAGGGGCCGCGATAGCTGCAAACATTATAATTGTAAAGTGCCTGGGGTCTAGTATAACGTGATCTATTTCTTTGGATGTTTTCTGATCGGGCAATGTCCACGTTGCCTTGTATATTCTTCGGTTGCGGGAAATAAGTGCTGCGCACGACAAGATTTCTTGGAACAGCTACAATAGATCAACCAGCCAACCAATCGAATTGCATTGCGTGACGTTTCTTCACGCTGGTTATGTTCTCTGTTGATTCTGTTGTATTATGCGTTCGTTGCCAATTTTCGCGTCGAAGTCACTGAGGATAATTTTCATATCGTTATTAGGGCAACGTGCGATAGCTGCTTTCAGTTATTCGTAGCTATCTCCATTAGGGAATACAAATGCTCATGCAAAGTTTTATTCATTTTCTGCTGCATTCAACAATCGAAAACCTCTTAGTAGTCAACAAAATTTTGAAAGCATTTTAAAGCAGAAACGAAGGAAAAAACACAAAAAAGAATCTGCAACGAAAGCGTTAATTTCTACTTTTTGCTTTGATTGCAGCTAAATCAGCTGTTTCTTGACCTTAATGATATCTTGCACAAATGTTAATTTTGAAGAAACAAAATGAGTTTTAAACAAAAAAATGCCAACCTTGATGTAGTGAACAGGTCCTGCAGTAATTTACGAGCCACCGCCACACATGATGACGAAAAAACCCAAAGCTATGAATGCATATAAAAGCTAAATGGTTGTTGTATATGATAAAAAAGCTTTATGCGGACTTTTGCACATACCAACGAGCTTTTGAGTGTCTGCCGCAGCAATGGAAATAATTTGTCTGCATATTTCATTTTTATACCCTGTATCGTATGGTACAAAGGGTATATTAAGTTTGTGCAAGCTAAAAATGTATTTAACATATAGAAGGGGACGTCGGAGACACCCCAAAGTTACCTAAAATATGATCAGGGTGAATAGAGAAGTCGATATATCCCATGTCCGTCTGTCCGTATGAACGCCTAGATCTCAGAGATGGTAAAAGCTAGAGTAAACCAAACTTTAACATTAGATTCCATATTATTCCATAGGAGACAGGTTTATTTTATTTTTTTGATACCGGGGATAAATTATATAGCTCCCATATGGGTGTTTGAGACCACCTCCACAAAAAAAGTTTTAAATGGATAATTCGTTTGTTCATGAAGATATCGTAACCAAATTTGGTATTAAAAAGTATATATATAAAAGTATTTATAGTTCCCAAACACTGTACCAAATTTAATCGAAATCGGTTGACTATATCATATAGCTCCCATAGGACCGATCGGACCAAAATAACATTTTTAAAGACAAATTCGCTATATTTCGTTTTTTAATAAAGATATCGTAGCCAGATTTGGAGTTTGGAAATTGTTTAGACCACTTAAGCAATGTGCCAAATTTGAACAAAATCGGTTGACTGTATCATATAGCTCCCATAGGACCAATCGGTCCAAAAAAACCTTTTTATACAAAATTCGTTGTGTTTCGTCTGTTTGTAAAGATATTTGAACTAAATTCGGCATTCAGATCTTTTTCAAAGTACTAAAGCACTGTTTTTGGTTTTTTGTGAAGAAACCGGACTTTATTGCAAGCTAGTGAGTACAGGGTATCCAAAAGTCGTCCGCGCCCGACTTTACGTACGCCATTTTTTTTTGTTTTTTTTTTCTGGCTTAAATTTATGTAATTTATCTAAAATTTTGTCATTTGTAAAAAAAAATAACGTTTCGTTGTTGTGTAAAGCTCACATGGATCCATATACCAAATTTAATGCCTTTAGCTTCTTTGTTAATAAAAGAATGTGGTAGGTCTCAAATGGTTGCATTTTTAATCTCTGTACTTACAGCAAAAAGTTTCGGTTGGGAACTTTGGAAGTTATTTGTTAAAATGGTAATCCTCCAATGCAGTTAAGAATGAACATCTTTTAGTTGAAAAGTCTCATAATAATATTTGGATTATATCAAATGTTTTCAGATTTTCTTCCAAAAAGTAATTTTTGAATTGAATGTCAGATTTATTTCATTTTGCCTAGTTGTATATATGGATATAATCAAACCTGCAATTCCGAAAACCAGTTTCTTTGAATCAGTGCAAAATTTTTTTTTGCGAAATGGGCTATTTCTTTGTCGAACACCACGGAACTAAATAAAATAAAAAGCAACAAAGCATTTATTTATCTTTTTTTTTTAACATACTGAGCCCAAAAACTCAAAATTTGACACAAGTTTCGGAATATTAACAAAATTTTTCTGTTCGGTTGAAAGAAAAAAAAAGTTTAGCGGAAGAAATTCCAGGCCAAAAATTTAAATATAGCAGCATAAACACACCGAAATGCCTATTATCCAGGAGATTAAGGCGTTGAACAATATAGAGCTGGGCATTATGTGCCGTAATTACAGTATCACACCGGACCGTGTTTCCACTGAATATAGAACAGTGCTTGAACGTAAACTACTGATGGCCATAATTGCAGAGATGGCAACAGAAAGCTCTCACGCTCAGGGCGAAAGAAATGGCTACAATACTAGTTCCACTTCTTTAGCATCTGTGCGGGACTTCCATGATAATATCGTTAACGAGGCAGATTACATAGCAAGTGCTCCTTGCTATTTCTCTGTGCCACAAGGTCCCATCGGTTTTGCAAGAGTCTCAGCTGGTTCAACTCCAAAACGCTTCTCGCCGCGATCCCTTCGTACTGTGTCGCCATTTATGTTGGTACCGGAAGTACGTGGGCGACATTCAAGAAGTCATTTGATGTTGTGCCGTACACAATCGTCTTTTGAATCGGATAGCAATAGCTATAGTACATGTAGCAGCTATTCCGATTTCCGCAAGGAAAAACTAAATTCGAGGACACTTAGTTGTGGAGGACGTGATATGGATTTTGGGGTAGATGAGTCCGATGACCCCAGCGTAGGTACGGACAGTTATTCAATTGCATCCCCTAAAACGATTTCTTCGGAACTCGAACGAGAGCTGCAGACCAACAACTATATGGACTATGATTTTCCAGAGCGCTCGGACGCAAGTATAGACGACGATTTCAGATATATAAAGACCGAAAGCTTAATAGAGTTGATGGCCAGAACAGATCTGAGAGAGTACAGCGAGGATGCTGGTTTTGAGAGAGCAACATTGGAGCGACCTAATCGAAGCATATGGCGTGTTCTCTATGAGCTGCTCTGGTGTAACAGTAGTGGAAATTTGGATATAGATAAAGTGCATAACACAATTTTTTACTGCACTGTTGTCGGTTGCCTTTTCTTGGCCCATCGACTGATGCCTTAAAACAAACTTCTGTATGAAACAAGACAAAGATCAAGGATTATTTGGAACAGTTCTATACTGTAATCTTGTGGAACTCTGACGCAAGATCCAGACGTTTCGCATACGCTGTATTTGCTCAAACGTAGCAAAAGAAATGTACTTAAAAAATAATCCGGAAATGAAATCGTTATTACATTTACGGCAAAGAAGCCGCAAGTCTTACAGACATCCTAGTAAATATGTGCCAACTACGGAGCACCTCTTTCGTGGCGTTAAAAAGGCAAATAAAAATGGCATTTAATAAAAATAAGTCATTGCAGTCGAAAAGTTCTGGGACGATGTTGCTCTTCCGATGGGCTGCAGTGGGAGGTAGCAGCTGAAAAAAAGTCTCAATGTTGTTGCAGTGACGCGCAAGCTTAATGACTTTCGGCAATTTGCCCAAGTTGAATCTGGTTACTTGCCTCCTTTACAGCCATACTTGCACTCACTGGTCCCGGGCAACTCTCAAGCTGGCAAACTTCCGGCACTCGGTGCACTTGGCGCACGTCGGCAGTCAAGGTGTAGGCATAAATCTTTTTAAATGTTGTGAAATCAACACAGCACGCTATATTTACTGTCATATGATTGGACCAGGTCCAGAAATTTATAAGACAACTAATTTACGAGCCATGGCTGCTCATTTAACTATTCGATTGCGTTAATCATTGCTAATGGGGTTATTAACATTGCAGCGAAGCCGTCATATATAAAACTCTAGGAACTGCTGCAAATTTGGCTCCTTTTATTCCATCTAATCCAACTCGAGTTTGCTACGAACAAATGTCGGAAACAAAAGTTTTGCATAATTAATTTAAATAGCTTGAAGAATTGGGAACAATAATGCGTCAATTTGACTATCTCTCTGACTGAAGGCAAAACTTTCTGCAGAACATCAATTTTTTTTTTCGAAAGAGCCAGAAAATGTTTAATTTTTGTTAAAAATAAACTCCGTGAACAAATTAGATTAATTAAATAAGGACATTTCTTGAATTGCTAAAAAAAGAAAGATTAGATATCTATTAAATTTCTACGCTTTTACTCAGTGTTGTCTTGTGGCATAACATTACTTCCATTGAGATCGTTAAAGAACGATTTGATTTGGAATGAAGAGAGCTGACAATAGCATAAATTTAAATCAAAACCATATTGGAGCTATAAACGAATTCACATTTCCCAAAATGTTCTTACAACATTTTGTACAAACTCTGTGTACTGCGTTTAATTCAATTTGCAGCACATAAAATGGCGCCTATCGTAGGACCATTTAAATTAGTCCAAGCTCGTAGAACAAATCAGTAAAGTAGAAGTGGGGCGTGGCAGCTGCCACTGCCTTCTGTTTTCCGTCTTCTGTCATATCTTTTATTTTGGTTATTTCGTGAAACATTCTATACTACGGAGTTGCTTGTATTAACGATGATGTGTATATAGTACATATACATATGTATACATGTACATATGTAGGTATGTAGTATGTGTTTAGCAGGCAGTTAGACTAAATTACCGTTACAAATTTATGCTACTTTGATGCTCCGCCTCGACGACCAACATCGTACAAAATTTATTCGCCTTACGTGACTTTAGCTCAATTCTTTTGGTCATATCCATGCTTAGCCAGTTGGCTTTTAGTTGATTTTGTCTTAACATAGACAGAAGCATCGGCTAATGGTATTTTTTGTTTTGGGCTAGCGCCATGGTTCGTTGGTTTGGGCCTAGCCTGTATTTGCACTTTACTCTATGTACGTAAGTATGGCATAATGAAATGCTGCATTTATTAGACTTCCTTAAGTTAGAGCAGCAAAAATTCATTAAAAGTGTTAAATGTATATAAAATATTTTTTCAAGTTTTTTAACATTAATGACGGAGTTCCTCGGAAACTCGGAAGTTTGATTAAAATTTTGTAATTGACTCACATTTAGTAAAGCGGAAGTTGTTTACCTATGTAATATGGCTGCCAAAAGCTACAAACGGATGTAATTTGAAAAATATTTGCCATATACAAAATAAAATTAGTTTTGAATGAGGCTTGTAATCCAAGAATGCTCAAGTGTGAGCGTAAGCGCACTTGGTATGTATGCGATGTGAGATTGGAATGTTAACCCATTTTGTCTGTTTGGCAGTCATGTTTGTCAGATAGTTTTGCCAATTCCAGCCAAGGGATAACTACAAAACTAGACAACTACATGACGCAGACAAAGTTTAGCGCATGTTGCCAAAATGTCGCGGGGCTGTCGCCCGCATGTCGGCCCGGGTTGCACTGAATTCCGCTGACAGATGCTGCATACTTGACATCTTGCGTATGTGCCGCATGTGAGGGAGGTAGCCTTGGGTAAATGCGATTGGGGCTGGCAGGCAACAAGCCAGGTTTCCAGGTTGCCAGCCAGCTTCTTTTTTTTCTATCTTCTGCATAGGGCCCAGAGCGCCAAGTTCAAAGCCTGGTGCACCCGCTAAACAGCCGTAATAGTTTTTTGAGTGTGTAAGTGTGTGTGTGGCTTTTGCAATGATTTTTTATTTTTTTAACAAGCGCTTCGTATAACATAAACGACAATTTGTGTTATGCATTTTATATAAAAGTACGTCAGTAACCAGCCAACCAGCCAACCAAGGAGTCAACCAGCGAAACCAGGCCGTGGGACGCCTAGACGACGGATGGACTGCCTCAAAAGGAAGAGGAAGTCGTTGCCATGCAGTTTACATAGTTAAAGTAAATTAAAAATGATGTACACAAAAAACGTTAGAATACACACTATCAATAAAACTTTCTATGCACTTTTATATTGAAACTGATTCTTCGAAATATATTTCCATTATCTATATATGAGAGAGAGTAATTTATGAATACATTTTAGCGTAAATTATACAACAGCCCATGGAACTTTATGCAGCTTTTTAAAATAACGACAATTTTAACTTTTTCGGATACACAAATCGCTTAGATAATCTATTTTTTGTTGTTGGATGGTTAAATTAGCCATTCTTCCTAACAAACAAGTTAAGTTGGCTTAATTGTTTAATTATTTTAAGTTTGGTCTTATAGTTTTCTTTTGTATACGCTGTATCTTATGGTGGGCACAACAGAACTGTCTTAGGGTTAATCCTTAGAAGACACAACTGGTGTTGTTCACTAGAAAATATAAGATCACTGAGTTCACCCACCGTTTCTCGGTGGATCACAACTCAAAAGATCTATGGAGGCAAAGTATCTAGGTGTCGTTCTGGACCCCAAACTCTCGTAGAAAAAAAACTCGGAAGAAAGAATGAAAAGAGCGTTAAGTGCTTATTACACCTGCAAAAAGATGTTTGGTAGGAAATGGGAACAGCAACCGTATATAATTCGGGGGTTAACACATCAGTAGTCAGACCTATCCTAACTTATCCTCTGGTGGAAGGCGGCTAATGCCAAATCTCACCTAAAGAACTTTCAGAGGGTGCAAAGGGCGGCTTGCCTAAGTCCACACGTCAGGCGGCTTTGGATGTTATTCCGAACCTGGAACCAGTGGAAACTTTCCTGAAGCCGGCGGCGGCTAGAAGCGTAGCGAGACTACGGGCGTAAAATCTTCTCACGCTATCACCTTGTGCTCATAGCAGTATCCTACCTGATTTAGGCGTACCCGCGCAGACCGGGGATAGTAATTACTGCTCCACGGCTCTGAAATGGAACAACAACCTTGTTGCAGTTGTTCCGGACAGGGAAGATTGGATGCAAAGAGCCCCCTTGAAAGGGAACGAGCTGACGATGTATACTGATGGTTCGAAGATGGATGAGGGTACAGCAGCAGGAATCTACTCTGATGAGCTTTCGACGAAAGCTCTGTCATCGCATACCATAAAGAGTAAACTGATGCGAAACAAGACACTAGGGCTCAATCGCATCCATCACCACTATATAACCCTCTGTTGGGTTGTGGGTCACTCAGGTGTCCCTGGTAACGAGGCGTCGGACGAGTGCGACAGGAGCGGCTCAGCGCAGGCAGGCAACCTTGCGGTTACGGACATAAAAAGACCATTACAGGACGTCGTATCGCAAATCTGGGAGACGGATAGAGCTCTGGCGAAAAGAGAATGGGACATGGCGTCCGGCTGTCGCATCTCTCGAGCACTCTGGCCGAGATACATCTGAACTCCTGCGCTTTCATAAAAACACGACTAAGATGGTGGCAGGCGTTCTAACGGGGCACTGAACCATAGGCAATATGGTTGAGATGTTGTAGAAGGGGAAGAGACAGAAATCATTCAACCCCTGATATCCGACTGCCCTTCGCTCCAAGGAAGACGTACCCAGTTTCTGGGTAAACCTTTCATTGAGGATCTGGGTAGTCTAGCCTATGTGCCCATAGCGGATCTGGCTGCTTTAGTCGAATCCCTTCAATCTCTCCCTTTCTTTAATTGTTTTTCACCCTTTTTTTATATAAGGCAACACAATGGACCTTATGGACTCTGGGCGATCTCAGTCACTATCTGAGCTGCCTATACAACCTAACCCATATAATGGTACAAAGGGTTTATAAAGTTTGTGCAAACCAAAATGTACGTAACATACAAAAACAATCGAAGATCACTCAAAGTTATCTAAAGTGTGATAAGAGAAGTCGTTATAATTATGTCAGATCTCAGAGATGGTAAGAGCTACAGTAACCAAACTTACAGATTAGATTCCTTATTATTCTGTAGAGGACAAGTTAATGTAGTTTTATATATCTGGTGATATTTCTATTATATAGCTCTAAGTGTAAATTTTAAAAAAAAAAGAGTTTTACATGGATAATTTGTTTGTTTATAAAGATATCGTAACCAAATTAATACCATATTTTTTTTGTAAGCAATGTTTTGATTTGTTTAACATTTGAACAAAACACAAAACACGTTTTCGCAAAGTTATTCTTCATTCTTTAGAATTTAAATGGCAGATGGTTAAGAAATATCATTTCAATTGGACCTAGAAGTTAATTTCTGAAGCTGCTCGTTGGTCTATCAGCCTATCACTAGGGACCTGGACCTCTATGGTGGTTAGAGTGAAGTCACCGATGCAAACACAAATTACTGACGTATCATCCGCATCCAGACAAAAATTCAATGAATTTTACTGATTTGCACTGAATAGTAATTTGACTTAGCATCAAAACATCAGATCTGAATATTATATTTCCAGGTAGTAGCATATGATCTGTTGGTAGATAATCCGTTTGTAGCATAGGGAGAGTATGCTCTCTTATTAAGAAGAAAATGGAGTCGATACCTTTGCCAAAGCCTGTTGACAAAATGCTTTTGGTGTGTTCTCGCTTGACCAGAGGTTTTATCATTGATAAAAATCACGGTCAGGACTTTTATCAATATTTGGTTCTATTGAAGCCAACGTTCCAACGTCTGGCTTAATTTTCACATTCTTTGAGATACTCTTGAAGTTCGTCCGTTATATCTTACAATCTAACTTTTAGGCATAGATGTGGAATGCGCATGCGGAAAGAAACATTTTCTTTGGGATGTAATTCATATTGCTCTAAGCACAGGTATGTCAAACGCTGTCAAATAAAAACCTTGAAAGGTACTTTAACAGTACATTCGATTTTATACGTTATGCTCCTGATGATAGTCCGATTGGTGGGGAAATACTGCAACTTTAAATTCGCATTAAAAGTTATTTATTCAAACCATTTGTTAAGAACTCCGAAAGATATACAGTCTTTCATACAGACAGACAGACGGACATGGTTATATCGACTTCTCTAATGACCCTGATCATACAAAGGTGTGATCGTGTGGAAGACTTTCAGCACTGCGCTGCTAATCAAATCACATACTAGGGTTGGAATCACGAACCCTGCCCCTTCATGGGAGATTATTCTCATTGTAAGCCGTCTGAGAGGGTTTGAAAATTTGAGCGTCTGTTCGTTCAAGGATTGCGCCATTGCACAATGGGCCCGTGTAGACAGATTATGGCCAAAAGTCCCCTAGAAGAAAGTCAAAATGTTGACAAAATAATAATTGGATATGATTTTTCACATATTAAGGTATCCTGTGCAAAAAAAAAAATATAAAATTATTAGTGGTTTGTAAGTTTCTGGCAATCAAAGTTGAAATTTTCTATTTAATAAGGGTTTAGCGATAATTTACAGAAAAACAATCCTATGATACAATCTTCAATTATTTAATTATATTAAAACTTTTCTTTAGAAAATTAATTCAAATTGAGCTTAAAAACTTTTGGTTTTAAATATATAGTAGGTTAAAATATTTTGTTGGTTTATTGTATCATTTGGCTACTCTGCTTTAAGGGTACCTCCGATAACTACTCGATATTTGATCAAAAAATTTGTTAAAAATTTCTTTATATATTTTACAAGAATGTGTAATTCTTAATGATTTTCGAAAATTCAGTTTCCTACATAAAAGCTCAATTTTAAAAATGAACCAAACAAAAATTGTACAATATTTTAATTTCTTAGCTACCTAAAAGTATTCTTTAATAACCAATTTTTCAAAAGTTGTAAAGTTGTAGTGTGGACGTCGGTGGCGTAAGTGGTAGCGTACTCGCCTCTAAAACCGAAGGTCGGTGTTTCGATTCCCCGCAGTAGCACTGCTCAAAGACGCTATTTGCCATGAAAGTCGGATCCGGCTATAAACTTTAGGTCCCTGTTCTGTTCGAACAGTTATTATTAGAGATCCCCTATGCCCCTCTCTAAGGGGCCAAACAAGAGAATTATTTTATTTTCAAAGTTGTACTTAGAAAGATACAGTTCCAAAAATTTTGATATGTTTAATTTTGACGAAAAAATGTAAAAGTTTTTGAACCATTTTTTTCGGAACTTAATAATCAACAATTAATTTTGATTTCTTTTATTTTAAATTTTGATACGGATTATCTACGAGTATTTCTTAAAATCAACAAACTTCCCATAAAAATTGTTCAATACTTTACGAATGTGTGTGTAAAATTTCATCACTATAAACAAATTATTGATTTTTGGTCAAAATATAAGAAGCAAACAATTTCTCTATAATTTGTGCTCTCAGTGCCATAGTCACACATTTGAGACGGTTGTAAATCAAGGCTAAATTTGAGATTTTAAAAAAATCGTCAATACAATTAATTTTATTCAAACCAAATGTTACTCATTAAAAAAAGGTTATTCGATTACTGAGCTATTTGTCTCATTATTGCTTAATAAATTTTATTTTTAAATTCATGATTGATGATGGCTATTGTATTATTTTCAAGTTAATAAATTATATTTTGAATTCGACTAAGTTTACATTATGAAGCAGATTAGGTGGGAACGTGCTGTATGTTAGTAATTGATGTGAATGCCAATAGATTAGCAAGTAGCTCAAAATTAAATGGAGTATCAGATGGCAAACAGGCTTCGGAAGAAATTTTTAAAATCAGAAGAAACATTAAGTTAAGTGTAAACAAACATTTGCACAAGCTGATTATACTTATGCACCTTTGATGGAGGGTATAAAAAAGGGAAGTTTGAAAATAATTTCTAGAAATTTACCCAAAAATTGACGAAAATTAACTAAAATACAACATCGATGACTTTTAGAAACTCTATTTTATCGTTAATATGTTACTCAATGGTGTGACACAGATATTAAAAATATAATTTTTTTTTACTTTAATTTAATACTAAAAACGCAGGCATATACCAAGATTAATACTCCAAAATGATTTTATTGAGTCCTTTTACTAGGTGCCAACTTCTTAGCTCGAGATGGATGGAAATTATCAATTAAAACATTCGATTTTTTAAAAAAAAACTTTAATTTTACGTTCAATAATAAAATTTTATGAATTCAATCAATGTACACTTTGTACTTAAAATTAGGCTCAATCGGCTGCAATCTTGAAAGTTAACTTCGTTGATTCGTTCTCAAATTGATTTTATTTTTTTTTCAACCGTGAGCTGATTTTTTATAAGTAGACGGCATCCTTCTAGGTGATGCATAAATCATATAGGAAAGTGGCTAACACACCCAGACACGTTTTGCAAAACTTTCTGAATAACTTGGTGGAGGAGGGATGCAAATTTGCGCAACAAATCAATCATAAAACTGACAAAAATGTTTGGCAAAAGTTTTTTCCGCTTTCCGACACACGGAAAACAAATGAAAAAGGGAATATGAAAATATTCTAGGCTTATGATATGCATTAAATGTTGTTGCTTTAAAGCCGCTTGAACTCATGACCATATTACTTAGCCCTAAATTATCAAAAAGTGTATGGGACTTCATAAATTATAGAGGAGTAAATAATGCTGCCTAAATGTATGCTAGAGGCAGGTAGTCAGCCCTTGGTTGGTCTGGAGCGGCCATTTTCACATCCGTTTAAGACGCGTACAAAATGGCGCCCATGATTGCCATTTATTGCCTTATGGACCGGCAAGAAAATGAAATATTCATGTTGAACGCTTTAGGGTTTCATTTTTATTTTTATGTGTTGAATTTATGGACTAGTTCCAAAAAGTATATAGGAGTGTGTATTGAATGTAGGCTAGGTAAGTATAACTTTTGAAAAGCTTTCGAATTCTTAGTTTCGGCCTTTGCCCAATTTAATGCACAATTAATGTGTATACGAATGTGGCAACTATTTTGTCATTATTAAACAGATGCCCCCTCCCACAAGCATACATATAAAAGTAAATAGTTATGGATATTAAAAGCTGGTTAGCATTCTGACAAAAAAAAGTTTGAGTCAACTTTGTCCATATATTGAATGCGGCTGCTGCCCTATAGAATTTATGTACTTGGTTAGAGTAAAACAATGAAATTGCGCATACGCACTGTTGTTTGTTGTTATTACGATTCAATGCAATAAAATACGACAATATATATGAGAATATACGATACATAAAGTGTATATATGGAGAAGAGCGACAGCTGTGTAAGTTGATTACAAATTTAACAGGTTGCTGGTAAGCCAATTTAGTATTCACGCTAAGGAAACAAGTCAACATGATGACGCCAACATAATAATCTCGTTAATTTAAAAGCATACTTTAACTTTTGCTACGGCATATCCTATATAAACAACAAGAAAACACAATGGAAAGGCGCTTTTCCATTGACTCATGTAGCGTACGTAGCGTTGTCCTTACCCAACACTTCACTATGATCATCGTCGTCATCGTTTCTATCATCATCATCATCGTCATCATCATTATTTATGCCGTCGTTGCCATTCAATGTTTTGTTGCTTCTGATGGCGGCGTCAGCTGTCGCACCTGCAACTTCCTCTCGACACACACGCAATCACACACACGCAGCCATACATACAAACACAAGCATCCCGACGTCAAAGTCGAGTTACCCTTCTACATCTAAAGGCATTTGTTTGTGCATTCCTGTTCTAGACTAAAAACCGGCATGTCGCTAATGCCATCTGCTCTTAACAATTTTAATTACCAGGCCATTTTATATTCTCACAGAGGTATAACAAAAAAATGTGAATCACAGGGCACAGCTCGACAAAATAACGTCCTGCATCTGTAGGAACAGAGTGGTGCATTATGACGACGTTATTGAATAAAATTAATACCAAATTTGGGAGCTCTTGCTTTCTGTTGGGATGGAGACCGATTCCTTTACCTGATTTTAGCAATAATCATTTATTGTTCAAATGTGTCTAACTGGGCGGTACATATAGTCAAGGCTATTAAAATGAAAAATTCAATCGGGAAGAAATATTTTTATTATAGGCGCACTATCATACGTTATAAAGATTCAGAGGGTATAGTAGTTCGATTATTATGTTGATCCGAAAATATTTTCATTATATCTTCGCCACTAATTCAATAAACCATGATTTCTCAGTTGATAATTAATTTTTCTTTATTTCATCATTGTCTAAACTTTGCCACTCCATCTATTACACTTTTTCATAGTTTTTTGTTAAACCAACTAACTAGTCAGCCACTTTATTACATTAAATTTTGCCATTCAGGCCAAGTAAACAAAAAACTGCGAAAGATTAACCATTTATTCTTGTACATAGTCTTTGGCATAATCAATCAGTGTTCAGTTTTTTCTTTTGTTTTGATAGGCCACTAATACACAAGCTTCTGAGGGTCAAAACAATAGCGGAGACCAGCTCTAATGTTGCCACCCGCTTTCAATTAGCCAACCCACATTTCAAACCATGGAATTGGTGTCAATGCTCATAACTTTAGACGGTTTGTGTATTGGTTCTCCCAAGGCAACTCAAGGGCAAAGCGACAGCAGTTGTCATAAGGGGCACACGAAATATGACTCACTGTATATACATAAATATGAGACGCTTTAACATTAATAGTTATACCAATGGTATACGTAGTATAAAAGTAATCAAATTATTATGTTATTTTTGCAAGAAGATGCAGTATTGTTGAAAGACGAAGAAAAATTCTTTTAGTTAATTACGCATATTAAACTATGGGTCTTCACGCCTGCTTTGTATACTAACACTGAATTTAACGTATTTTCTACATTGCTCATCGGATTGAGAATACTGCAATCGTACCTGAATTGGTAAAATGGCTTTAAAATATGCCGTATCAATTTTGGTAATTGTAACACAAAAAGTTTTTGTAATAGTTTGTTTTTGAAGAATCTATTGGGCAAATGGCTCAAATTTGATCATTTTTGCGTATAAATCCCGAACACCCATAAAATTTAACATTTAGCGACGGCCAGGACCGTAGAGAGGGTATCCGGTCACCGGGGAAAATCTCGGATCCGGGCCCCTACCAATTTTTCTTTGTAAATTCTTCTTCTGAGGAACAAAACTAAAACCATGGCAGACTTATTAGCACTGCGACTGCTACGCAACATACTTATTCTTTACATCGATCAAAAATAATCGTAAAGAATCATCTCTAGTTATCGAAACAATTTTTTGTCGGTCATAGCTATGGCTGTCCTATGAACATCACTATAAATAATTACTAAAAACTATTTTAAAGTTTTTATACCCTGTACCGTATAGTACAAAGGGTATATTAAGTTTGTGCAAGCCGAAAATGTATGTAACATATAGAAGGAGACGTCGGAGACACCCCAAAGTTACCTAAAATATGATCAGGGTGAATAGAGAAGTCGATATACCCATGTCCGTCTGTCCGTCCGTCCGTCTGTCCGTCCGTCCGTGTGAACGCCTAGATCTCAGAGATGGTAAGAACTAGAGTTACCAAACTTTCACATTAGATCCCATATTATTCCATAGGAGGCAAGTTTATTTTATTTTTTTGATATCGGGGATAAATTATATAGCTCCCATGGGGGTGTTTGAGACGACCTCGATAAAAAAAAAAGCGTTTTAGATGAATAATTCGTTTGCTTATGAAGATATCGTAACCAAATTTGGTATTCGAAAGTTTTTTATAGTTCCCAATCACTGTACCAAATTTGATCAAAATCGGTTGACTATATCATATAGCTCCCATAGGACCGATCGGCCAAAATAACTTTTTTAAAGAAAAATTCGCTATATTTCGTTTTTTAATAAAGATATCGTAACCAGATTTGGCGTTTGGAAATTTTTCAGACCACTTAAGCAATGTGCCGAATTTGAACAAAATCGGTTGACTATATCATATAGCTCCCATAGGTCCGATCTTCCAAAAAATCGTTTTTTTAACAAAATTTGTTGTGTTTCGTTTGTTTGTTAAGATATTGGGACCAAATTTGACATTCGTGAGTATTTTATAGTTCCTAAGCACTGTACCAAATTTAATCCAAATCGTTTGACTAGATCATATAGCTCCCATAGGACCAATCGGTCCAAAAACACGTTTTTTATACAAAATTCGATGTGTTTTGTTTGTTTGTAAAGATATTTGAAATAAATTTGGCATTCATATCTTTTTTAAGGTATTTAAGCACTGTGTCAAATTTTATTGAAATCGGTTGACTATATCATATAGCTCCCATAGGAACGATCGGTCAAAAAAAAATTTTTGCTTAAAAATTCTTCTGTTTTTGGTTTTTTGTGAAGAAATCGGACTTTATTACAAGCTAGTGGTACGGGTATCCTAAAGTCGTCCGCGCCCGACTTTACGTCCGCCATTTTTATTACTTCATTTGCAAATTATCATTACACCGGTCTGCTAATACCGGTGCCATGTCAGTTGTTAGAAAGCTAAGGAAAGTTCCGAAGTAATTTGCTGCATAGAATCCAAATCCGGGCTAGAACTGGCCAGTCTCGTCAGGATTTTGCGATATTTAAGGTTATGTACCCGAAAATCGGCGATTTTTCTAATTTTTGGGGTTATGTACAGGTTGCAAAAATTGTTGTGATCTCCATCCTTTCTCTTTAATTTAAGAGTTTAAAATATCAATTACGAAGTTATGGATGTAAAATATTACTTAACACTTTTGAAAAAACGTAGTGTTGTTTTATGCAATGAAAGTTATTTGATCTGCATTGAAGCTAGTTTTGTGGTTTTCATTTTCGATACTACCTGCCGTTGGAGGAGATTATATAATAAACACATTAAAAGTGTGAGTAACAAAATGTAAATCAACAAAAAATCCTTGTTTCTTTGCTTGTGTGTGAAGTTGGGAACTTGTAAGCAACGTATAGACATAACAACATATCTGTTGGCACTTTTTCCACGCTCCCTATTATGATTATTTATAGTATTATATTTAGGTATTATAAGAATTATGAAGTTTCTAGTATTTAATTCGCATAAGTACGCTGAAATCGTAAAGTGTAACAGATCACACTATTAAAAGAAGAGAGTGATAATTGAAATTCTACCCCCGATCGTTCGGCTGCTGCAACTGTATCGTTGCAAAAGAAGCTCTTTTTTTTTCGTTTTCGCATCCAACCGATAGCACGTACAGCGCACTTTTCGTTCTTTTAAAACTTTTAACCTAATTAATCACCGCATAGTCTATTCATAATCTTAAAATCCTAAAAACATAAATTTAAAGACAAATATTGAAATTTATATATTACATTTTATGTAGTGTCATCAATCAATTAAGCGGCATTCTGCTCTTGAAGGGCTACTAGCTTTTCGAAACTTGCTTGAAAGGAGTAAAATAAAAAAATAACGTGCTTTCTTCAAGCGTTTAACCTTTAACTTTCGACAGGCTTACATTAGTATGCCATGGCTTTGGTGTTGCTTAGATGGCTACATAATAAGATCGTACTGCGCGAAGAACAATGTAGAAATCTTACTTCCAACAGCAACGGAAAGGAGGGGAAGCTTCAGCAGAGAGGGAGGCACAAAATATGCTTGTAAGAGCTATATTAGAGAACTACACGAGCAACAAAGCTAAGCATCATCACGTCACAGTTACATTTTTAACTCTTTCTCTATTTCTTTTTATGCTGCTTTATTAAATTATTAAAAACGAACAAAAAGAATTCTTCAGTTTACACACATACACATGTGCTTTATGCTTTAGCTGAGCAACCGCGGCCACTCTACTCCCATCTCCTTACCTTGACCACACACAGTCTCTCTACAAAAGCCGAAATCATGCAACTTCGTGACTGTTGTTTTGCCGTGTCACCTTCTCTCTCTCTAATCAAGACAAATGCACCGAAACTATCATTATTCGTGTTTACAAAATTTCAAAGTTGCTCCCTTCCAATGTAATAATGTACTTCAAAAACGCGATCATGGTGGAAGGGGAATTTGATTCGTTTTACATTACAATATATTTTCCAAAAAGTTCCTTCAAGGTGGTTGCCCATGCAATATTTCGGTCTGGCTGGCGCCACTTTCAAAAAATAATAGAGTTAACACAGTAGCAAAATAAACCACTGAGTGTGTTTTTTTTCCTAAAAAGGGTACCTTACAGAGAGATGGGGCACTGCGACCAAAGGCCTTTTGTACCATACCCTTAGGTTAAAATTAAAGACTTTCCGCTTTCCTCATGAATAGCAAGCAGTAGGTCATTTGTTGGTATAGACCTGAGATGGAAGGAACTAATCCGTCCCTTTCCCATGTGACAGGCTCTGGCTCCACTAGGGAACCTCGCGTTTCGACTGGTAAAACGCTCAACCGTACTGGCTTGAAAAAAGGAGATCAGCACATCTTCAAGCTGGTTTGCAGCCAAATCAATCTTGTCTACCGAGTTGATGATGGAGACTAACAAGTCGACCTCATGTTCGACCAGTGCTTGAAAATAAGTCGAGTTGGTCTTCTTTGGGTTAAAGACCCTATGCCTTAACTCTAAACGCCCCGTCAAATCAAACCTAATGTGTTGATGGTCTGAAAGTGTGGCCTCATTGGTTACCCTCCAGTTACTTATAAGGCCAGACAGAGAGTTGCTAGCCAGGGTAAGGTCTAATACCCCTTCTCTGATAGCATTTTCAAATGTGGGCTTGTTTCCTCTATTTACAACATTTATTTGATTACATAATAAATATTCTAAAAGAGACTCACCTCTAGCGTTGACGTCACTGCTACCCAAGATGGTGTGATGAGCGTTAGCGTCGCAGCCGACGACAAACTGGATCTTACGTTGACTGCAGTGGACATAAGCTGTGTCCCCAGGGAAATAGGCAGCCGCCACCACTATTTCCCTATTACCCGTGTCTGTGGCAACTTGAACTAGCGCAGCTACTAGGTCTCTGGAAATAAAATTCGTTAAAGGAAGATAATTGACACCATTGTCAATAAGCATCGCAGTGTGAGGCACAACCACTTGACGGTCATATAACAACTTACTTGTTTTGACATTTAATCCTCGGACTAGGCCACCCATCGACCAAGGCTCCTGAATGAGCGCTAGGTCGATTTTGTTTTCGGCGAAGGTCCTGCACAGGGTGGCTGACGCTCCTTTAGCGTGGTGCAGGTTCGCCTGGAGCACCCTAATGGTGCTCATTGGAGTTCCGCTTGGAGCTCTGAACGAGGCTGTCCCGATTGCCTCGGCGAGACCCTTTGCCTCGAGCTCCCTTCGGTAACTTGTCCGCCTTTTCACGGATGCTGGTAGCAGTGCCGCGACCCACCTTAGTTGTATCCACGGTGGGTGCCACCGGGGTGGTGGTGCTTCAGCGGTCTTAGAGCCAATACCCTTAAGACAAAGTTTAACCTTCCCAAATAGGTAGTAAACGTACTCACCCAGTTTCACCAGCTGTTGACGGGAGGTCCCATTAACCGCAATGACGAGATGCAGAAGTTGACCATGTGTCAGTCTCCGCATTACCCGCCATTGCGCGGTGCAAACTGGATTCTGCGCGTCTACAATAGCTAGAACCCTATCATTTGTCAGGTCGATGCTATTGTGGAAGTATCCTCGAACAACATGTGATCGGGGAAACTCCTCCTCAGACATCAACCTGATATCTAGAGCCACTTTGCTCTTGATATGGCAGATGTTGTTGTGAACCCACGCAGCCGTGGTTTCATTCGCACATATCAACACCACCCAGTTCGAGTGAAGGACACATCCTTCGAACTGTGGTGTCGCATCACCAGAGAATTCGACTATGACATCGATAATCGCCTGACTGATTCGAATAATTTGCTCGGAGGTGAGAGGTCCAGCTTTTGAAATGAATCCCAGCTTTATGCCCTTGACTGCGCTGCTGTAGGACATCTTGTTTGACTCGACATGAGTCTGTTTAGTTTTCTTTGTCGCCGTATGTGGCGACTTATCGTCAGATCGGCTTCTCTTGACCGGTGTAGCAGGGGGTGCCGATTGGACCGAATCCAGAGCTTCTGCTCTGGAGAGTCCTTTGCGAAGAGCAACCCTAAAGAGTCTCTTCTCGCGGGAGTTCAGCCTCATAAAGGAAGGCTCGGTCTCCAGATTGAGGGTCTGGAGGGTGGCCCCGATACTGGTGCCAGACGACTTCTGTGAGACTAAACTCACGTTGTCATCTCCGTTAGAGACCAGGAGTTCATCTTCAGAGCTGGATGCCGATCGAGCTGTCGATGAACACGCGGTCCTTTCGGTTGAATAAGAACCCGAGTCCCTTCTGTATGCCTAACAGCACTATTAGAGCAGCACTGGTTGCGGCACATCAGTCGTAGCGGTACAACTAGGGGTCGTCGTGCAGACTTTCTCTTGTGGTGATGCTTTTAGGGTGCCATCAAACTCTTCAGAAATATTTGAAATATCCATACATGTGTTGAATACTCGGGTCGGGGATGTCGCCCACAAGAAGTGGTTACACGTTGATCCCCTTATAATACCTATTGGCTGACGGTTAACCACTGAGTGTAAATAAGAAATAGTTTCTATTCTTCTTCGTTTTATTGAAATATATTATGAACATTAGAAAATTATGTTTCTTTGTCCTTTTCCTTTTTGTTAAATTCTTTTTCGAGCAAAAATTCGATAGCGATACCGTCGATATCGATTTGTTTTTGGTTGAATTTAATAGGATCGGTATCGAATTCGGTTTGGAATACTCAATACTTCGATTCGATTTTTTTTTCCGGTATCGAGCATCTCTACGCTGCAAGTTTTCTCAACATGAGCCGAATCATTGTGGATTATTTTGCATACAGTAGGGAACTAGAGTTCAAATTGAGTGGTTTTGTTGAAGTTGTTTATTTTATTTATATAATTGCTATGATCTGACTATCTTGTCAGTCACCCCTGGGCGGAGCGTGGGAATTTCTATTAATAATTGTTCGAAGAGAACAAATTTTTATTAAAGAAATCAAGTCCATGTATCTATTCCAGCAACAACAAACGATCACAATTTCAGCATCACATACAAGCAGCAAATACAAAAAACAGATAAAAATTTGTTTGGAAACCCTTATGGTGACTCGTTTTCGCTTCAGGAGCAAAAGGGATATTTTCTCTTGCTCAGATGCACACATTCTCATATAATTGCGTATTTATTGTATTATTCCACCTTGTAACTTTCCAACGCCAAATAATATTTTTTAACAAAATTCCGAAGTTACTCACTTTCACAACGCCGCCTAAAAAGTTTTACTTCAAAAGTTCAGTGAAAGCTATATTCTTATACATAGAACTAGTTCTATATTCTTTGGTATAAGAAACTTCGCTGTAAAGTAATATTTATAAAAATATCAAAAGTTATAAATTACTTTAAAAATTAGCATTCAAAATTAAACTATATCTAGAAAGAGCAATATGTACAAAGTTTTGTTGAATCTACCCGCCTTCCTTCAGTAATCTGTTATCACTGCTAACAGCAAGGTATACCTTTTCCTTTTAAGTCCCGGACTAAATATAACTCGGATATTCAATACCTTGAATATGGAACACCTGCGACAACTCTTTCTATAAATTCAAAAATCATCGAACATTTACCCTGGATTAGATGTAAATTCATATTTAGATCGAATTCGATTTATGTCAGAAATCGAAAATTATTGCCATCCGAAATGTGAAGCCTACATTAATGCCCGCCGCAATCATGACGTCACACATATCAAGTTAATTGGTTGAACTGAAAGTCTTCTGTTTTTATTTCAATCTTTGTCCCTGTTTTGCAGTTGTAATTGATGCAATATTAGATGGAATTGGATGATGTTTTGTTTCTAAACACATTGCCAATTAGAAGAGCAGCTGTGCAAACAGGTAATCAATTTTATACCTGATTGCGACGGAGTTTAGCAAAATGTCTGCAAAGAGAAAAAAAAAAGGTTCTCGAATAAGTTTGAAAGATGCGTAAGTTCCCTTATTACTGTTGGTAAGAATATATAATTTTTACAATATATAATTATACTACTTTTTGCAATCCGTATCGAAGAGAGTTGGATTGGATTATTACTTACAATGAACCCATTGGGAAAAGCTTCCCCTTAACTCAAGGTGTTTGACAATTTTATTTCGTGAGACGGGTCCTGGATCTCAAGGAGCATTATTGGATAATTTTTATTTATTTTCCTTAAAATTTCAGGATATTACAATTCCGCCCAAATGTACATAGTGCAAGTAATTGTCCATAAAAAGGCATCTCCGACCCTGCAAATGTATGTAAATAAAACAAAGTCGTTAGGTTACATAATTTCTAACTCAAGAACGACTAAACCGATTTTATGATCTTTGATTTGTTGGATTTATCTCTGACAATTTAGTCGGAAAGGTGTTATTTAATTTTCGCCCCTTTATGTAAAAGATCCTTGAATGTAAACTTAGGGTGTCAATATCTTTTTATAAAGAAGTTGAAATCAAGAGCACTGTGAAAATTAAGGAAAGTTCAGCTGATTTATAGTCAGGATGCGCTGAAATGATTAAGGAACGCGGAACTTGGGGTGGGTGGTTAGCACATACTGTTTGCTCTAAGTGGCAACTTAACATACGAAAGATTGATTTATAAATATTTTAGTAGTCTTTGCATGCTCTATTGTGTAATGCTTTGAGATTAACTCTGCCGCTCTTGTACTCGGCTCACTACTAAGTGTGAAAATTGTTAATGAATTAAATTGCATATGCACACACAAGCCCACATACACACAGACACGCACACATTCATCCATTTTCAGGATAACAGTCTCTCTTACTCACACGTTCACACAAAAGTCCAATGAAGTTAGTTGGCGGAAACTTAATAATGGCTCCATACAGAATACAATAACTGTTTGTGCTCTTTTAGCCTTGGTTAGCCTAACGGTCGTTTTTGCCGTTGTAGTGTTGTTGGCCAATGAACAGTTGGAAATAGTGTTGGAACCTGCATACTAAATAAGTTACTCAGGAGAGAGTCAACGGAAGATAGATTCTAGAAAGTGAGTGTAGTTGGCACGTCTGGCCCGGCAGCCCTGGTATATTTTGATAAGTGTACGTTAGGGTGTGTCAAATTTATCCGATGTAAAGTCTCCTTACGGTTTTGATTCTAAGGTAACTCTAAGAATATTAATTCTAAGAATATTGTTATATATAGTAAATAAATTTTTTTTTTTTAAGGAAGTTATTTAGAGCTCATAGGTAATGCAGCAGCTTACTACTGTGTGTATTTATTTTACGAAGATGCATTTTCTGTGCATTATATAATATATTGTCATATCGTTCTTCATTGTACAATGGGTACAATGGGTATACTAGATTTGTGTAATGTATGTAAGTCCTTTGGAGTAAAATGCTTATCATAACCTCGAATAGCGATTGAGGCATGTCCGCCTGTCCGTTCATTCGTCCGTCCGTCTGGATAAACACCTAGATCTCGGAGAATAGAATATTTCTTGAGAAGATGAAGTTTGTTGAATCATGCCAATATCTTCCACCGTTCCCCCACAGCAGATTTTCGAGGTTTTTACCCATACCGTTTAAATAATAATTGTTTAGTTTTCATAACTTTGCATCTAGAGCTGTTCCCATCGTTTGAATGTTATTTGGATAGTATATAAACTGTCATCAGGTACGGGCGTACTTATAAGTTTTAACTTTTAGCTAAGGATAATAACTTTATCTATGTTGAAAACAAAACTCAGTTTTGCATTTAGTTTTGAAAATTTTATGCAAATAGAATAATTAAAAAGTAAATAGGCTTATGCACAAAGTAAATTTTAAAGTTGTTTTAAAACAGACAAATTATTTTTCGTCTGGATATAACTTTTTATTTGTTGGCCAGTGCATCGGTTGTTAGTTTGGATATAGGCAAATATTCTTCTTCTTATGTGGCCATACCAACCCGATTACCGGGTTACGGCCTGCCTTAAAACGTCTCTCCAGGCGCCTCTGCATTGGGCGCGCCTTCTCCAGTTGGTCACACCGAGCGAAGACAGGGCCCCTTCCACTTGGTCTTTCCAACGGAGACACGGTCGTCCTCTCCGCCGACGGCCGCTGATTACCGCATCGAACACACGTTTAACTGGAGCATCCTCGTCCATCCTAACGACATGTCCGAGCCAGCGAAGCCGCTGGATGTTGATACGCTGAGCAACGTCCATGTCGTTGAAGAGCTCATACAGCTCCTGGTTGGTGCGGATGCGGTAGTCATCGCCAACTCGAATCGGACCAAAGATTTTGCGCAGTACTTTCCTCTCGAAAACTCCCAAGGCAGCTGCATCAGTTAGCGACACGGCCCAGGCTTCCGCGCCGTAAAGAAGCACTGGAAGGATGAGTGCCTTGTAGAGTGATATTTTTGTCGCGCGAGAGAGGTCTCTACTACACAATTGCCTATTGAGACCGAAATAGCACCTGTTGGCAAGAGTTATTCTGCGCTTGATCTCCAGGCTGACATCGTTGTCGGTGGTAACGGCGGTGCCAAGGTAGATGAAATCCTTGACAACATCGAAAGTATAGCTGTCGGCCGTAATCTGGGACCCAAGCCGCCGCACGTCCCTACTTGACGACAGCATATACTTCGTTTTGCCCTCATTTACCGCCAGACCCATAGGCAAATATTACCAAATTTTAATTCCTTTTGCATAGAAGCATGTAAAAAAAGGTAACACAGTCGAAGCGGTGCCCGGCAGTGTGATTCCCTCTACCTTTTTTCAGGAATAAATTAGATTCTAAGAATTTTCCAAATGGAACATTCCTTTTTAGGGGCAAAACTATATTCATACCCTAGAAGTGCTGCAAATTAGTACCGGTTTTGATGAGAACCGAGAGTTACATCCAAAAATCATTTTACTGTATATGGTGTAAATATCAAGTTGATAAGTTGAGGGGTGTAGGAGAAAACACGGGGGTGGGAGGTCCACATCGATAATTTGGATGTGGATTTGTTCATTAGAGCCACATGAATCAGCTTATCAAAAATTGTGATTCTAGGTCGCTTATTACCACAATAATGTAGTGTCAAATATTGACGCAGTTTATTGGCAAGAAGGGAAATTTATATATATATATATTTCTCAGGAAATATGTGCGTCAGGTGGTAAATTTTCGTATTCTAACATACCTCTTATAATCTCCGAGATTTAGGTGTTCATACAGACGGAAGGACGGAAGGAGAGACGGACATGGCTCAATCACTACACGAGGTTTTGATAAGCATTTGGGTATAAAGGACGTGGGGTCTGCCACGCCTCCCTCTGTTCATTACATACATAGCGCAAATATCGTATACCCTTTGTACTTTTGAGTACAGGGTATTAAAAGAATATTAGTAAAACTGTTTGAAAAGAATCTAAAGCCCAAAATAATGTGCCCTATTATAATTTAAAACTATTCAAACTAGTTACTAAGCAAGAGCATGGGTTGTTATATAAAGTATCCTTATTTAAAATCGATTGAGAAAATGTGAGCCAGAGAAGAGGCAAGCTAAGTCTTCGAAATCGTGTATATTCATGGGGAATTAAGCATACAAGAGGAACGCGTTTTTAATCATTTCACTCTTATATCCTTTATTCTTCTAGGAAGCCAAGCAGCAAACGATCGAAGACAACTATACTAAAGAACTTAGATGATCGACTAACTAGCAATTGGTTAAACCAATTTGTCTTAATAGCCTCTAAAAGCGAATGCAAGGACCAAATGCGACGTGAGGTGAGCTGCATGATTATGAAACGTATCAGAGGTGCTTTAAGCTTTCAATTGACATTTGGACCAAGTAGGAACGTGTACATATGCACTTGAGACTGTGTATGTATGATTTCGTATATATGTGAGTTTGTGCGTGCTGGAGATAGCCTAGAGATTTTGTTAGTTATAGGGACAGCACAAATCCACAGGCATTTAACCGCAAACACTCGACACAAACTGACTCGTACACACATAGTGTATACACTCAGACTTATCTGGTGAAGCGGCCCATATCGCCGTATGCCACAATGCCACATACTAACACATTTACACACACTTACTGAAAAAAAGGAGGTATGTATGGATATGTATTTGGGTGTGCGTGCTTTTTATCGATTGGCCTTTATGTTTTGGCATTGTGGTATTTTTAATACCCGAAAACGATTTTCTCTTAAAATGGCCAGCTGTCCGACTGTGCTGACTGTGCGTATACGCAATTTTTATGCCATGTTCATTAAACGCCAGTTGTGCGGAGTAAGTTAATATAGTCAGCCGTATTATGTGGCAATTTAACGCTACACATATCTGCCGAAGTCCCCAGTCACGTCCATCTAGCTATTGCAGATATAACAGAATGAATTGTAAAATATGTAGATATGTATTGAAAAATATGCCATATGGCAATGGCCTATAGTCATAGCCTATGCAACTGGTATTTAACAATTCATCAATTTTGCAACCATTTGATCATTTGATTTTATGGCTCACAGTTCGGCTGGAACTGGCACTAAGTTTTATATCATTGGGAGTATCAAGGGTTAAGCTGGAAAATGCACATGCGTATTTATTTTCAATTTCACGTGTCCCTGCTAAGTTTACGAGAGTGCCCCGGTGAGTTCGAGTGGGTTATTTATAGTATGTCTCTTTGTCGCACACTCTGTTAAAGCCACTGATACACACAAAAGTGTATGTGGGTTCATCCCGCCCCGGCCGACTCTTCGTCTGGGTGTATGAAGTCGTGTTTGTTGGGGCTTACGCAGGCTTTTTCAAGGATTTGTACGTGTGCGCGTTTTGTCTTTCGAGTACAATTGGGTTTTATTCGCGATTTTGTAATGCAAGTATAGCAAATATATCACGTATACGAGCGGTTAGCTGTCACATTCAAATGCCTTTACATAAGTAGGTATTCATTATTTACAAGAAGTGGTAAGAATTTTTTATTTACTTTATTTATTATTTATTTGAATTCCATTAGCTTTCATTTGCCCGACTTTGCATTACACATGGCTGGTTTTATGATGCTGAAGAGCAAACGCAGTTGCAATAGAATATACATAATTCAAAGCTTTTCGAATAGGTCATCATTTAAATGTGGGTATAGCAAATAGCGCTTTTATAGAATTTGTTGCCTTGATTTAGGACTTAAAGTTAACAAAAAATCAGTACATAAATGACATGGTATGGAAATTTATTGAGAAACTAGTGAGCCCGGCAGACGTTGCCCTGCCCAAACTTTGTGAATAGTCTTAAAGTGAATAAACATAGATTCTTTAGTTAGCTTATCTATAAATATAAATATAAGATTTTTAGATTAGTCAGTCTTAACCGAATTCTTTCACGTTCATTGCGATGTTCACATTCCTGGATTAGATTGATAATTAATTTGATTCGTTGCATTTCTTCCAATTGAAATACATCATGCATTCCCAATTCTTCTAATGCATTATTAGCCATCGTCAAGCATAGATCTTCAATATGAATTAAAGCTTCATTGTAAACTCTCGGCGCAAATTCCATCACTAGATTACGTTTTGCTTGACGTACTCCAAACAAAATATTTTTTAATAAATAATCTTGATATTTTATCCACAATTCAGGTGGATTTGATGTAAAACATGTTGCCAAAATAATCGCAAATAGAACACGTATTTAATATGAATGAGCAGTAAATCTGCTAAAGTTTGATCCCAGTGCAAATCATTTTACAACAAATTCAATTGTTGACATGCCTCTCGATACGTTACACGCAATACGCCATTCACTGTTCTCAATGATTCAAACGATGTTGGACCTCGAACATTGATTACCAAAAATGCCAGTTTTTGTATAGGGTTTTCCAATAGGGACTTGACAACTTTGAATTTAATTTATCAACGCACCCTGTCACTAATCATCGAATTGTCACTGTCAACTTATTCAGTAAACTCAACATTTTTATCATGGTAAAGTACTCGAATGAATAACGTCTGCATATTATAAAAATTTACTACCCAAAACCGGAGTCAGTGACCGCAACTTTAAGAGCGCAAAATCATCTTCAGTGACGAATCTCATTTTTGGCTCAATGGGTTCGTCAATAAGCAAAACGTGCGTTATTGGTCGAGTGAAAATCCACATGTGCTTCATGAATCCCCATTTCATCCACAAAAAAAACTGTTTGGTGCGGTTTGCATGCCGGCGGCGTTATTGGGCATAAATGTGGTGCCGAGTCATCGAAAATTGGGTCCAACGAATCGACCGCTGCAATCGTGCCCGCGGTGGCCATATGAACGAAGCCGACTTCCATTTGTAAATGATTTGATTGTACTTCAAGCCGATACTAAAGTTTTTGAAATATCTCAAGTGGTTTGCGTTTTATTTAAAAAAGTTTTAAAGTCCTTAATGGAAAACCCTATATATGGCAATATACACACAAAAACCGAAAAATGCGTATATCTCACGAACCAATACACACAAGCACATCGCAATAGGCTGAAAACCTCCGTATTGATAACATAACACACGCAAAAATCAGATTTGAAACTCATCGACGTGTTCATGAGAACACCCGTAACACGTAAAACATAAGTTTCTTTTATATATATAAAAGAAGATATATATGTCGAATAAATAAGCTGGGCTGATGTGCTGAAACAGGAATTAAAGTAATATAATAAAAAAAAGTTTGAAACACTGAATTTTAAGGCTTCTATAAGGCCCTTATAATCAGCTGAGCAACATTCAGTTCTGAGTTCAAATAACCAAACACACAGAGAGCTCCATCTATTGACATTGTAATTAATGGGTCCAACCGAATTCCAGAACAGGCAGAACCACAGTCTACGCATACGGTTTAATAAATAACATTCAGTTGGGTGAATGTGGTTGTGGGTGGTGTGTTGATACATAGCAGACACATAAATACAAACAAATCAACATATGTACATATCGCTTCAATATAATACATACATATATGCATGTACGGAACAGCAAGTGCAAAGCATCCCATTCTTTTTGTTTATTAGAAAATTCAAAACAAATCCGCATCGGCACATGAACAAATATTTGGATTTGACATTATGTATAAGCGATGCACAAGAGCATATTCACACATACTCTTATATATACAGCGTGTTTTTTTCACAACTTTGAGTTGGCAACAATGTTTTATCTGACAACTCATTTAATAGCTGATAGTTGCTTTTATAGACTTATACCAGAGCAACGCTTGCAAATTGTTAAAATTTTTTATTAAAGTAATGGTTCCGTTCGTCAAACTCAATTTAAATTCAAAATTTTCTTCTCCGACGATGCCCATTTTTGGATGACTGGGTACGTAAATAATCAGAATTGTCGCATTTGGAGTGAGGATAATCCACAAGCTTTTGCCGATGATGGTCAGAAAGTTACTGCTTGTGAAAATTGGTTCCTTGGCGGGCACATAGCCGAAATCATATTTATACATTAATATCATGAAATTTTTGATTCAATAAAGCCCGTTTCATTGATATAATAAATATATTTCTTAGTTTTATTATTATTTAAAAAAAATAAAATATTCTAAAAGAAGAAGAAGCATTAAAGTGTTCCATGATAAATAGCTGCTTATGGGTAAAGCCATAAACCAAAACAAACATTTTCGAGAGTCAAGATTCAACTTTTGCATTCAGATGGTAAATTTTATTTGGACAAATCAAAGACAAAACTTTGAAAGTCATGGGAAACTTTTTCAGAATAACAACAACTACAATAACAACATAAACTACTGCAATCGACGCGAATAAAGTTCGAAAAGTTATGTTGTTATATTTTACTGATATCGGTTGTGGTGGTGGTCTGAAGTCATTACGTGGCTGCCTCCCATATGGAGGCAGCTTGGCACCTCACAGCCCACTCGAAGTTTCAAGTTTCGTTGGAAAATTGGGCGTCGACTGTGGTTTTTAAAGCTTCATCGACTGGCATTGAGAATGCTCCTTGACGATGGAAGCTACAAGTCACAAGATGCTGTACTTTTACAGATAAAATAATAAAGATGTGGGCTATTCCTCAAATGTTAATCGCAAGTTCTTGTTTCTCGTCGGTTTGTCTGAGCTTTCATGGAGTGAAAGTGGAGTGGGTGTGGGCGTTTGCAGCAGGTGGACAGTCAAAATAAGTAAAAGGCAGGAAAACTCTAGTCAAGTAAGTAGGAATGACAGCTGAGTTGGCTTTTACCTTATTGAAATCTAATACTGTTTGATTTTTGTTTGTTCACAATGGATTTGAGCAGACAAGACATTTCAAACAAGGTGAGTTACATTTAAAAGTTCTATACAATTTATTTTTAGGCCTGGTGCAGATATCGGCTTACCAACATGACAACTGTGCCCACCTCCTTTAATTACCAAATAAATGTATAATCTTAGTATATAGGTATAGTAGGGCCAGGACGACTTTGGGATTCCCTGTACATCCACATTGCAATCAAATTCGAGATATTGCTTAAAAACTTCAAAATATATTTATTTGCCTTTGGTTACGATATCTTTATCGAACGAATTATCTGCCTAAAACTTTTGTTTTTTTTTCGAGGTCATCTTAATTACCCCTATGGCAGCTATATAATGCAAACCTTATATCACAAATATAAAATATACTTATCTATTATGGTAAAACAAGAGATCTAATCTGAAAGTTTGGTTGCTCTGCCTCTTACCTTTTTTAAATTCTAGGCGTTCGTTCATACGGACGGATAGATTAGCGGACATCGGTATCTCAACTTCTCTAGTCACCCTGATCATACTTTAGATAAATATTGTTTATAGTTTCTATTCACTATATCACATAGCTCCCATAGAACCGATCGGCCAAAATAACTTTTTTTATTACGATCAGTCAAAAAAACATTTTTGGTTAAAAATTCGTCGGTTTTTGGATGTTTATGAAGGTATCGTAATCTTATATGTCATTTGGTGCTTTAAAGCAATATACCGAATTTTATTGAAAGCTAGTGGTGGTAATCGAAAATCGTCTGCGCACGACTTTACGCATGCAAAATTTTTTTTCGAAAAAAAACGTACATTATATCACACTGCCGCGCACCGCCTCGATTGTATCACATACTCTACAGGTATTGGTGCGTATATAATACAGTATTTAATAATTCAAATTTAACTCCGTTTCTTATGTGTATACGAGAGAATAAATTTGCTGTGTCGATAAGCGAACATTTTATAGAAATTCCCAGAGCTCACATATGTACCTACATATGTATATATTTAACAATCAACCCGTTTCAATTTCATTTATAAGAACAAATAAATTTCGATTGCCTTCCTTACATTTCCTTAGTGCATATATTTTATTTTCAAGTTCCGGCTAGGACTGCTAGGATGCCGACGACGACCTTCCTGCTAAACATTTATGAATGCCGCAGAGGGGCTCTGTCACTGAACAGGATAGGCGTTCTGTATGACTAAGCCAAATTCCTAGTGGCCTCTAGTATTTGGTAGGTCATACATAGCTGCCTTTGTGATACTTATCCAGGGCGTGGCTGGTTACCATAGCGTGTTCGGTTCCTACGCGTTTAATCAGCAGCTGAATGTGCACTGAATATGTGATGCTTGAGATATGGCACAAACAAACCTTAAGAGTTAGCGTATCCAGGTGCTTACTGTATAGCCGGTTCCAGCCATCCAAAACATACTTGCAACTGTAGTCAATTGTCTTGGCCTTTTTCTTAGGGCGGCTGTTGTTGTTGACTAACTCAAAAATGTTGGCTCAATTTTGTTGAAGCGCGCAACAAGCCATTGACGTTGTTTGACTTTTGACGGCTTTTGGTCTACCCGAGCAATCTCTTAAGATGTGTCAGGTGGCTGGCAATGGGGAAGCTGATACAGAGGGGTAGAGATGAATACGAAAGAAAACGGCAACCAGCTGGTAGTTGAATTCCTTTCTTTTTCAAACCATTTGGCCAAACATTTTATTGTGCATTGAATTTAAAATTAGCTTCAATTAAGTGTAAAAAATCGTTTTCAGAAAAACAAAATATTTGAAGGAGCTGAGAGTAAACAATAAAGAACAATCTGTTGACCAAGTTGCATTGAAGTAAATATATACAAAAAACAAAAATCTGACCTCTATAAAATTTTCATATGACTTTGATGTAAAGTATTTCTAAAAACATTTTTGTATGTATTGAATTAGGTTGCCAAATCATGTTCTAGCTTCGGGCCAACTAAAGTTAAACAAACGTAGCCCTGGCAGCACATACAATGTATGTTTATCATTTGTATCCAATTGAACTTTAAGCGTTTTTGAGTATCTTCCACTTTTATGCCCCTGCCGGATTATTGGCACTTGTATTTAATTAAATTTATATTTTCCAGTATCCTTACATTTCTCTTATTGCCTTTTTTTGGCATACTTTTAAGCTTTTTGGCAGTTTCTCTCAAAGTTCCGGCACTTTCATCCTTACTTAGTGTGTTCGGCACTTTGGCTATTTCCTCTTGGCTCCTTTGTTTATTTGTTGCGCATACCTTGAGGCTGTTTTAATTTAATTGACTGTCTAATTGGCATGGTTTTGTTTTTTCTCTGTTCTCTGCTATCGGAAAAGTTGTTCAACAAAAAGGAAATATTATTTTATTTGAAATTTTTTAGGCTAAAGGCCTTGGAATAAATCAATCACACTTGCGACACACAAGTATTTATCTTAAAGAATCTTAAATTAGTTCAATGGCAAAAAGTAAATTTTTGTTTTTTTAATCAGCCCACGACATGCATGGGCATGGCATTTACATCCTAAGTAGGAACCAACATAATTTGTAATTGCTCATAAAAGAATTGAAGGAAATACAAATGTCTGCATAAATTATAAAAGGCCAAGAACAACAGAAATTCTTTTCGTATTTACAAGAAATTAAAATGCGAAATAGAAAACGTCGTCCGTCCCCTGTCACCCAAAGACCCCATAGACAAAGTGTGCAGTCATTCATTCAGATGAAACAAATCTCAATGGCTTAATTAGGTTATTCCTCAAAGGTCCAAGGGCGACAACAAATAAATAAAGCTTGGCAAATTTTTTACAATGCCGTCGCACTTTAGTCCTGTCCTCCTGTCGTCGTCCTCTCCTGTTTCGCTGGGTCAAAGTGACGTTCTAATTGTAAGTCTCCCGCTGCTGTCAATAATTAGTACTGGGAATTTCCGCTCTTAGACAAAGTACGGGCATAGGACGCGCCGTTGGCGTGTACGCGGATTAGCCGAAACATGGTTACTAAGCTCCTGTAATGCTACTTCACAAAATAGCTGACAACTTTTGAGCGTGGGCATGGTTTTTGGCTTATGTCTACTCCTACACTTAACTTCCGGATTCCCACAATAGTTAGTTTCCCCATAGTTGGCATTGCTGTTGACTTCTGCTCCTGTTTATTGACTCTTGTATAGTCAAAGAACACTTCATCATATTGTCTATAGGTTGGAACAAGTTGTCCGCAAATAATTGCTCTTGTTTTGGTGATGATTGTTAAACTCTACGTGGGTGCATGTTACTTGGTCATATAAATATTGACTGCTTATTAATTACTGTAATTTTTGATTGACTCTTAAATTCATGTTAAGCGAGGGCGGTTGCATCATTGAAAACGTTTTTATTGTTTTTTAAAATATTTCCCATGATCCAAAAAATTCTGTTCCATGAGTTCAAAAAGAAATTACTTGAAATGTGAGTTTTTCAAATGCTTCAACAGCCTCTTTTCATGCCGGAAATTTGTACTTGTAAAATTTTATTTCATGCCGCGTAAAATATGAGTGCTTAGATGGCAAGTCAACTGGCGGATGACTGTAGCTTTTGAGTGCCCAGTGCTCCTGTTGTTTAAGGCGGAAGGATACTCTATCTTCGGCCATTGGCTTTCCTTATTCTCTCCAAGCAATTTAATCGTTGTAATATGTCATAATATATTTCAAAGTTTCTTTGTAAAGGCGTAAATGAAAATAAATTTATTGATAAAAAACGTAAAAAGTAACTAATTTTTGTTTAGGTTAAAAGAAATAAGTTATTTTCATTTTAATTGAATTACTTACCATATTCTCATATTAATTGCATTTCCATAACACTATAAATATTAATTTCCCCAAAAGATACATAATTTATATAGGCATATATTTAATAGAAGGCATTAGCAATTCCCGTAAATTTGAAATTATTTTAACAGAAATCTACAATATATAAATGCGTTCATACGCACGTGGGTATGTGAAGGACATTTTTGTAGCTATAGGCTTCGACTTTTTTAGACATTTTAGTGAAACGGATATACGGAAATGTCTCAATTGTTCCCGAGTCGAAATTTATGGTCTGACACTCTAACTTTTGCCTCTTGTGTGTGATGGCAAACTATACTATACTATAAATCTGTAATACCCTTGCCTTTTAAATTAGCTGTAAATTACATCTGCCAAAATAGTAACAAGCAGCCAGGATATTGTACGACCCAAAAATTATCCCAATACATTTATCTGTGCCGCAAAATACCATCTGCGTGCTCCCGCAAATCTTTGATTACCCGCACACGCACACTCACATAATTGTGTAAACGACTTTGTAGATTTACTTGGAAGCTGGCCCACATTTTAATTACCAAGAAAATGTAAATTTACCAACGACAAAAACAAACCTCACCAGATGCACAACAAATGGCGACAGGACAGGCCCCAACAAGACAAAAGCCATAAAAACTTGGATCCATACAAGTGTAAGGACGAGTATGAATGTTTGTGGAAAGTTTCGCTATGTGTGTAAGTCGTCTGTGCATTTATGATAACTTTAAAGGCGGCATGAATAAGAGCCAAAAGATATACAATACATAATACACACAATACATAATGTACTGTGTTAATAAAAATTAAATTTAAAAGCATTTTAAACGATGCATGGTCATGATTACGCTAAGCAGCTTTAAAACCCCCCCACACACACACACACACACACACACACACACACACATACTGACTGGGCACGTACTCTGTATGTACCATGTGTATATGTATATATATACTCGTATACATACTATATACACATATACTAAGCTTACAGTACGTATCTGACTTTTTGGCTTTCAGCAGCTGTTGTAATTACGCTTTACATATGATCTATGTGTGTATCATATAATATATAATAATATATGTATGTTCAAGTATTTATTAACGTCTGAGTTGAGCGGGTTCCAGCTGACATATAGCAGACTTTTACGGCTCATTAGAGTTTTTGACGGCTTTAAATGCTGTGCAGTAGAAAATTCATTTCCATAATTTAAGCCTAAAAGGGCAACATTTTACTGTAAAATTTAATTCGACCATTACGACCATTCCTGGGCTTGTTTTTCATCCTATCTTCGTTTTTAAAACGAGTTATGCCTTTTGTATCCTTGACCGGAGTCTTGGCAAAATTTTTCCAATTTCGGAATACGAATTTCCATATTTTGCGTGTAAATTCAATATTATTTTGCGTTCTTCAATTGAAAGGAAAATTCCCATACGCGCATACGAAAGTAAAGCAAAGCATATGCAAAAAAGTCCCGTTACAAAAACCAAAAGAAACCAGCTGCAACAACGTAAATTCGGTATTCCGTCTAAGTGTACTAAGACTTTTGTGGCGTTGAATTAATGCCATTTTTTATCTTTTTTTAGAATTTAAGGAAACTTGTTAATAAATTGTTGTTTTTATTTTTGTTAATTGTTTAAAAATATATATTTAAGAAAACCTCATCATTAGTTTTTGGAAAATTTAAACAATATGGGAGGAATTTACATTTACATTATGACTTTAGTGGCACACTGTATATTGGTTTGTTTTTGTAGATTTTAAAAGATTTTTAGCTGAGTTTTAATGAAGAAATGAAAACGGACAGATTCGTGTATAATGTAATACCTATAAAAGCCCAATTCAGTTTGCAGTTTTCTTCATTAATCTCAATTTAATATCTCTTGAAAATAATAACTTTATTAACACGTTTCATGTGTTTATATGATATACGTACTATTTTTAAGATGCATCGTAATAATAAGATTTCAGAAGAAGTTTTTCAACAAGGACACCAAATTCAATTTTAAAAAATGACGGTCGTAAAGTCGGGCGCGGACGACTTTAGGATACCCTGTAGTGCAAGCTAGTGGTTGTAATAAAGTCCGATTTCTTCACAAAAAACCAGAAACAGAAGAATTTTTAAGCAACATTTTTTTTTTTTGACCGATCGGACCTATGGGAGCTATATGATATAGTCAACCGATTTTGTTCAAATTTGGCACATTGCTTAAGTGGTCTAAAAAATTTCCAAACGCCAAATCTGGTTACGATATCTTTATTAAAAAAACGAAATATAGCGAACTTTTCTTTAAAAAGTTATTTTGGCCGATCGGTCCTATGGGAGCTATATGATATAGTCAACCGATTTTGATCAAATTTAATACAGTGATTGGGAACTATAAAAAACTTTCGAATACCAAATTTGGTTACGATATCTTCATAAACAAATGAATTATTCATCTAAAACTTATTTTGTTTTGTCGAGGTCGTCTCAAACACCCCTATGGGAGCTATATAATTTAACCCCGATATCAAAAAATAAAATAAATTTGCCTCCTATGGAATAATATGGGATCTAATGTGAAAGTTTGGTAACTCTAGCTCTTACCTTCTCTGAGATCTAGGCGTTCACACGGACGGACGGACGGACAGACGGACAGACGGACGGACGGACGGACGGACAGACGGACATGGGTATATCGACCTCTCTATTCACCCTGATCATATTTTAGGTAACTTTGGGATGTCTCCGACGTCTCCTTCTATATGTTACATACATTTTCGGCTTGCACAAACTTAATATACCCTTTGTACTTTGAAAATGCAAAGTTGTGTGCAACGTGGAAGGCAATGGCGACGAAGACTACAAAAGAAGATGCCACATTTAATTGTTTTAAAGCGGGAATAACTCGTACCATTTCTGAAGATGAAACAAACATTTTAGCTGATAAGGCCAAACGTTTCTGCTACCAGTTGACTTCGAATTGGGCAAAATCTAATAGAAATTTCAAGCAATTTGAAAATAAGCATGCAAAGTGGCTTAACTCAGAAACAATCATTTATATTAAAAAAAAAGAAAAACGTGTAGGACGGCCTAGAGTGCCATATACTTGCAAAAGTGGTAGAACACAACGTAAAGAAGCTGCAGATCTAGCACTATCAAAGAATTTTAATGTGAAATTGTTAATCCAAGCGGATATAACCGGCATTGACGTAGGCCTTATTATAAATTTAAGACTATTTTAATATGTCTGTCAAGTCAGTTGCCAATTAATGTTGAAAGATTTCAAAGCTTCTGTTTTTGTACTGCAGAAATTATTATTGATAAATATCCTTGGTTCTCGTGCATTCATGTGACATTATAGAAAATACTGTTCTTCCAGTAGGATACTTTGGAGAGGAGGGTGCCGAGTCCCGAAATAAAATTGTATATAAGTCTGATCGATTGCATCATCAAGGAAAAGTAGTCGATTAAATAATTTTTCGGATGTGTTTCTAAGAGCAGTAGATACATCGGATCCAATTGTTTCATCAATAAACCTAGACAGACACATACAAATTCAAAAAAAGCTGTGTCTTCCTTCAGAAGTAATACA